>JPKZ01002783.1:628575-657573 GCA_000803305.1 Toxocara canis | reverse complement strand
GCGAGGACGGAAAGGCTCATGCCCAGAAATGGCTTGTTTCGAATTGAAGGGTTAAGGGGAAAGGCGCTGGTTTTTGCATTTTACATTAATTACGCTTATATGAGAGTGGGCTCCTCATCAGTGTGCTGTTGATGCCGCTGTTCAGTTAATTATTTTAATGTTTATCACTAGCGGTTGCAGAACGCTTTGTGAGGAAGCAGTCATTCTGCGCTAAAACTGAAAGCCACGGGAGGGGCTAATTTCTTTCTTTTTTTTTTAAACAAAGCAAAGCTACCTCAGCCATTTTCTTCCTTCCCCTATTACCAGAAATGTTTTTCAATCGTTCTGTAGTGACCTCGTTATGGCAGTGCACCTGTGACATCTAAGAGAAGCCAGGAACCTATTGCTTTCTTGTTCTACAGGATTATTCGGCTTCACAAAGTATTTGCTAAGTGGTTTCATTGCGTGAAACAACGAAAACTTCCATGCATCTAACTACTTTTCGTGTTTTCATCCCGAGGTAGTTACCTGCAAAGCGCACTAACATTTTGCTGACATGGAAAGCTGAAGGAAGGAGGCTGTGTTGAGAAGAGCGGACATCTCTTGGAAGTTATGCGGTGTCGTGTTGTGGTTGACGGAATTCGTGGTGATAGTTCGTTCGAAGGCATGGCAGATGAGGCGAGAGGATGGTTCGGAAATCAGGAAGAAATTCATCGTTAGAACCGGTCGCGAAAGTGTTTTCCGACTGTAATTCTCGAAGATTCTCCGTGTAGCAGAGGACAAACCTAATCGCATATTAGCTCGAGCTTCTGTTGCGCACACAGAAAGCAGACAGGCTGAGCATTGTTCATGTTGTTCTCATTTTTCAAAGTTTTGCATGCGGGATGGCTCTACACCGTCGAATGCGATGCATGTAAGACACTTTTTAGACAAATTACTGATGGAAGCGCTTTTCGCGAAGTGGAAATTTTATCCGCCGGATCTGTTTCCTTTAAACTGCGATGTTCATTTATAGCGTACTTAACCAGTAATTGGCTTATTAGGGTTTATCAGCTTAGATGCGATTTTTCATTCGTTCATATATAAGTTTTTCTTATTTGTGATATTTCTTATTCTTTTTCAGCCATAAGAGCTGATTGTTTGCTTATGCTGTTTCCATAAAGTCATTTTCTCAGTGATTACCTGCCGGAGTGAAGAAAGTGACTTTTGAAGCCGAGTGAGGGATCCATATTTGCTTTACTGTTGGTCTTAATTGTGAATTTAGTCTGCTTCGTCAACGCAATTCCTCAACAGCTCGGTGAAAGTATTGTAAGGTATGTAATATGCTTCGTCGCTTAAGCGTTTCCGGTAAGCTTGTGTTGCGTCCTTTAAAAAGGGTTCTTTTGAAATTTTCTTAGGTATTCTTGGTTAAAATGCATGCTTTAATGCTCATGAGTACGCCAATTTCTGATTGCCTGCCATGTGCGATGCTCCGTATTGACTTTTCACTTGTTCCCCGATGGAGTTAATCCCATCCCCTTTTTGTTCGGTCAGTTTTTTCATTTGCACGATTTCTCTGACTTGTATATCCATCGCCGTTTTGAATTTGTCTTTTTTTTTCAATTCTACCTTCCTAAGCAATTGGCTTATTAGGGTTTATCAGCTTAGATGCGATTTTTCATTCGTTCATATATAAGTTTTTCTTATTTGTGATATTTCTTATTCTTTTTCAGCCATAAGAGCTGATTGTTTGCTTATGCTGTTTCCATAAAGTCATTTTCTCAGTGATTACCTGCCGGAGTGAAGAAAGTGACTTTTGAAGCCGAGTGAGGGATCCATATTTGCTTTACTGTTGGTCTTAATTGTGAATTTAGTCTGCTTCGTCAACGCAATTCCTCAACAGCTCGGTGAAAGTATTGTAAGGTATGTAATATGCTTCGTCGCTTAAGCGTTTCCGGTAAGCTTGTGTTGCGTCCTTTAAAAAGGGTTCTTTTGAAATTTTCTTAGGTATTCTTGGTTAAAATGCATGCTTTAATGCTCATGAGTACGCCAATTTCTGATTGCCTGCCATGTGCGATGCTCCGTATTGACTTTTCACTTGTTCCCCGATGGAGTTAATCCCATCCCCTTTTTGTTCGGTCAGTTTTTTCATTTGCACGATTTCTCTGACTTGTATATCCATCGCCGTTTTGAATTTGTCTTTTTTTTTTCAATTCTACCTTCCTAAGCAGAAACTGTCGCGAGAATTCGACTCTCTGAGAGCTTACCGAACCAGACAGAGCTTTTACATGTTGGTTGACGTTCTTTTGTTCCTTTCTGATCTTTTTGATGTTCGCGTTGTCCCTCTCTTGGCAAACGTGACATATTTCCCATTTCACAGCGGCATCTAGTGACCGGTCGACCGTAAAGGCATTTTTTTAAATTTAAAAGTGGTTGATTAGTCACGTTGGTTGTTTTCTGTCCTAAACAGTTCGATGTCTGCTGTTGACCTGCTATAAACAGAATGTTTAATTAAGTGGAAAGGAGACAACACTTTCAAGCCACGGGTTCAAATAGGCATGCGGCAAAATCTGTTTGGGACACTGCTCTGCCTGGTCACCTGTTTTTTTTTCGACGTTATGAAGGTAGTCCCCGAGCTTGTTGTGTTCGTATCTCTATGCTGTTCACACATGCGTTTGGCATTACCGTTATTTTCAGTGTCAGTTGTTGGTGGGGTGGGGGGGGGGGGGGGGGGGGGGGGAGGAGAGGTGGAGGGAGGTGCAGCGTTGTGTTAGCAACTGTTGTCAGGAAGTGTACGAGGGTAGTCGAATATTATAGACTGCAGCCGTCATTCCTCGAACTAAAAAAATTACAGCCGTTCTGTTTTTGTCATCAACTTTGGCAATGGGCTCTCGGCGAAGAATTTTCATCGGGAATGGCAAAGTTCTTTGCATATGTTTGTGTTCAATACTGAGGCAAAACTACCAGTACATTCTCCTGAGCCTCTTAAGGTAAAGCATAATAATATCTAAGTATCAGCATATCGTGAACTTTGTTTTGTATAGTATACATCCTCCCATACAGATTTAGTTTTATAAACGTTATGATGAGTTGGCTTCGGTTTTTGAAGGGGTTTTTCCCTGTTACAGGCCAGATTAAATTCAGTATGAGTTTACGAGGGTATTGTTCTAAATGAGGTCTACGGAAACGTACATGAAGCTCGATGTGCTTGGCAAAAAAGAATTTCAACTGTCCGTGTGCATGCTTGGTTGAGATAGTTTTCCTTTCTTTTTCAGTTCCTCGCCTCTTTCATTGTGTAGACTGCATAATTGTCTGGCTGATGATTTAGTCAGATTTTCTTCTGAACATGTTAATTGCAATAATTTTGAGTCACCTCTTTGCACTAATACAAACGCTTTTTTCTTCGCAGTTTTTAAAATGAGCAGCTGCGATATTCGAGGAAAGATATCGCTGAAGAAAATGCTGTCGGTGCAGATTCAAAATATTTTTATTCAGCTTTTTCTAGTTTTTCGTTTTGCTTCACCAGGTTTTTATGGGCCTTTGTTCTTGTCGTGCCCTCGAAACGTTTCCTGTTTACTGATGATCAGGTATCGTCGAATTTTTTTTTCGTATGAATTCTTACTCAGATTCCCATCAATCCCTTCGCCGTAAGAATCTTGCTTAATCACTTCCGGCTGTATACGTTTCATCCGAATTGTTCTTTTAATTGCATCGTAGAATACATTTGGTAGTCGTCGGCATGTTACTGAGGTTAATGACGTCGTTTAGCGAAATGTCTTTTCGGTTGTTTTCGTTTAGCGTGTTCTGGTCACTAAAACAGATACGGGTTTAAAGGGAGATTATAACGCCAACAAAAATGATCTTTAATGCCGCATCAATAATACTAAGCCGCATTTGAAAGCAGTCAAGTTTATTATGAGCAGATGAAGTACCGCCGAGTAGAGCTGTCCCACCTAAGCACCCACTAAAATTTTTAAATAGCTGCTGAATTTTATCCGTATGTGTGAGTGTGCTCATGTGTTTTGTTTGGTTCACAATGTACAGCGTACTTCTTTCGAGTTCAGTTTGAAGTTGGTCTAAGTATGGTGATGCGCTGGTCACTTTTCAGTTCAGTGCTTTTTTTTCCCATTTTTTCCTCCTGTTTTTAACTGTTCGAGCGTATCAAGTAAACATATGCTTTACGTTTGTTGATTAGCGCTTACTGATCACGCATAAAGATTACTAAATGATCATGAGACTGACGCATGATAAGGAGCGGAAAACCTGTTGGCCGCTTGGAATGGAACTATAACAGAGAAACGGCGTCCCTTACCGCAACGAAAATCCTCACTTTAAAAAAGGAATAAATTGGCAAGACATTTTTTGAAAAACGGCTGTGTTCAGTTTGTTCATCTCGATGGAGAATGCGCCTACGAAAATGCGTAGCTAGGGCGTCTGGCTGCAGGTCGTACGTGCGCAGTGTCAGTCTCACCCTTTTCTTTGGTAGGAACATCGTTCAGTAAAGTCAACGTTGTGGGACAAACTCCGCACCCGCATCGATATCCAAACCCACTTTCTCGTTGCAGGTGAGAGGCATGGTAGCGGCAGGATGAACCTTCTCAGCAACAACGACCTTAACATTCGGATTTGCTTGCTAAATAGGTGGAGAGACAAGATTGTTCTGATGGATGTGAGCAGCTTCTACGGAAAACAGGTACTCGATGGAGAAAACTAAGTGCTGTCAGCGGTTGTTAGCGGTGCGTTTGAGGAGCTGCCAGCGTTTTTCCTGGCGGGTTTTCTTATTGGCCTCCGACCTAGCATGACGTTCACAGAGATGAATGCTACGATTGTTCAGCTTTTCGTTGACAAATGTTCGAAGAGATTCCTCATCGGCTCCCTGTTTTTCAACCATTTTGTGCGTGAATCTCTTCGGACTTCATTTTATTCTTTCTGGTAACACTCACATTCTCCTGGATCACCTCAGCATGGGTAGGTACACCCCACAGACGATCCATGGTTCCTTCAGTTGTCTTTAGAAGACTGTTTTGAGTCGTGTTTAGGTCTTCCCCTTCAGAGAACGAATTATAACAGTCGTCAACAGCGTGGCAAGTAAAGCTGTGTGGCACCAATTTGCTGAGGCAATCATTTCGTTGTTCAGCTGTGACAATCTGGACCATTGTCAAAATCTATTTGACGACGCGAAGATCAAAAGCAAGACACGTTAAGTCGGTAGATTTTCAGGCCACTGAGAACAGCTCCTCATCCTGTGGCGAGGTTTTGTCCGAGACGCCGTTTACGCAGGCGAGAAAAGAGGTAGCACGATAACATTTCGCTGGGGAAAAACAATGTTTCTTGGCTGAACGAAAAGAACTGCACTACCTTGACCCTGAATGAATAACTTGGAAGAAAACAGTCTATCCATTTCAGTAAGAAGATGGACACCCTGTAAGCTTCTAGTTTATGCAAAATTTTCGTGTTACACACGACATCGGAAGGCTGCGCATAGTTAAAATATCTTACATCAGTTTTGATTTTCCGATTTATTGCAAATATCCAGTCACTTACAGATGAAATCAGTTGCGATAGCGTAAAGCTGATGTCAAACTTAGTGGACGGTAGTTTTTACTGAGGTGGATTAGGCTTTTTTAGTAATGGGCTGGTTGATAATGGCCGCATTCCAAACAGAAAGATGTAAGCAACAGGGGATGCTTATCTCAAAGGTCATCTTGAAGCATCTCTTGAAGGAGATGCTTCAAGATTTAGACAACTTCTCATCATAGGTAGAGGAACAGAAATCGTGGCTGCTATATGTTTTGCGAAATAAGCTGGAATACAACTGAACTTTTGTTATGGCTTCCACCCTCACGGCAGATTCAGTGCTCAGCCGATGCGTTTTGCTGCACTGAAAATAAGGTGTAAAGTCGTTATCTTTCTTAAAAACATAGAAAAAGTCAGCGAAGACATTACACATGGCAAAACTGTCGGCTACTGAGCACAACTCAGTGCTGTTCAACACAGCAAACTTTAGGGAAAATTTAATTTACGACTGACGTTTTCATCGTGTTAAAAGACAGCGCCCGCTGAGTTATTGCGCATTTTTCTCACTGTATTTGCATATCGTTTGCGCACTTTGAAAACGCTTTTTGAGCAGCCAACCGCTTTATGAGAATTAAATCATAAGAAATGCTCAACCGTAAAACAATACACTGGATGCAGTCTGACAGTGTTTGACGCGCTGTTTTCGGTTGCACAACTGCAGCACCCGAACTGATTACACAGAATTTGCAAACTTTGCTGTACATTTCGCTGTTATCCGGGCATCCCTAGAAATGTGCATTCCAGTCCGAGTTCAACAGCATCGCTTAGGCTTGCGTTGAAATGGAGTTGTGAAAATCTCGATAACTGTGGGGTGACACCGAGTGGGCGGCACTGCAATCATTTCGAAGTGAACGCCGTCATGGTCGGTGGATTAGATTTTCAGTAGCTATAACTCGTCGACAAAGGTGACTGTTTGTTGGCACACGATCAAGCGTGTCGTTAACGCGGATGTTCTCGCCAAATATCGCTTAAATGCATCACGATGACGTGCTCAGTATGTTCAAGCATTCGCAGTCGAAACGGGAAGGTTAAAACGACAACTCACGGAAAAGCCAAACAACAAAGAAAACCGCCGTTTTTTTTTTCGAAATCACAGATGATATTGCTGGATTAGTTCTTTCCTTTATTGGCTTCCGACCTAGCATGACGTTCACAGAGATGAATGCTACGATTGTTCAGCTTTTCGTTGACAAATGTTCGAAGAGATTCCTCATCGGCTCCCTGTTTTTCAACCATTTTGTGCGTGAATCTCTTCGGACTTCATTTTATTCTTTCTGGTAACACTCACATTCTCCTGGATCACCTCAGCATGGGTAGGTACACCCCACAGACGATCCATGGTTCCTTCAGTTGTCTTTAGAAGACTGTTTTGAGTCGTGTTTAGGTCTTCCCCTTCAGAGAACGAATTATAACAGTCGTCAACAGCGTGGCAAGTAAAGCTGTGTGGCACCAATTTGCTGAGGCAATCATTTCGTTGTTCAGCTGTGACAATCTGGACCATTGTCAAAATCTATTTGACGACGTGAAGATCAAAAGCAAGACACGTTAAGTCGGTAGATTTTCAGGCCACTGAGAACAGCTCCTCATCCTGTGGCGAGGTTTTGTCCGAGACGCCGTTTACGCAGGCGAGAAAAGAGGTAGCACGATAACATTTCGCTGGGGAAAAACAATGTTTCTTGGCTGAACGAAAAGAACTGCACTACCTTGACCCTGAATGAATAACTTGGAAGAAAACAGTCTATCCATTTCAGTAAGAAGATGGACACCCTGTAAGCTTCTAGTTTATGCAAAATTTTCGTGTTACACACGACATCGGAAGGCTGCGCATAGTTAAAATATCTTACATCAGTTTTGATTTTCCGATTTATTGCAAATATCCAGTCACTTACAGATGAAATCAGTTGCGATAGCGTAAAGCTGATGTCAAACTTAGTGGACGGTAGTTTTTACTGAGGTGGATTAGGCTTTTTTAGTAATGGGCTGGTTGATAATGGCCGCATTCCAAACAGAAAGATGTAAGCAACAGGGGATGCTTATCTCAAAGGTCATCTTGAAGCATCTCTTGAAGGAGATGCTTCAAGATTTAGACAACTTCTCATCATAGGTAGAGGAACAGAAATCGTGGCTGCTATATGTTTTGCGAAATAAGCTGGAATACAACTGAACTTTTGTTATGGCTTCCACCCTCACGGCAGATTCAGTGCTCAGCCGATGCGTTTTGCTGCACTGAAAATAAGGTGTAAAGTCGTTATCTTTCTTAAAAACATAGAAAAAGTCAGCGAAGACATTACACATGGCAAAACTGTCGGCTACTGAGCACAACTCAGTGCTGTTCAACACAGCAAACTTTAGGGAAAATTTAATTTACGACTGACGTTTTCATCGTGTTAAAAGACAGCGCCCGCTGAGTTATTGCGCATTTTTCTCACTGTATTTGCATATCGTTTGCGCACTTTGAAAACGCTTTTTGAGCAGCCAACCGCTTTATGAGAATTAAATCATAAGAAATGCTCAACCGTAAAACAATACACTGGATGCAGTCTGACAGTGTTTGACGCGCTGTTTTCGGTTGCACAACTGCAGCACCCGAACTGATTACACAGAATTTGCAAACTTTGCTGTACATTTCGCTGTTATCCGGGCATCCCTAGAAATGTGCATTCCAGTCCGAGTTCAACAGCATCGCTTAGGCTTGCGTTGAAATGGAGTTGTGAAAATCTCGATAACTGTGGGGTGACACCGAGTGGGCGGCACTGCAATCATTTCGAAGTGAACGCCGTCATGGTCGGTGGATTAGATTTTCAGTAGCTATAACTCGTCGACAAAGGTGACTGTTTGTTGGCACACGATCAAGCGTGTCGTTAACGCGGATGTTCTCGCCAAATATCGCTTAAATGCATCACGATGACGTGCTCAGTATGTTCAAGCATTCGCAGTCGAAACGGGAAGGTTAAAACGACAACTCACGGAAAAGCCAAACAACAAAGAAAACCGCCGTTTTTTTTTTCGAAATCACAGATGATATTGCTGGATTAGTTCTTTCCTTTGTGGCTCCAAAGAGATCTTCAGTTCATGTAGGACGTCGTCGGGCTATTTCATTTCTCATAACTAATTGCCACCTGAAAGTGCACGAGATTATACCTTGCTTTTACGATCTTCCGTAAGGCGTTTTTGATACTGCGCCTCGGGGAACATCATGATTCACGTCATAAACTTAAGTCTCGTCGCATATGTGCACCTCCTGCGTGCACATACGCGACGAGACCTATATGTGCTGCGTGAAAGAGCACTCGTGAAATGAATTTGATGCTATCTGTATTCCAGTAACGAATAAAAGTGTGCTTTTATAAGGCGAATTCGTGGGAACCCGAAAAAAATTATTCTGTGTTGTCGGAGGAAAACGATAATTTATTACTGGCAACCGGAAGCGAAGAGTACCATGGAGTGATTGCGAATATGTCTTTTCGCTTAATTATTGATACCTTAAAAATGTTAACATTTATAGTTTTTATAAACTGCAGTCTGTAACCTTATAGTAATTTGACTCTACTGCTTCCAGCTAGCAAGCAGAAAAATCGCAGCATAATAAAGTGGAAATGACCTTTCAGCAAAAAACGCGCTTCGCAATTACTGCTGAATGCGACCCGTTGTCATCTGTGTTTCTGTGGCCACCTGATGGATCATCTGAACTGGTGAGAGACATGTGTTCGCGTAAATGTACCTTAAAAGTATACACTTGCTCGCGTTGTGAACATCTCCTCGAACACCGCGCAAGGCGCCCAGACATTATCACTTTGTTCGTAAGCATCCTCAGATAAAGACTGCAAAAATGAGAGCATCCAATCACCCACAAGCACAATGAAACTGAAAACCTCGTTTTTCCCTTATTGAAAGCCATCGTCGTCGATCAAATAGCATCGTCGTCGATCAAATAGCCTCTTAGCCCGTCATATTTACCAGTGCGCCTCCCCACGTTGTCATCTTTGCAGAACCATGCGCCCACGCATAACGTGCCATTTAATTGTGCGAACGAAACCACCAAAAAAATATGCAAAACGCTGCGTTTGGTTAGCAAAGCACACACACACGCACACGCACAAACACACGTGCACACGCACGCACACACACGTACACACACGCACACACGTACACACACACGCACAAACACGCACACATGTACACATGCACGCACACGCACGCATTCACACATACACGCACACACACGCACACACACAGGCACACACGTTTACTCGCACGCACACACACAGGCGCACACACAGACGCATGCACACGCACACGCACACACAGACGCTTACACACGCACACGCGCACTCACACACACGTACGCACTCACGCACACGCACTCACACACACCCACACGCACACACGTACGCATGCACGCACATACACACGCACACACAGACACAAACACGCGCACACGTACACACACACACACACACACAAACGTATAATTGCAAAAAATATCGCACCCCCCCGTCTTAACGTGTTTTTTTCTTGTGAACATTACGCGACTTTTACGAATGAACGTAACGATAACAAAACATGGCTCGTCATAGCTTGATCATATGTTTCAAATCGAGCAAGCCTCTAACTTTCCCTACCCCACCACTGATTCTAATCATTCCCATATATTGTTCCAGCCATCGATGTTTACCTTGATTCTCGTCTATATAAACCTGAGTCAAACGCATCATGTGTCATCTGAATGGCGCCCGTCCGTAATTTACTGATGTTCGTGTATGGGCTGGAGTCGTGCCCACGTCCGCTCTGAATCATACCCATGTGCGATTTGGAACATTATCATGTCTGATCTAAATATGCCGATCTGTGTATGACTTTGCTGATATATGTGTGGTTTGAAAGACGTCTAAGTGTGATATGAATCGTGCTTATGTGTAATTGAAACGATGCCACTTATATTTGTGGTTTGCTTCATGCTTATCTACAGTTTGTATGCCTGTCTCTGCTTTGACCCACATTCATATGTTGAATCTTGCCCATCTGTGAACTTGGCATGAACATCTGTGATTTGACTCATTTTCATGCATTGTTTGAATCATTCCCATTCGTATGTTAAACCATGCATGTCTATGATTTGGTTTATGTTCATATGTGATTTGGGTTATGCCTATGTGCTATTTGAATCATGCCTATTTCTGACTTGACTGATGCTTAGATGTGATCTGAATCATCCATTGTAAGAATCATTTTCATGGTTATCTGAATCATGCCTGTCTGTAATTTGACTCTTGTTCATGTTTGACGTGAGTCATGTCAATGTGTGACCTGAATCACGCGCATCTGTGACTTCAGTGACGTTCATGTATATTTTGTGTCATGTTCATGTTTGATTTGAATCATGCCCATGAGTGGTCAGAATGGAGTGTGAGCGTTTTTCAGACCCCAGTTTTCAGCGGTTCTGAGTTTGGCCATTTTCTTATTAGGTTTGCGGATGATGAATTTTTGGACGAACTTTTTGGGTCTCTCAGAAAGTCGGGTCGAGGCGGAGCGCGGAAGCACGAGCCCGGACTGGTGTACCGCCGCTGAATGTAGAAACGTGCGCTACTCTGTTTTGTGTAATACTCGCCAAAGCTACCACCTCTATCTGCTTTATGCCACTCACTCAAGATTCACAAGTCAGGTGTATGATACTGTTGCGATGTTCAGCAGCCACTCGATTGACCAATGCGAAGCTCGCAGATCACATATACGTCTAATGCAATGTTCGTACGTGGCCTGCAGTACTGTCTGCGCATCGCCTGAGCCACTTTAGTACTGCTCTCTACTGGTTTACACATGAACAGTACTGTATATACGTGGTCTATACGAGGCCTATCTTACCTTGCAACTTAGTTAGTGACATGTATTTTATGTGGACCACCCGCACCTGGTCTGTGCTATCGATATCTCAGTTGTGCCACCTGTGCACCGCTTATGAGCGACCTGTACACAATCTGTATTAGTCGTAACTGACACGTTCCATCTATAGGAGACCTGTACCTGCTCTGAACTACCCGTGCTGTGTCATCTTCACACTCTCCATGTGCTCATACCATCCTGTGTTATCTACTAGTGAAGTCTATCCAAGAGTGCACGAAAAGGGTAGGGCTTCGAGCTGGAACCGAGCATCAAAAATCACCACCGACAGCGAATTTTTACAACTGACTTTGTGCTATCAAACGCACGTAGAAGAAGAAGAAGAAAAAGAATGGTCTTCATTCACATGAATAAAGAAAACTGCACGTGGCAGTAAGGCAGTAAGATATATAACAAAACGGTACCGACATAAATGCACTTATACGAGCATACGAGTATGCGAATTGCACATATGTACGTGGAAAAATCGCATGTAATGAGCGAGGAATAGCAAGAAAATGAGTTGCACATGTGTACGTAGAAAAAGCAGAATCATTCAGCATAATGAAGTAAGCGAAGCATATGAGTATGAGACTTGGCTCAATAAATTAAATGAGCAGTTGTTCTGAGGTGAAATGAGTCGAGGCGGTTCAAGAACACGGAGAGATTTTGCGCCTCAGCGATTCTACCGGGAAGTTCATTCCAAACATGAACTACTCTAAACTGGAAGCAATGGAAGACATTGTTCACAGAACAGGTTTTGCGTGCTAATTGATAACAATGGGGTCGGCGTTCACGCTGATTAAGAAACGTAAATAGACTGTTTAGGCATATGTAAGACAAATTTTTAACAATTTTGAAATACAGTGCTAGGTCAAATTAAAGTTGGCGATACTCCAGAGGTTCGAGATCAAATATCCAACCTGGCCATATAATCAGGTGTATTTGCCCCAAGAACAATTTGCCAAATGCCATACGAGCATAATGTCCTTGCACTTTTTCAACGATTTTTATGTCATTGATCAAGTGTAGTAACCATGATTGCGTACAGTATTCTAGTATGGGACGGCAGTATGTAATATATGCTTTGCGATAATGTTCAACGCATGTGTTGCAATGCACGTAGGATATAGTTAGCCACCTTTAGCGCTTTCGTAGTTACTTCAGTGCAGTTCAAGTTCCACTGCAAATTAGGATGAATCTTGGACTCCGAGATCGCGGAAACCTTCGCCGCAGATGGTAAAACTTTGTTATCTAATCGTAGAAAGCACTCGTGATGGAAATTAACGTGGAGAACTCGACATTTCTTGCACGAAATGTCAAGTTGCCTTGATTCAGACCAAGCGCTGAAAGCATTGAGATCGTTTTGCAAAATGTAAAAATCAATAGCGGGGTTTTGTAAGGGGCGATATATTTTTAGATCATCTGCGAGCAGTTTGCAAGCGCTAGACAAAGTATCGGGCACATCGTTTGTGTATAATAAGAACAATAATGGACCAACCACGCTTCCCTGAGGGACACCGCTGACTTGATGGCTATAGGCGGAGAGGGAATCCCCTACCTTTACGGTAAAGCAGCGATTTATCAGAAAGCTTCTTAGCCACTTTAACAGTGAACCACAAATACCGTAAGCATGTAGCTTGTGCAGAAGCTTACCGTGACAGATGACGTCGAAAGCCGTAGAACATGGTCAATATATTATTACGTCGGTTTGAATTTTCTGATCACGTGTGCTAATCCAGTCACACATGGAGGTTATTATTTGGGAAATGGTTGGTCGACTTGGTAAGAAGCTGTACTGGCCTTGGTTAATTAGATTGTTTTTCAGGAGGTGCTGAAAATTAAGGTATCCTTCGCAATAATCTCCATTACCTTGCACACTGAGGACGTCAATCGGGCGGTAGTTCTCAACGTAGTTAAGTGGGGCTTGCTTTAGCAAACGGATGAATAAAGCGGTCTTCCAAGAGCAGGGGATCGAGCAGCAGGAAATACTTCTTTCAAAAATTAAACTCAGTGGGACGGCTATAATATCAGCAGTACATTTTATGAAATAAATAAGGTATTTATGAAATAGGGTATTCCATCAGGAGTAAGGGAGGTTTTGTTGCTCAATTTATCTATGGCCTTTCTCACTGATTCTACACTCACATTCACGACTGAGAGTCTTTGTTTTGTCCTGAATGGGAATTCTAGCAAAAAGTTGTCGTCTTTCTTAAAGACTTGACAGAAAAAGTCTGCAAACATATCACACTTGACACAATCCTCTACGACAGGGCACGAATTCTTATCTTTGAAAACGCTTATATCTTGCCGGACGTTTAATTTTCTATCCACGTACCTATAAAACGACTTAGGATTCCCGGAACATATCAAACGCTTTTCTTGGTTTTTTGCAGGTGTTGTTAGTTGTTGGTAAATTTGTGAAAAAGATAAAGCCCAGGCATAGATTGTGCAGATCAGCTGACGGTAAGGACTGTGCGGGATGCACAGTTCATGTATGGGTGGTGTGCATTCGATTACGGCCGCAGTATGGACAATGCGCAAACTGTACACGTCCAGACTGAGGTGGACGTGCGGTTAGTGAACCCTCTACTCGCTGTACAGCTCATTTGCAATTTTATCAGTTTTTGGCATCCGTTTCGCGCAGCCAGCCACTGCAATATGAAAACGAGGTTTGCTTGCATCACAAATTATTGGAAAGCACTTGGAGGTTAGTTCGAAAGAATATTTCTTATAGCGAATAATGGATCACGGTGGTTTCTTCATTTCCATATGCCCGAATGTAGCATTCAGTAGCTGGTGTGACGAGGTTTTGGATTCTACGGTCAGTCGCCCTAAGGATTCCCAGAAGTTAGCGGGTTACAGCTTCGAATGTTCAAGCTGCACCTAACATGCACAAAGGCATATAGGGGTCGGTCGTACCGTGTTTATATGGCGAACTGTTTCACGTACTGAGTAGTGGTTTGAAAGTAGTAGAGGAGTTCAGATAAGAACAGGTTTCTTACGGGATCTACAGTAGACACTGCTGGCCTTAAACGAGTCGCGGAGGGTTTTAAAGCGCAGAATGCAACAGCGATGTCGTACGAAGGCTTGGTGGATTTTGCCGGCCGATCGTATACCACGTGATCTTTATGTGGTGGTGCGAAAGCTGCATAAAGGACTTTTATTGTTTGTGAATCATAACTAACAAAGATGCCATAAATGTCAAGCTTTCGTAAGGTTTTTTTTTTGACGTTTTCGATGATGTCCAGTGTTTGGCTGCCCGTTCCTCAAAAAGGTGGCTGCCCGCTTCTCAAAACCAGTGGCTGCCCGTTTCTCAAAACCAGTGAAGTTTTGTGGCTGACTCTGAACTGAGTGGTGGAGTTGGCTATGGGTATTCTGAATTCGAGGGTTTCGTTACATGTATGACATCCTTCCCTCGAACTTGATTGATTTATAAAGTTTCATGCGACTGGGATTCAGCACGAAAAGCGTATAATGCGCAGACCTGTTTGCATGAACAGTGGACACTGGCGGACGCGAGGATGGAGGTGGGGGGGGGGGGTTGGAGAGGAGGGGGATGGAATAATGTATCAGCGTCTTCCATGACGTTGAAATAAATTTTTAATGTCTAAACAGTTGGAATCCTGAAAGAAGTTTCAAAAAGTTATCATGAAATGCGCGGAACTTTAGTCGCCTCCACCACATTGTTATATTACCTCAAATTTTTTTCCTCAGCGCTTCTTAGAATTTTCCCCACACATGCCACCATGGTATTTTTCTGCTTGCTTTTTTAACTGTTTATGCTTCTGCCAGCTATGTCTGTGTCGCTTAGCACGTTTTTCAGCTTATCCCGATTAAGGTTTATCTGTGTCTACATTATAGCCAATGTCAAAACCTCGAAATGACGGTTCTTTCTACTCGGACAAAACGATTTTGGCGCCTATGGTACGTGCTGGAAGAACTCCTCTCAGGTAATAGCGCTTTTTTTCACACACCAAAAAAGTGGTAAAACAATCATCAACTATTCAGTTTGTTTCAAAACGGTGTTCTTAGATAGCAGTCATGGTGGTTTCCTTAAAATGCTTCAGAAGGTTTCATCTGTAAACGGAACGAGCGGGGTCAAGTATGCTTCGTCGTCGACATACGACATTTGACTAAAAGATTTATAACTTCACGATATTTGATCACCATTTTTCACAATGCTTTTTTTGACTATGAACTCTGCTATTGTTCAATGCTAGTGACCATGGTGAGGTTTTTAATATTGGTATGTGTAACGTACTGCATGCAAATTTTGCGGCTGCATATGCCCTGAATATTTGGTTAGCGTCTTCATGGAAAAAATTGACGTTGCATTTCCATTTTGCATTGCGCAACCGACAAATCGGCACCGTATTGAAGGCTTTCTCTCGCTTTAATAGGAGAATGCATACTTGGTCTTTACGATTCCCTTCAACGCTCAACAACACACTGTGGTTCATAAAGCGTTATCTTCAAACGAAACGCTTTGTTGGTCTACAACATTCGCCGCTCTCGCACAGTTAAAATCAATCGTGAAGTTGTAGAATTTCCTAAACGCAAAGCCTGTTTTTTTTTTTTTTTTTTTAAATGAAACCAGACTTTGCCTCTAACAGCGTTCATGAAGGGAACCTTTGGCTACTACATTATATATTGCGAGTTGGGAAATATGACAGACGTATTCGGAAAAAATGCACTAGTTTAAGGGAAAGATTAAGGTGTGAACGATATTTGCCGATTAATTTCCAAAAAGGAGGTTGTTCCATGGGCGGAATTCAAATTAAATGCATTGTCGTCAAGAACGGCATCAGGCGTAACTCACAAGCTAGCCGCTTACTCGAAAAGTTGTTTGATCAGGGGTTATATAAACCAAAGTGGTGCAGTCAACATTCGTGTGACTGAATACTGAGAAAGCATGCCTCACGACGTTTGCCTCATTGTTCGAGATTACGGCACTCATGGTGTCTGGAATTTAGATTTTGTTTTGCTGAGCATATTTCCTCGAAATAAAGTTAAGCTGTGGCGAGCTGTTGAAGTCTTCAATGAACAGTTTCTTGTGAGGGTCGAAAGGATTGCAATTTAAGTCCTTCCGCAGTTAAAGTCAGCCTTCTTTTGTGGGCCATTAAAGATCGGTTAGCACTCGCCAGCATTTAATTCATCATGGAATGATAGGGATTTTGGTGGACCATAAGTTCTTATTGGGTTATTACATCGAGAAACAATCACGGTGTGTTTTTAGGATCCGAGTGCCAGCTAAATGGCACAAGTCGAACGTTTAAAAAAAACGCTTTTGCAGAAATGCACCTTATGCGTTTACATATCCTGCTTCCGCGTGCGGTAGGGGACACTGTAACTGTTGGCAGTGATTAGCTGATCTTGTCAAAAGGTGGGAGGAGCTTCAAAGAAAATACTAAAAGAATGAAAGCACTATTGCTGGACATCTCCTCTAAGGGGCTTAGCTAGAGGAGCTTGGCTTGTCGCACTTTTTATAATGGTTGCTAGCATTCCCTCCTCTCCCTCCCCTCCGCCACTCGCTTCCATCCCCACCATTCATCTAGCTGGATCACGTTTGGAGTGCGCACATGTATGGCATGCTTACGTTGAGCAAAGAAGCGCGTTTGCCTTGAAATTGGTCGCACGTTCATGCTGGTATAGTGATTTTCACGGTTGTAGTAACTTGTTCGGTGCAGTGTTGCTGAGCACACCAGTACTCGGCATTCTCCCTTCTCTCCCCTCCTCGCTCTTCCTTCCCTCATGCGCTGAAATTTTTTTCGTTTAGATTACTGGCTCTCGAGTATGGCGCAGACTTAGTTTATACGGAGGAAATAGTGGATCAGAAAATTCTAAGTTCGAAGCGCATCGTGAATGGTTAGAAGCTTTTGTCAGTGTCTTTTTTTTTGCACTTTAGCAAATCTGCTTTTGCTAGTTGACTGTGGTGCCAGCTATGTGTGTCCTCTGCCCAACAGCTTCAACTGGTGAGCCAGAAAATGAAACCTGGTAAATGTTATTATGTAAAATGTAGCAACTTTTAGGGAATTATTTTCACTTTTCGATCGATCCGTTGACACGTGGCGAGCTTAAGGCGTTTAAGGCTCTTAGAAATTTGTTTGTACTTTGCAGCCAGTCGGATCCCAGTCCACATTGCAGAACGAATCTGAAAAGACTTCGTTGTTGGAGGATTTTGCACTGCTTGTTGTTGGGATGAAAGCTTAACTGCATTGTTATTTATTGGTAGTTTATGAAAACGGTTAGCATGGTGGGAAGAATTGCATACCGTGGCACCTGCTTTACATACATTTCCATCTTTGAATTTTCTCACTAACACAGTAGCACCAAACTTCCCTTTTTTTTTCAAACGGTATATCGATTACATAATAAAGAAGTTCCCTTGGCAAATAATTTTTGAATTTTTTATTGAGAGAATAACAATTTACAAATATTTGTTTGAACTGATTGCTCTGCTACGTTATCACCGGTCGCCTCACTCACTTGGCTTCTTATTTGTGCAAAGCGGCCTTATGTGCAGCTGTATAACTAACTGCTTTCGCAATTGTTATGAGGAATCATTGTCATATCGCGGCGTAACCAATTATTTTTGTGTTACTTATCAAGGTGAATAGGGGGATGTGTATCCAGTAGATGTGAATGATTTTTTTTTCAGCTTAAACGTAGTGTGCTTTCCAACATGAAGCTAAACTAAAGAACACGTTGAGCTTTCATTTAATGGCTTTGCTGATTGTGTATATGCGCCCTTTCAACCGCAAAATGCTGCTGCATTTTTGCCGGTGATAGCCGCTTAAAGTGTATATAGGCTTTTTCTTCTTAAAACGGATCGAAACTGATGACAGCAAACTGAAAATTGTATGATCTGAGAAGTGCTAGAATTCGTTGTAATCGATCTTGTCAAAACAGGGAGTGTGATCAACAATTCGTTGGAGAGGAGAATGGTTGATTTTAAAAACAGCAACGTTTTGAAAATCATATCTATGTTACGACAGTTATTTGCCGTTTTTAGCGTTAATGAATGACAATTTTTGATTAAGTAACTGGCATGTTTTCTTTTTCACATTAAGGAAGTGTGGCAGTGTAAAAAGTGACACTTTTAACCATCACAACCCGCGGAAATGCTGCTGTATTTTCACTCTGAAAGCGTCTCAAGGAAAATTTCCGTGCTAAATTGTCGAAAGTTTTCGAGCGATCGTCTTCGGCAAAAATATGTGCCATTTTAATGAAATTTGTGTCGTTTTTTGGCGTTTTATAGAATGAAGGTTTGCATTATTGGTACTACATGGTTAATTTACACGTACCATGATTGTTGTAACATTGACTGTTTATTATTTTGTTTTCAGATATTCTGCATACGATCGATTACGTTATCGAAGATGACGTCGTTCTGCGGATTGCGACAGAAAGGGAGCGCGAAAGATGTGTCTTGCAAGTGGTATGTATTTTGGGTGGCCTTTTAAAATTTCCATCAACCTTCCTTAAACATTTATCTTTAAAAGAGCTGCCTGGACAAATTTCTTTCATAATGGATGCTTTTCCTAACAACTACGATTTATTCAACTTCTGGCAGCCCTAGTACAGCGCTTTTTTTTCTGAAATGTGTCTGACTGCTTTCAGGGAACGAACAGTGCTGAGAGAATCGCTGAAGTCGCCGCGAAAGTGTATTTGTTTCCTCAATGTGTTTATTTTGCTTGTTTGCTTTCTGGTTGGATGGTTTGATTCTGAAGGAAATATCACTTATCAGTGACTGTTATAGAAAAAGCGATTATAAGTATGAGGCGAGTTGCACGGTGAACAGGTTTCTTGAGCGTTTGAAATAGAGGAAGGGCAAAAAACTAATAGAACTTGCCTTGGAATGAAATCTTTTTTTTGGTGTGGAAATTATCCTCATCATAGATCCTCAGAAACTCCCTTCATTCGGGCTCATCACTAATTTCAAAGCAAAAAGGCAACTGCCGTTGTGTTTGACCATAGTGGCGAACAGATGAATAGGGCGAAAGGGAGTGTTAAATGGATGCACTCTTCATGCATGTTTCGCGGCAGCGAAAGCATGTTATGGAGCTGACTTGTCTGTGTATGTGTGTGTGTGTGTGTATGCGTGTGTCTGGTAAGTTCAAATCATAAACCGGACAAGCTATCACGGACGGTCAAACGTGGCTGCGTGATCTGTAGCATTATGAGGGCTTCAGGCAAGCATGGAAAATAATTAGGAGGAAACGTTGAACCGTGGGAATAATTGCAGCAATGTTTAGTTCCTGAGACGGAAATATGGGCTCATCTGATATAGGACGATGCAAACTACGGTGTGCATTAAACGACTCCGAGAGTCAGTTTCTGAATGAGGGTGGGGATTTCCGAAGTCGTCCTCAAAAGCTGCAGCAGCTCTCTTCTCATTAAGAAGTCGTTTGTTAACTACTAGTTCAAAAGTACTCGTTAGGTGCACATCTTTACTCACGGGTCGTGCGAGGAAGTTTCTTCATAGGTAAACTTTCTTCACTTGCTTTTCAAACGTTATTTAGATCGCTTCAACGGCGATTATTGCGGAAAGCGAAATTTCTTTCGGCATGGCCGTTAGCTTGCTCGACAGCCATTTTTAAAGAATTACAACTTCTATGACGTGCTGACCATATGTGAATGCGGTCATCAGTGTATTCTCTATCTTATCCATGGTCCCCATCTTCCTAGCAGTTACGTGATTCTATTGAGCTACAAAGGCTGCGACGTATTCGTCGGTTTTTTTTTTTTTGATTGCATGTCATAGTCGTTGACGCCTTCTAGGAAGTGAGTTTTCAAAATCATCGTAGACCCTCGAAATCAGTTTCGAGACCAGAATTTCGGCTTGCCAAAAAAGATGGAAAGCGAGGGAATTGATGCGAGGGGAAGGGTAGTTTGAATTGGCTTCTTCGGGAAAAGAGGCTCGTTTAGAGGAGTGGCCGAACTTAAGGAGAATTCGTATACAATACCATGCACGAAGGAGGGATCAATCTTGAATATGAAACTGAATTCAGGGAATTTTTCGAACTTTTTTCTCTAGGAGGAGGGGCTGAATTGGATATGCGGATCGGTCTCCATGGTTTACTGTATTTGGCGCTAACTTCTCAGGTGTAATGACGTGGCGGCGATTGATGTGAATATGGGATGCCCGAAGCCGTTCTCTATAATGGGAGGAATGGGTGCCGCGTTACTCACACAGCCGGATAAAGTAAAAGACGTATGTTAGTTATTATGCGTTCATTTTCTCTTGATTCTGCAATTCATTCCACTGACGCGTAGTGCTGCAGTGTGATGGCAGATGATAGCGCGAAGAACTAGCGAACTTTCAAAATGATTGGGCGATTTTGGTGTAGAAATATGAAATTTCCATCACACCTCGTATTGTTCCTTAGCTCGCAAATGTTTCTTCTTGAATCCTGAAAATCCGTTCAAGAAACTTGCTGAGGAAGATGAGTAACGATCAAAGGGTAGGCACCGAAATCGTTATCAGCGAACCTCCAAAACACTTCACACGTTTAGAAGAAGAAATTAATGCCAAAGTATCATTTCGAATCTCTCGCCAATGTCGTTCTTTGAATCTGGTGGACAGGCGGCGTAAATTTAACTTTCTTTACGCACTTTATTTGTTTAAGCGATCCGTTTACGGCAGCACTGGTGGACATTCATTTTTACGAGAGGCGAATAAAAATAATCGAGATTATCGTTAGTGGCAGCTGAAAGATTTTAAGTAAGACTTCCTTTGATTAATCGTTCTTCATTTTAACGGCTTGGTTGCTCCCAAGGTTGGGGCTGAAGATGGAGAAGAGGGAACCGCAGTTTACTTTCGAATGTACGGAGGAGAGGATCCTTGGTCTTTTGATCTCCACGTCTCTGCGGGAACAGGATAACCATGCCTGCTCTTGCATAAGCTCTCTATGACCACGTTGCCATGCGTTTTATCACGGAAAGTCTCGCCATTTTGAAAACTTGATATTAATGCACTGCTTTAAGTGAAGCATACAAACATGATTGAGCTCAGTATTCTTAGTTTCCGGACTTTAACCAAGTTGAATCGATTTGTAGTTGAATCGATTTTGCCACCGTTTATTATTTTTCTCGTTTTTTTTGTTAATGACTGACCAGGGCGACATGTGTTTTAAGAAAGCTCTCGCTTTCTCTGTCTCTTTTTCGCACATGCATTTGTGGCTAAATTTTGCTGACTGCCTGACTCTTGTGTCCTAATGTTGCTGTTTTGTAAACAGTAATAGTTTGCACAAATTGTGAGGTTTCAAGTGATCGGTCGTCAATTGACAAACGCATGAATATTCGCTGCTAACTTCTCGTCACTTGTGGATGTCGGCCAAGGTGTATGACACCAGCATAATATAAGCGCAGTTGTTTGCTTCAGATATCTGTGCGGCCAATTTTCTTCAGATTCTAACGTCGCTGGTTTCCGTCTCTTCGGTTCCGGTGTCGTGCAAAATTCGCGTTCTTGACAAGGTGGGCATTCCAATCAGTCGTTGTGTACTGCTTGGCGAATTTCCGAAATGCTCAGCTGTGTTCGCTCAGGCGAATTGTTTCGGGAGATACTCGCTCTAAGATGGTATCGGCTGCTATGCGCAACTTGCTTCTTACAACGATTTTAAATGTTGTTTATGTTGAGTGTTGAAAAGAGCACCAATCGTGAAACGAAAAGTCCGCAGAACTCGTTTTAAATGGATACGAAACCAGGTGCCTCTGTCGGTTTCTGCGTAAATTTAACTTTCTTTACGCACTTTATTTGTTTAAGCGATCCGTTTACGGCAGCACTGGTGGACATTCATTTTTACGAGAGGCGAATAAAAATAATCGAGATTATCGTTAGTGGCAGCTGAAAGATTTTAAGTAAGACTTCCTTTGATTAATCGTTCTTCATTTTAACGGCTTGGTTGCTCCCAAGGTTGGGGCTGAAGATGGAGAAGAGGGAACCGCAGTTTACTTTCGAATGTACGGAGGAGAGGATCCTTGGTCTTTTGATCTCCATGTCTCTGCGGGAACAGGATAACCATGCCTGCTCTTGCATAAGCTCTCTATGACCACGTTGCCATGCGTTTTATCACGGAAAGTCTCGCCATTTTGAAAACTTGATATTAATGCACTGCTTTAAGTGAAGCATACAAACATGATTGAGCTCAGTATTCTTAGTTTCCGGACTTTAACCAAGTTGAATCGATTTGTAGTTGAATCGATTTTGCCACCGTTTATTATTTTTCTCGTTTTTTTTGTTAATGACTGACCAGGGCGACATGTGTTTTAAGAAAGCTCTCGCTTTCTCTGTCTCTTTTTCGCACATGCATTTGTGGCTAAATTTTGCTGACTGCCTGACTCTTGTGTCCTAATGTTGCTGTTTTGTAAACAGTAATAGTTTGCACAAATTGTGAGGTTTCAAGTGATCGGTCGTCAATTGACAAACGCATGAATATTCGCTGCTAACTTCTCGTCACTTGTGGATGTCGGCCAAGGTGTATGACACCAGCATAATATAAGCGCAGTTGTTTGCTTCAGATATCTGTGCGGCCAATTTTCTTCAGATTCTAACGTCGCTGGTTTCCGTCTCTTCGGTTCCGGTGTCGTGCAAAATTCGCGTTCTTGACAAGGTGGGCATTCCAATCAGTCGTTGTGTACTGCTTGGCGAATTTCCGAAATGCTCAGCTGTGTTCGCTCAGGCGAATTGTTTCGGGAGATACTCGCTCTAAGATGGTATCGGCTGCTATGCGCAACTTGCTTCTTACAACGATTTTAAATGTTGTTTATGTTGAGTGTTGAAAAGAGCACCAATCGTGAAACGAAAAGTCGGCAGAACTCGTTTTAAATGGATACGAAACCAGGTGCCTCTGTCGGTTTCATTTTTTTTTTTTTTTTTTTTTTTGCGAAATGAGTCGTAAACTGCTGTGGTTTCTTGCAGCGGTTGTTTTTAAATGACGCAGAGACGGGATGGGGGCAGCTGTGAAACCAGCTGTCAGAGTGACCCGGAGCTTGACGATTAATTAGAAAGCGGTCACGTTGTAGAAAGCTTGTCTACCAGGGGATTGGAACGAAAGGGTTGGGTGTTAATATCACAGACAACGCTTCCACCTGTTATTTGGGCTTAACGATCGATTGAAACATTTCGCGATAATTCGTGAGTTCAATTCTTTCTATTCTGTTCTCTGCCTCTGTCCTTCCACTGCCCATCCTCCATCCCTTCTTGTAAACAAGCTTCCAGAAACACGGAACTCTGAGTGCTGAAAATTTTTGGTAGGTTTCAGCAAGAAGATACGCTCGCTCTGGTTAAACTGATAGAGAAGTGTGGAGTGACTGCGATTGGTGTTCATGGCCGGCGCAGAGATGAACGTCAAGGAGATGCGAATAGAGTGGAGGAAATTCGTGAAGTCGCGAGGGCACTCTCTATTCCTGTCATCGCAAAGTAAACACACCGGATTACGGTTCTTTCCAAGCAATTTTGATTGTGATATTTTCGTACTGGGAAATGAGGTAAAGCGGAGCAATGAAACAAGAGTGTTGCGTATATTGCAATTTTTAATCCCGTAACTTTTGTTTCATTATCTTTAACGTTTGCCATGTTTCTTACAGTGTGTCGGTTCAGGTGTCGACATTCTTATGGGTGCGGTGGTCGCTGGAAGGCGGGATTAAAGACAGAGGTCCTTCCTGAGATCCGCTTCGGGCGTAGCTTTGTTGCTTAACTCATCTGCTTGATCGTTTCAGCTTCTGTTTTGTTCTTAGCTGATTCAAGTGAATGTCGTTTCCATGATGTTCGTAATGCATATGCTGTAGACTAACACCACTAAGCGGGGGGAGGGGGAAGGAGTGGTGGGGTCTTCGGGTGTTTAGTTCTATAAAATGCATTCGATTATCTTATGGCGACCAAAATTCAGCCTTGCAACCGCAGTTAAATAGGGAAAACAAGAAATTTTCATGCCCTTCTCTCCGAGCACAAGCCGTCTCGGCAGCTATCGTTGCCTTATGAATTTTCCGCCCTTTTCATGTGGCAGAATGTCCATACCTGAAATCGGACTTACCAACCTTTGTGTTCTCTGTTATTTCAGCGGAGGTTCGGGAACAATAAAAGAGTTCAAGGATATCGAGCAGTTTCGAACAGAAAGTGGTGCAAGCAGTGTTATGCTGGCCAGGAGAGCGCTTTCAAACCCGAGCATTTTTCGCCCTGAGGGTCTGCTAACAATGCAGGAAGAAATCACCAGTTTTCTTAGACTGGTGAGTGGCAAGAATTTTCATGTTTTGAAATTTCTTCTACGTTTTTCATAAGCCTTTTAAAAAAAATTTTCATAAGCATTCCTAGGTTCTGAATACTTTTTCCAGCGTGCTTTTCTTTTCTAGCGCATTTGGACAGCTGATGGAAAACGTTGTCCGAATTTGTTATCATAGTTGTCAAACTACAGTTTGCGTTTTCCTGGTCGGTTTTTATGTGTTCGCTTTTTTGTTATACCACATTTTCCTTTTGTGTGCTAACCGTGTAACACTCAACAGAGGTTCGTCATCAAATTGGAAGCTCAGCAATTTCGATTCTTCTCGAGCATTTAATTCCAGAAATCAAGTATAACTGCGTTTACAGGTCTTGCGAAACTGTATAAGTCGTAAATTCGCCTTTACCTCAGTGCTGCGAAGCCTATGAAGTATTTTGTAGCCTCAGTGAAACTCTTTGGAATATGGCACTGTAAACCTTGGATCTTTCACTGAAGTTAACACCATTTTTTGGCATATATTACAGCTTCTTTCTGAAAGAGTCCATAAGCAAGTTTTGCTCGCTTTTATCGCGATTCAGAATGCAAAAGGAACAGAAGGATTTTATTGGAAAGGCATTTGCTGCAGTTCTTTTAATTATATGACTTCATTTTTAATTGATGCAGTTACTATATGCTAGTACGCTCGATGCTTACGGGATTCGAAGGTTCGCTAAAAGGGGAGTGTGTGTTGGAATGCGCATACAACTTCGCGTTGCGAAAGCATTAAGTCTACCTTATTTGTTTGTCTTCGTTTTGAGTCCATCATTCATCCTCTGTGTAGTTGTTTGCATTTTTTTTTTCGGCAAATAGATATGCAAATTTATCGCCAACAGTTATTTTCAGCCTTTCGTTTAGGATGGATTTCGAAGTTTTGTTCGTATTGACGATGAAAGTATGGGTTGCGTGTAAACGTTGAATCTGCCACAGTTCCCTTCACCAGCCGAAATGAAAATCATTGAGCAAGTGCTAGCTATATCTTCGTTGAATCGGCAACAGTTGAGTCGTGCGTGAAATATTTGTGCTTTAAGTTCGCCTGAGGGTTTATCTCATTATAGGCATCCGTTCAGAAAAAGGAAAGAAACACGTCTTTTTCTGAAGTGCACTTGCAACTTCACAATGCAGATGCACTGACTATACTTTTTTTTCATAAGCTGGTTTTTGCTGGGTCGACGATTTTTACTTGTCTTCATTATAGCTTCTTGATTTTTTATTTGGGCGTATGGTTTAGGCTTGCGAGTTCGATGAAAATTTTACAATGATGAAGTATGTGGTTCAGAGGATCTTAGGCAATCAGCAGGTTGGTCGTTTTTTTCAGTTATTGCTGCCTAATAATGATTGTTAGATTTTTCTGTAGATCAAGCTGCTGAGCGACTTTCACGCACTGTCAAGTGTGCAAAGTCCGAGAACAGAATTTCACGGTATGGGAGTAAGGCGGAAGGGAAATCAGCCAGAGAAAGGAAGTGCGGCAATTGTTGCTTTGAATGCCCGGTATTGTGATATGTTAATGCTGACACTGGATGCTCCAGCAGGATCTCCGAACGGATGGTTGAAAGTATTGTTAGGAAATGAGATCAAAACCTCACGGTTTCTTTTCCGGCCTCTCTTCAAGGTGTTCTTACTTGCATTCTCTTTAGGGGCGCCCAGGATGCTATTTGAGTGCATTGGGTCCTTTTTCTTTCTCTTCCATCCATTGCCCCTGTCCCACCTTTCCCTCCCCCCTGCTCTCAGCTTCTTTCCTGGCCTCGTTCGAGCATCTCCTCTTGCCCAGGATAGCTTTTCGTTGCGTATTTTGGGGACAGGAAGCATTTTCGATGTTGGAAAAACAGCCTACCACCAAATGTCTGTCTCGTATCTCGTGTGGAAATCCACAAGCATTGCGGACATGTTCATATTGGGGGAAAACAAATGGGCTCATTCCGAGAACTTATTTGTACGTGTGGGTGGCATGCGGACTAATAGGAATAAATACGAAGTGGATGAATTCAGCGAAATACCGGAGTGAAATTGGCATAGGATTAATTAGTTCATTCAAAAGTGTAAAAAGCTCCTGTGCAAAGTTAGAACGTCTGGTCGCAAATATCAACTTCAGACGGCTATTCCTGTAGGCAAGCTGTTTTCAGCTGGAAGATGTACGTTGGGTGTGGTCACTGTTCTCATATATATTTTTTGCGTGGCGTCATTCTAAAACGCTTATATAAAGCTGTGGTCCTATCATTCTTTCTTCCAAACCTCTGTCTCTTTGTTATATGGAAGGTGCGTGCAGTATTATTTTGTGTGTGTGAATTTGAACCTGTGACTAGGAGTTTGACGCGCGTGGTCGTGCAACAGTGGTAGCGGCGAGCGTATTGGACATATGCGATGCATGGTCTATGAGGAATGTGTATGAGAATTTCAAGAGCAATCGTCAACGTGGCCATAAACGCAAAGTGGTACCTGATGCGGAAACGGGAATACACTTCATTGACCTCACATTTCCTCCGTTAGTTTCTTTTCGGTTTCGAAAGTAAATGAACATCCTCCTTTCCTCCTAGGAAGCTGGATTATGACGCTTGTGGCGCTCAAATTATTGCTTGCGGATGTTTCCCGATTTTCGTTTTCTCATATCTTCTACCATTTTTGGGGGTGCTGGAAAATTAAGCAGTTGACCCTCTGCCGTGCAAACGTTGGCTGTGGATGGAGCTTATCTGCATGTTTTTTTAAAGCTTCTTATTGATAATGGGGTCTCACATGCGACGACTTTTTTTGACAGATAGGGAGTGGTCCGTAAAGGACGGTTTCCTGCAACTGTCAGTGGAGGGACATCTTACTTTTTGTTATGTTTTTTGCAGTCTGTATTGGGGAAGTTTACCGTAGGTACACTTCTATGTTCATTCTACTTTTGTTGTTGTTCTTCCGGATCATTTTTGAAGCCTGAAAAAAAACAGTAAGTCTCAATTCCACCCCTCCTCCCTCTTCCAAGCTTTGGCTTGGTCGTTTTTCACCTCTGTAAGACGCTTTGAAATTGATTGGTTTTGTGAAGCTTTTTTATGAAAGTTGCATGCAGTTTTATTTCTGGTGGATTTCATCTTTTTGCTTATTAATGGATAACAGAATTATTTTCGGTATCCAGTTTGTTCTTATCGTTGTTGTGCGTATGTTTGGTTTTGTTTCAGTAAAAGGCTTAGGGACAAGTGTGGTGCAACAACACCGAAATGTGTTCTGAACTCGTTTTGCGATGAATGTGGCATTAAACGACCCGTTTACTGTTGCGTACGTTTTGTGAACTTTGTATTGGGTAATTGTCAAGTGCCACAAACAAAATTTTGAGGTCTCAACGTACGATGTCACTTCAGACTTTTAGAACCCACAAATTATCAATTCCGGACCCAGATAAGCAGACGATTTATGTTTTATGGCTTTTATCTTGAGTCGGGCTGGAGTAAGAGACCGTTCAGCAAAAGAAATTGTTAACTCTCTGCTGTTTTTTTTCCCACTTACCAAAGCTTACGTGTTTCTTGAATTTTTAACTCACATCAGCAGTTTACTGTTTCATTCGTTGAAAGCGATCTCTTAATCAGCGTTTAGTCATGAAGGATTTCCTTTGCTAGTTTTCACATCACTGCAGATTTTTCGATATCAGTTTCTCATCTTTTGCACCGAGGGAAATGACCACTTTCAGCAGTTCAGCGCAGAGCGCATCGATCGAATGTTCTGTTCCTAAAGACCCTTTCTTGAACCGTACATTTTGCCGTCATCAACCGATGACTGTTTATCAGTAATTTCTAGCTAGCTGTTTGACACAGACGATTGCTGGCACCTATCAGTTGGCATCCTGACATAACTAACCATATTTTGATAAAATCACGTTGATGTTTCCTCTGTTCTGTAGAGCTTAGTTTGCAGTTATTGTGTAGTGAACGATGTTTTTTGCCTGCACACCAGTTTATTGATGGGGTTTCTAGAAGTTATTGGTTTTGGCAAGCGCAGTTCTGTTGTTTTGGTATATGTTTTGTTTTAGAAGTTTCGTCCGGTGGATAAACGATTCGAGGCGCTCGTGGAAGTCGATGGCCGCAAATTTCTGTCTCGTATTGGACAACCCAACAAAAAGATGGCTGAACAGGTAGATATTCTCTTAAGCGAAACAGTGAAGCAGGTCTGACTATTAGTGAAGGCATGTTCGTGGGGGCGGAAGTTGTAATCCGATTTTCGAGTTGAGATCGGAGTGCAGAAAAAGAAAGATTAGCATGAATGGATTAAAAAAAAACGAAGAAAGAGATAGTGACCGCGAACGAATAGAGCCGGAAGCTGAGTTCACAGCAAAATTTGCAAGTTCCGAGAGCACAGCGGA
>JPKZ01002783.1:549176-626963 GCA_000803305.1 Toxocara canis | reverse complement strand
GGGGGGGCTGCTATTAATCTTGTTCGCATATGAGATTCTCTATGGAGGCAGCGTTTTTCTTAGCGGCACACGGTTTCTGAATCGTCGTTAGAAACGCACACATCGCGTTCCGTTGCGACTGTTCTGGTTTCTATGAATGCTAATATTCTTTCGCAGTCAGATTTCTTCAGTCTTCCCCATGTAATCCCTTCTGAAACCGTTAATGTGAAAACAGCTACAGAGTTATGCGTATTTCTTGGGAAGTAGAGCGGAGCAGCGGTGCGTGTAGGTAACGCATTGCAAGGTGGACCAGTTTGATCACTCCAACTACGACCGTAGCCCAGGGCGGTTTAGTATATTTTCTTAAAATTTCCGAACGAGGTGTCTTAGTCAGCTTGCAGCGGCATGTAGCTTCTCCGGTCCATGCTCAGCACTTTAACCTCGCCATAGTTTGAGGGGCAGAAATAAAGCACATAACATCCCCCGGTGTAATCCGGAAAAACCGACGTGATTTTTTGGAAGGGCTAGCTGGAACCGTCGAACTGAGATATCTCCCAAGAATGTTTATGTCATCCTGCTGCCTCATATCGCGCGTACCAGTTCATTCTCGCGAGAAGTTTATTGGCAGTTTTCAAGAAGTACTGATGTATTTATTCTTACCTAATTGTTTTTCCTTGGTGGTGTCAATTCCAGATGTTTTGCTTTCAGGTGGCGGCACTGGCAGCGCTTGTTGGATTAGACAAAAGAGGAAGGCTGTCGGGACATTGGGAAGAATAGTTTCATGAAAGCCAATTAGGTAGACGGGTCCTTTTGGTTCAGCGTTCGGATCTGTGCTGTATTTCAACATCAGCATTACAGTGTGATACTTTGTTCATAGGGAGTGTCAAGACACTGTGTTTCAACCGTTGGGGGCCATTCGTACACAACTCAATTGACGGACCGGCCGTTGATTAACTTATGTTTTCTTTCGCCTAGTCGATCGACCGTACAAACGTCCCGCCAGAAAACTTCACATTATAGCAGTTTATAGAGAGGGATGGGGAGGGTTGAGAATTTAAAACCCTTTAGCGAGCTCCGGCAGGTTTTGCAGAAGCATAATATAAGAAAGGGTATTTTCTGGTTTGAGATTAATCCAGCAAACCTTCATTAGTTACCACAGGCATCGAATAGAATCTGAACTACTGTTACACATGCCGGCACACATAGCACAAAAGCAGGGAATTTGATAGCCTAAAACTTTCTTCCTTCGCTGAAATGGATGGTTTGGCTGCTCATTGTCCTTCTTTTTTTGTTTCATCCGTTACGTTTTCAGTTTTCTGAGTGGTTGATTCCTTCAACGATTACATCTTCATTCATTTCAATAATGGAAGTCAGAAATCTAAGTTAAGTCGAATGCCGAGAAGTACGTTTGCAGAGGGTGAATTTATTCCTTTCGCAGTGGATCTTTGAAATTTTATGTTCATTTTTTCTTTTGTGAAATCGGCTTGCAAATTTTATTTTTCATTATCGATCAACGATCTGCAACTTTTGTTGCGTGTTGAACTTGTAACGTTTATGCTGATTTGTTGTCTAATTCGTTTTCACGTTTCTGTTTACGCTGTTTGATTTTTACGTTTCATTTATCTGATCACTTTTTTGTTGAATAAATTTTTACTGCTGGTCGAAATATTTTGTACTTTGCTGTACTTCTTTGTTTAGAGCAGTTTTAATGTGATGAAAGTCATTACATATGTTAATTTGCTTAGTCAAGAAGAGAAGGCAGGTCGGACGTCTTGGACATTGTCGGAAAGGATAGGGGTGGTAAGTCTGTGTTGACACTCGATAGATGGATCATGTTTTTTATGGAATAATACCTTTCATAAAACCGAGCAGAACGTGTGAGACTTGGGCTTCTGGATTTGTTCAAAGTTCCAGCATGTTCACCTAGCATTCATTCTAGTTCGATGCATCGTCGGTAAGACGTCGCTTACTTCATAGTCTCGCCTTACGCTAATTTACAACTTGTCCATTTCCGCTCCAGTTACTTTTTCTGGACCGCCATAAACTTCTGGAATGTTGGAAATTCTCTCTTTTGTAAACATATGAAAGTTACATTTTGATCGTGGCATGGAGGCTGAGGTGCAACTTTCCTGAATGGGTTTTTGATGTAGATCACTTAATTTAACTCTGGTTGCCATCACCTGCGTGAGTTTGCTGACACTTTTATGAAAGAGGTTAAAACATCCGACATATGAAGAGGAAGGGTGGCAGTTATTGTGAAGTAGAAAGTTGCAAACGATGTTTCCATAGCTGTATTAGGTGAAATGACTGATTGCCTAGGTTTTTTGCTGGGTAAAGAAATTCCATGCGGAATGTTGAACAGTCGCTTTTCCTGAGCTCGCTTAATAATCAGATAAGGTCTTTAGCCTATGTAGAGCAATGATTCTGTCGCGTTCACCATAAGAGGTTAATTTAGCTCAAAATGGGCCACATTTCGAATGTGCCATACTCCCCAAAAATGATGCGTCGTACCACGTTTTTGTTATGCGTGCTACTTCGTAATTTTCCTAGAGATGGCACGAGTACAGTACAACATGGGGAAAAAAGTACAAAATGCTTTTTCACTGCGACGAAGCTGTCGTTGCACCATCTTTCTTGGTATGAATACTGTATTGTGCGTCCTACCAGGAAGTGGAGCGGACTGTGCTGTACTACCGAACTTCTTTTTGGCATCACTACTGTACTGCATCATGGTGAACGACAGGAAGTACATCTGCTTTCTTTACAAGGACTTCAGCGGGCTTCAAGGCGATGGGTTAGCTGGTGCGACTCGAAGTTGTAGAAACGAGGTGCCGAAGAAAAACCGGGGCAAGAAGCTTTGGCGTTGTGAGACAAATTGTAAAAAATTGTTCCTCGCCTGGTCAAATTGCATGTGTAGAATGCCTCGTAATAATCTGCGAATTTTCGCGCTGTATCAGACCTTTTGTATGGCTGTTTTTGGGCATCTGACTGCCCTTAAAGTCATTCCGACCCGCTGTTGCGGGTTTTGTGCAGGTGGTTTAGGGCTTCGGGACAAACTGTGAGCGTAATACTTATCGTCTCCTTGGATTAGACTACTTTTTTAATTCGTCCACGCTCGCCACATTCATTCGTTGTAAAACTGCCGAAGCTTTTTTAAATTCGGATATGCTTTTTCCTTAGCATTCATTTCTTTCAAGGTACTTTTTAATGACTGCTTGAAACGGAACAATACAGCTATCAATCTACTGTTGGCGACAGGAGCATACGTGCGCCCACTGGATGTTCTTTCTAGTGGGTCATTAACTTTTTCACTGCAACGGAATTGTACTCTTAGACCGTTTTTCTTCGCGTCAGTGTCCGTGTGCGTGTTTATCCGGCGGTTTCAGTCGATGAACCAAAGAAGACAGTGCGATGAAATCCTGCATTGTTACCTGTAAGTGATGGAGGGTATCCCGACTTGTTTGCCAATCTCGTTAGTTGTCACTAATAATGGAAGAGCGGCATCCCTCTATCACGAGCTTTATTAAAAAAAAAGAAAACAATCGCACTACATGCTGACGGCATTATAACTACTATTTCAAGTCAACAGCAATCCTGCATTGTAACCTGTAAGTGACGGAAGCATGGTTTATTAGTGTTAATGCATCATGAGCTCTACCCAGTGCAGTGCATCGGACGATATATGAGATTATATTTCACCGCAGTGATCAGTAGGTTTCTCCTGTTTCGTGCGCTAAGCAATAAATCCATCGGTCTAGGGAGCTATCACACCTAGAGGAACTATCTATCAGAAGTGTGTGCTTCTTGTTGCACTTCTTATTCTAAGCTTCACTGCAAGCAAGTGGTGCCTTTTACTGGTCACGCACTGTATGTAAATAATAAAGCGGCTTAGTCCAGTTATAGGTGTCAGTATCACAGAAGAGGGTGTTTCGCGCCTTTGAATTCTCTAGATTGCTCTCTACGACCTTCTTTCATCCGAAAAATTCCCAAGTCATGACCCTTAGAGATCGTTTTCGTCAACGCACATTCAATGCAACCGGAATAAAAGTAATCCGTAAATAACATCTAAAGGATTACCGTTGAAGCAAAAACAATAAATGACGACTAAGGAGCACTATAGCACAACCAGTATCCCTTTTAAGATGTAGCTTGAATGAGGCAATACAAGCATTCAACCGATTACTCCCCTAAATGCGGCAGCAACCGAGACTGCTAGTTTTACTGATCGGCTCACTTTTTAACGCTTAAGGCACTTAGGATGAAGCGCTACGAAAGAGTTGCTGCACGCAATATGTAAATGGAGATTACAGTAAGCAGTAATGAGTTTTAATAGACCTTCCTTTCTGCTTAACAACATCGACATCGTTTCTTTTTGAGCACTGATCAAAAAGTGTCTTACGAGGGCAATAATTTAAAAATATTTTATAACAGCAGTAATTTGAAAATGTTTTATACGGAAAAATTGATACCCTCATCAGATATAGCTTACAGAAAGAAGTAAAATAAACTTCAGTCCCTATGTTGGTCTTGAACCTGCCAAATTCATACATCTTTCTCGGCGAAAGTATCTGATCGTTAAGCAGGTTGGGTGTCTTACCGGAAAAGTATTTCATTCTACTGAACACGTTGTCAATGTTTGCTGAAAATGTCTAACATTTTTGATCGCTAACCAATTATTCGGGCGGAAAATATCGAATTTTTGAATTAGGGTTTCTTAGAAGATATTCTAATTTTTGTATGGAACAGTCAGTGTTCTCGGAAACAGATCAGATTGAGTAACAATGATCGTACGCGCGAAGTGGGGGAGAGGGAGGGGAGAGTTAAAGCTCAATTTCAAGAATTTCGGAAACTCACATTTGATATTCTTGAGTCCTTTCAAACTCTTTTGCACTGTATTTCGAAGCATCTCCTTAATTAGAGAAAATGCTTTGCATTCTTAGTTTTTTTTAACTTTTTAAAAGACTAAGGGAAAAATGTTTTTCTCATTGGCGGCTGGTACCAAATTTTATTGATTAGGCAATGATAACTGATAACACGTAAACTCGGTAAGGTTGAACGGATTATGAAAGTAGTCCGGTGTTTTTTTAAGAGGCAGGACAAACTGTGAAATGATCCGATACACACATGAATGCCCCTCTATAATTTTCCGAAATTTTCAAGGGTCATTTTCGGACTACATTTAGCGGGAATTTCTGAACTAAAACTTTACGAGTAACGATTTTTGCATCAGAAAGAAAAAAACTCGAACTGCAGCTATAACACTTCGAAAGAGGCTTTCGGTAGCCTGCAGCTGCTGAAAGTGCCAAGAATTACGTTTGCAGATGATTTGTGCATAAAATTTTTCGAAATTTTCATCGCCTTTTTTTCAAGCGCTTGTCGACTTGCCGGCTACGGGTTACCCCTCCAAAATCCTAAAATTTACGGTTGACCCCGCCCTTCTCCCATCCGGGAGGAATGTGGAAGGATTGCCCCCGTGCGATGCTATTCAACAGAACAATTTTTGCATGTCGCTTGTCCTGGCGCCTGCTTTTCAAAAATATCATTGAGATGCAAACTTCGCACAACAGTCTACGGGATTTCGGAAAGAGCACAAGCAGCTAACGAATTTTACACAAACTGAAGCGAAAAACGTTTGAGCGCCGCGCGGGCGAATAACGTAGAGCGCGGGAGCTATGTGGCGCGAAAACAACGCAGCGGATCGAATGGGAGGGCGCGCGGCAGTGCAGTGTTGCGCGCTTGCATCCATCCGCTGAGTCCGATAAGTGCCAATTGCAGCAACGTTCGGGGTGGAGGTTCGACGTCGTTTGCATCCGAATTTTTATCGTCTTGAGAGGTTGCTTAGGGTTTTCGTGTATGCGGCTGTTCCACATGACAAGTTTCCTGGGTAAGCAGTTCTTCTTCATGAAAATATAGGCGAGGTATGTTCGTTTAATAATATATACGTCCGGCCGGCCTCTTACTCTGTCTCAATAAATGTGACAGTGTTATTGCGAGGCTCGCAGAATGTTACAGACAGTTCAGAGAAGTTCGTAAAAATTTTCCTGATCGCTTTCCGCATCTGTAGGCTCGATAGCGACTCAGTTCGCTGTTGCAGTACGCGTCAGTATGCTTCTAGGGAGCATTATTTCAAATTTCAGTAATTCATACCATCATTATGAGAAACTCCACGCTTGCCATAAAGTCGTTGCGTGAAGTGTCGGAAAGTCAGATTGAATTCGTCACTTCCATGTCAGTGCAGTGAGGGAAACACAGTGTTTTTGTATCTTGGGAAAGCAGTTCGATCTAGAGAAATATGCTTCGATTGTTCAAGCTGCGTTTTTTTTTTGCGCATTTGCAGTGCTACTTTTTGCAGGCTGCATCGAATTTGTCGGTGTGCACATTGGTTGCAATTTGAGACCGTACCGGCTCACCTAGTCGACCCTACCGTTCACTCACTGAGGCCATGTTATTTCTAAAAATATTCGTTAGGGCACTTCAGGACCACACACGATGTTTGCCATTGCCCTGTTTGTCTGGAAAATGCTTCCTTCGGGTAGTTGTTGGGAACTTATAACCTGCGGGAATGCCTCCAGTTAGGGCCGTCACTACCACTTTTGACCCAGGGCAATTTTTACTTGTTTAGGAGTGACCGGTGAAATGGGTGCTAGACGGTGTATGCAAAAAATATATTTAGAAACTTAGGGAAATTCGTACATGTAGCACGATGAAAGCCTCACATATTTCAGTGTTCTGTATGCGAACAAATTTCGCACGAGGATTTGAAAATGAGAGCGCGTAATTTGTGATCTTAGCGTTGAACTGCAGGTAGGGGGAGGCGCTGAGAGGTTATCAGATTCCATTCACCTGTGAAGCAGTATCAATGGTTACGCTGCACGGTTATCTTCATCACATCCTGCTGCTGATGCAGCAGGATTGAAGGAGGCAGATGGCTATGCTGTTCCATCGTACAAGCTTCTTTGTAGTAAAGGCCATTCTTTAAAGAGAGGCAGGGGAAATGGTAAGTGATCATTATGTTAGGAGCTGCCTTATGTTGAAAAGTGATCTGCCTTATGTTAAAAACAGTGGGTCATGGACTATAGCCTTAGGTGAGGTAGAACAGACGAATCTAGGACTGCGTCGTAAAATGAAGACTGTTGCACCGCACTGCAGCCTGGACATACCTGAGCACTTTGTTTGGTTTCAAATTGTTTTGCGGTCGATTTTTGAAGTGTTTGCCATTCAGGTGACAAGACGCTGCGAATTGCTTCTTGCATGGGTTGAATCTTGTTTGCCAGCAGCGTAGTTATGGAGTGCCGTGCTTTTCAGAAATAAGCATCTAATACATGTTTGACGTGTGAAAAGTTGGCATGAAAGATTTTCCCTTAAGCTTACGGGAAGGAATAAGCGAAAACGAGCATTTTCGAGTTTGAAGTTAGGAGTCCTTTTTGATGACAGAATCATGCTGAACCGCTCGCTAGACACGGCGCGTCACTCGTATGCAACTTTTAACACTTCAGTAAAGCAAGCGCGCTTCAGTGAAAATGGCATTGCTAACATAACACTTTATAACGGCAGTATGAACGAGACTTGTGTGAGGTTCAAATTTTGAAAGGGTAAAGTAGAGGTCTTTAAGGAATTGTAGAGGGATCGCAGTTAGCTGTAAGTTAACAAACTAAGTTTGACGCTTACTTTTTTTTTGCGTTCACAGTCATTTACGCACGACATTGATTGCGTGCGTTTAGAACGTATGTTGAATCAATTTTCAGTTGAATGAGAACTTCCGGCAAAGTTGAGGAATCTGGATATTATATCTGGATATGTTATATATTACAATGCAGTTTGAAAAGGTGACTGCTGCGACCAAAAAAGCTGACGCAACAAAGGCCTAAATACATCAGTATTATTGAGATCTTTTAATATTTTATACCGACAAGATGTTTGTTCAAAAATGATCTCTTGCGCAAAAACTACAATGACAAGCTTCGGAAATATGTTGTTCTCGTCTGTACCTTTTTTCCAGTTTTCGAAACAAGCAACATGAAATTTTTATTTTCCGACCAAGAAACAAATTTTTTCAGTGATTAGGACTCAAAGAGAAATAGTCACGTTGAATAATAGCGTCACTGTTCTTAAGATCTTTTAACATTTTATGCGGACAGGACGTTCTCTTACGTGAAAACAATGGCAAGCATCAAAAACATGTCGTTCTCATCTTTACGTTTTTTAAAACCGCAAGCAAGCAACATGAAATTTTTATTTTCAGACCATGAAACATGGATTTTTCCATTGATTAGGACGCAAGGAGAAATTGTCAAGTTGAATAATAACAAGTTCGGGTAATTCAGATCAGATTTGATATACTCACGGATATGAATGCTTGTGATTATCGCGCGTTTCGCGTAATGAATTATGAGAGCCCGCAAAGACATCAGTTTCTTAACGAAAGCATTTCTTCTGGTCCATAAGAAAATAAGCAGACAGCGATGGAAACAAAAAAAAAATCACCGTGAAGAGCATTTATCGACCCATGAACATGAGGAAAAATGAACCATGCAGCATACCAGCAGGTTTCGGGGATGTTTTTCGTTCGGGATGATTCGGCTTCGCTCTACTATGTCTGTGCTGGAATCCAGTTGTTCGGTGCAACCTCGAACTACTTTTTACAATCTCGAAACTGCAATTTGATTTATCATTAATTTGGCGCAATTTAGCTGCAGTTACCGTTACGCAATTTGATGGGGAAAAAATGGTCTGCGCAAGCGTCACGCACCGCTGCTTATATATGGAAGGTCACTTTCTCGTCCCGGTGAGGACATTGAAAGCTTCAGAACACGAAATCACTGGCATAGCTGTTGACTGAGAAATGGAAAATCGCATCGAACTGGAATTACGTGGCCGTCGCCCGTCAGAAGTTCAAGAGCTGAACCTGGATAATTGTCGAGCCACCAGTATTGCCGGCCTGAGCGACGAGTTCACTGCCCTACAGACTTTATCAATGATCAATGTCGGATTAACTTCCCTCAAGGTAACTTACTTCTGCGGTTTCTCGAGCAAAAGAATTCAAAAGAAGTAATGAGTGCACGAAAAAAAATGTGTTGCGTTGTAACATATGAATTTCGTATACGACGAAGCTATGATTTGCAGCAATGAGTATAGTAAGATAAGTTGCTTGTGGGACGAAGCCTCAGGCGCCCCAACCATTCCTCGGGTGATTTTCCGATAAGGTAGGGAAGCAGGCGGCCTATTTTCTCTGCGAAACAATAACATTGTGATAATGCGGGAAATAGGGGTCTTAGAACACTGGTTAGACTATATAAATCCGAGAAATATTTTATTGGCCCGCAACTCATACATCTTTGTTGCGAAGGGAGTGTGGATGAATGTGCAGTAAGGCGAGAGGGCAAAAGAGCTAATTTTGCAATTATTCGTCCCTAACTTAGTTATGGTTGTAACTTGTGAGTGGGGTCTCGAAACTGTGGGGAATACTGCTGCTCCTGTTATTTTGAAGTGACATATGAAAGTGCTAAGTTTAACGTGTTGTAAACAGGAGATGAATTCCACTTATATTCAGTCGCTTCACTTACCTTTCCCGTATCAACGTTGCTCGTGTAGAAACTAACTCAACGCAAAATTTCGACCAAAAATACATTAAAAGTTGTCCGCAGCGGCCGAAAACTTGCGGAAGCTATAATTTTATAGAAGAAAGTGCATCCCGTTTTATTCAAGTCAGTTGAAGGAGCCGAACGATCCGATCACGCAGCTTCGTTTGCTTTTGATCGGGTCATCGCGAAATGAGTTACTGAGCATTGATTGTCACAAAATAAAGGGTATGTGATGTACCAGTTTCTGGATCATCCAATTTCCAATAATTATTTCACGCGTGGCCAGATCGAAAGTAAGCTGCTGTTAGCATTAAGTGCTGTGTACGATTCGATCTGCTTCGAACAGTACCGGTTTCTTGTGAAACATTATAGCAGAAAAGCGTATCAACATCGATTGTATGGCATGGCGCTATGTTCAAGTTTCATAACGACAAAAAAATGCGGAATGACGATGAGACAAACCTTTTTGCAAGCAAAGTACTTTCTCATATCGATGGCGCTATTTTGATCTTCCCATTGCGCTGTTCTCTCTGTTGTTCGCAACCCATAACTATAATCAAATGCGGCGCAAAGACTGAAATCAAGTTGCAGGTGTCCATAATTCGGTGTTTGGCTGGTTCCGCTATGTTGCCATGATAGAGAAGCGCTAAGCATTTGCTGAGGCGAGGTGGTCTCGAAAGTTGGCATTGCACAGCGATGCATCCTTTTTAAGTTATCACAGGCCACAGGCAACTTGTTAACATTAGCCCACCGTTTGCCAATACTGCTTCTGTCTGATTTGTTGTGTTTTTATCTCTCACTGCAAGTAGTCTTTTTATCCTGATCGATCTTTGAATTCCCGAACTGCTCTATCTGTAACCGTTGATAATATTGGAGCAGTTCGTGACAGACGCAAATGGGATGGAATACTGATCAATTGTAAGTGTTAATTAAAGCACTGGCACAAGGAAAGGAAAGGTTTTGGGTGTTTTAATGTTACTCTAATTATGTCTTACTAGGAGGAAAGTTAAGGACACTTTGGTCAGTCACTGATAATCAACAAAAAAATTCATGGGAATTTTCCTTCATTGGTTTTGTAAATTTCCGACATTTTTTCCAAGTTACAAGTTTATTTCCACCAGAGGTCGTCCTTTTGGGCAACTCAAATTTTCGTCCCACATTAAGCGTTTCGGAATAGCTGGTGGGTACAGCTGTCACCATTGAGCGACGTTGTTGGCGAAACAGGGTGACGGCATCAGTCAGTCTACACAAGGTGATTGTTGCTGCTCATTACCTGTTTTCTCTAGAGTCAGCGTGCAGTTTGGTTTAGCTGTAAAAAGCGGAAATGGGCTGTCTGTCTGCGGACATGTAGAGAGGAGGCAAACGGTGTTTAATCACATCACCGCAATCAGTCCTGTCCTTTGATCTTCAGATCTTCAGATTACGTAACCAAGCTATTCCGTCAAACCTTTTTCGGAGTTTAAGTTAGTTTCGCGTTTCTTCCAAAAGTTGGTAGTTAAGTTTTGTGTATCATTTTAGGGTCTACCTTCACTTCCCTCTCTGAAGCGACTCGAGGTATCGGAAAACAGGATTACAGGTGGTTTAGAGGCACTACAAGCTTGTCCCAATTTAACACATTTGGTTCTGTCGGGCAACAAAATCGCAGACGTGCAGGCTCTTGCACCACTCGCCGAACTCAAACACCTCGTGTCGCTGGACTTGTTCAACTGCGACGTGTCAAGTAGCGAAAACTACAGAGCAGATGTGTTTAAGGTACAGCGTGCTTCTTACAAGGTTGCTTGCTTCAAGGAGCTGCCTCTCTCAGTCGCTCTCCTAGAGAGCAGTTATTGGCGATTATTCTGATGAAGCATTTAGTCGTTCCACGTACGGTTGTCCGCCTATCCTATCCTCTTCCCACTCATTTTCCGGAAATTTTCGCAAGTTACCTTTTTCGGTCCAAATTCGTGGGACAAGGATTCTAGCATCAAGTCCTTCAGGCCGCTATTTTAAATAGGACGGTGCCTGTTTTGTGAAATGTTTCAAAAGTGGCACCAAAGCTAAAGACATTATTAGGAAGTAATATTTGGCTGATAATTTTGCTTAATAACGACTCGATGATTAGGCACTTCCTGGACTGAAGTATCTGGACGGGTTCGATGTGAATGATGAGGAGGCAGAGTCGGATGATGACGACAACGATATTGGAGAGGGAGACGAGGATTCTGAAGAGGATCAGGGTGACGAAGAGGACTCTGAGGTCGGACTTGACTACTTACAAAGTTCTAACGTTGTGGAGGTACCCTTTTAGTTGTTTTTAAGGTTGTCTAACATGGTGCATAAACAATGTGCTCACATAGCAGTATAAATGAGTCAGGCTTTAGCGACGAATTCGAGAAATAAATGTTTCTAGCTCATACCTTTGCATCACGAGTGTCGTTTGATTGCAGAGGTGAACCGTTTGAAGAGTTGTGACAACCTTCCTTCAAAATTATTTTAGTCGGTGTTGAGAGTGGACAGGTAAGAAGTCCTACCAGTGAATTTGAAGTTGCTCATACAATAGTGTGGCTCAATAGATCGATGCAGTTTCTTATCTCTTGCTGACTGACCAGGCTACAAGTAATTCAAAAGTTCGCCATGCCCAGTTCGTGGAAAGGGCAGACAGCTTGAATATTTAATAAACGGCGCCGAACGTAAAGTTGTGGTTACTTTTTTTTAATGCAGGCTAGATATAGGCGTCGTTCTCATGCTTCACCTCCAGTTCGCCGAAATTTTTCCAGCGGAATTTTACGGGTTACAGTTTACAGGCCAACAAGAGCACTAAACTACAGAAGCAATATATAGGGATCGAATTTAGTGAGCTGCAGGTGATGGAGATGCAGAAGGTGCTGAAAATTTTATATTTTTGACAGTGCTTCTTTTAAAATCCCCTTAATCTTCAACTGATTATATTCACAATCTGGAGGGCGCAGTTGTAGATTAGTGGACAGATGTTTTATTTCTGTGCAGTGTCAAGTTTAAAGTTTAAACTTTCTATTTTAGTCTAAATATGAGAGGTTTCATCACTAGGAACACTGGAATGCAATGTGTGAAGAAAAAGCGGGCACGTCGACTGCAGGTGCTACTCGCAATGAAAATTCTCTCTCATCTAATGATGACTTTCTGAGATTATGCGAAGGTGTAGTAGTATTTCGGCTTTAAAAAAAGAACTCTCGCGTTTTTGATGAGCGGCCGGTTTTGGCAACTGAATCGCTCTAGTTTACTAACTTTTGCACCTCACAAATGGTGAAAAAGCTGAGATGGAGAAGATCCCGACCCACGTAACAATCGTTCAGCATCTGTAGTCGATAGGAGGGGTGCTGTGATCGAGAACGTTTTTGTCGTAAAAAATGAGCATCAATAACAACATGCAGTGCGCCATTGTCTGTATCTCTATTTGCTCGACTTCAATCCACGTTTGTGGGACGAATATCTTCGTCCTACAACATGAAATAGCGCTTTTACGTGACAGTGAAAAGAACAGCGTTGGGACCGTCGTTTCAAGCGAAGAATAACTGATCTTGGAAGTCCGTTTCTTTCCAGATGTCTTTCAACTGTTTCTAATGTTTTATTTACTTGACGTGGAGAACTTCTACAGAAGAAATTTTATTGAGAATAGGGAGAAAGGTGTTGGCGGTACGCATTATTGAGATACAAAAAATGCGTGCTGAAACACAAAGTTCGAACAGACGCCAGAGGCACTATAGCAGGTATATGGAATATGCAGCCTTCTTGCAAGAACGTCAGTGTGAATCTTTCGGAAGGTTTTAACTGAAGTAGTTGAAAGAAAATCATTGTGTGCGTGCGCGTGCATGCGTTTATATGTGTGCGTATGTATGTGGTATGTGTGTATATATGTGTGTAGTGTATATTCTTATTCTTATTATTACCTCTCGGGCTTCAGTGCGATGTCTTGATGTTACTGAGGCAATCGCACGCCGAGCACAACCATCCATTTGGCTGTTTTAGCTTATTGTTAACCACCCGCTAGCTGGGCTGTCAGTGGTAGTGTAGTGTATATATATATATATATACATATACATATATATGTGACGTGTCTGTGTGTGTGTGTGATCTCTTTCAATTACGCTTCGCTGAACTGTAGTACTGCATCGCTTTCTACCGGATCATCTCTTCTTACCAACATTAGTGTTTTATGGGTGCCGAACGATGTCTAACTTGCAGGATGAGGATGAAACGGAAGATTTTGCGCCTGGTGAAGGTGATGAGGAGCAGTCGGACGAGGAGGACGAAGAGGGCAATCGTGGTACCAAACGAAAGCACGACGATGAAGAGGATTAACGATAACATCACCAAAAGGCGATCTCGTCTCGCCCGCACTCGCTGCTGTTCTGTAAATTGGTGTTTTTATGTGCGAACAATTATATGTTTCTCGAATCTTCTGCACTTATGCTATGTATATGCGTCAGTCACATTGGTTATACAGGATAACTGAGTTTTCGTTTGTGTAATACTTCTCACGTGAATAGTCCGGGTTCACAGACGGCTGTAATAGATCCTTGGATTTCATCTGATAAGAGCAACTTGAGCAGTTGGACACCAAAAAACGTGCGTCTTTTCTGCATTCGCTAACGGGTTGGTTCGAAAGCGTTATTGGCGGGGTCCCTAGAAACGAAAATTATTACAAGTGAACCTGCGCATGCTTATACAATTTCGCTGCTAAGCAGTGCATATGCGAAAGTTGGGTAGCAGTTTCGGGTGGGTGTCATAGTCAATTAAACGTGAAGTCGGTCGCTCGCAAAGGGTGGGTCGTGGTCGGCGTCGTGGGAATGAGCTTGCATCTGCAATCATATCTGAACGCAAAGTTCCAGCAAAGCCAAATGAAAGCAAAACTGAAACTTGGATTTTTGAAAATGTAGCAGCTTTCAGAACAAAATTTAGTTAATTCAACGATAGCAACAAAAGTGATGCTGAAGAGGAGGAGGAGTGGATGAAGAGGAAGCGATAGAATCAATAAAAGATAGACACGTCAGAGAAAACTGAGCAGGGACTCGTGATGTTATGGAATTTGTAGCCTGTGTTAGAGCTTAGAGTCCGAAGTGTTGGCACTTTGCATGGTAAAAGAAACTGAAGGGTTTGGTAGAATGTATCTTTATTTGCCAAATACATATTGAGCTGGAGTAAGCAAAAATGACGTTTCCACGATTAGCGTTGTGTATTATTTGTTCAAATAACGGATAGGCTATATTAGTAGAGTCGTTCGTATGACTAATAATCACTCAGATGATAGAGCAAGGCGGCTTACGGAGTAGTGACGGCTGGTCGTTCGATTTTGTATGAGATGCGCTTGGTTTGAAACTGACTGTAGTCGTGATGCGGTGATGCGGAGGTGCGTTTGAGAATTGTTAGCAACACTTATTGTTAATAATCAGAACCAAATAGGTGAACTTGAGATATGTTGATATCCATTTCTGTTTCTCTTTTTGCAATCATCAGTATAGATGGGACGCTACATTCCCTGCGTTTGCTGATAGTGTTTGTTGCTGAAGCTGTCTTCTGGATACAGAAATAGTAGGCACAAGGAACAATGAACAACAGTGAAAAGTTAAAAGGCTCTGCCACTTCAGTCCTCGAATAAAATTCTAATGCACAAGCTGATTAAAGAGATGTCAAAGTGACTGTTTACGCATGAACAGTAATCGAAAAGGTATGTTTGAGGAGTGGGCTCTTTTGCTCTCAAGGTTTCTGGCCGGAGGACCTGATGCAGTTCATGGAAGGAGTGAATCGATCCCGATGGAGCACCAGTTCGTTCTACAAAAGCTCCGCAAAGATGAATAGACCGAAATAAATCTTAACTGCTAGTATGTATGTTCTGGTGGTGCACGTGGGAGATGGACGACGCACTACACCCTTCATCCTCGTCCTTACCCCTCCCTCTCCTGGCACAGTAAACCTTCCGAAAATTTCGAAGCTTGGAGTAAGTCGAGTCCGTTTAAATCCAAAAAATTCTCAATTATCTTTTTTCCTCTTTTTTGCTGGCTTTCAAACTTGAGCTGGTAGTAGGAAAGCGAAATAGGACGGACCGTCTATACCTAAGAAAATTGATACTTTCTTTGACCTTCGGAATATTTCTACACGCGCCTGTGATAAATGCACATGCTGGCGACGCGATACACGATACTCTTAAGTAAGCTAAGGGAAGTAGGTTTTACGCGTACGAAATCGGTCACTGTAAATACGTTCCTTTCTCTTATGCTAGCACGTTGAAAGGAAACACTACATGTGTAGACAAAAGGCAAAAAGACTTAGTTGCATCCATCGTCCATCGCTACCCTAATTTTCGAATGAAGCCCACCTTGTCGGATGTCCGACCAGGTCCTACCGTAGTTGCAGTATGTGCGGAAAGATACGTATTCTATTTTGAGAAATCAGTGGCTGCATCTCATATACTTCAGCGCACATGCAAAGGAAAAAAAAAAAGCAAGAAGTTGTTGCACGGGACGATAAGGTCATGGGGAATCAGCTGCCCTTCCCCGTTCCCATCCCATTGCCTCCACATCTCACTCAGCTCCTTTGCTGTTGGTCTCACAGTGGTTTATACCAACTCTGCAGATTTATTCTGCAAAATGCTTAAATGAAATGAAGAGTCAAAATATCTTTGTTGGTTTCAGACTGCCTGATCTAACTACTCGTATTGATTTGTACGTTACCGTCTTCAGAAAACCCATATTTCTTTGTGCTACTATATCCTTTTCCTATATGGGAAAACTAATAGAGACATACGTTTAATATGTGACGCTGAGATGGAACTTTTTTCGTTTTTTAATTGCCCCATCATGTTTTAAGTGTTTTTGTTGTTGCGCTTTGCATTCACAATTTGTGCTACATTCCCGTTGTCGTCATGATTTGTTTTCGCTCTCTAAAACCACATGTCAACTGTTGATATGACAAGTCTGAAATTTCATATGCGACCATTTTCTAAAACAATTTTCGGTGTTTGTCTGACTGTCGGGAAATCTGAGTCTAGCTGCTCTAGAGTTCGACCGTTTTAGAGACGAGTTCCTCTTAAACATTGATTCCACCATTCACCATTCAGTCCCCTTTTCCCGTCAATTGACATGAAATTGGAAGGAGTGAATTTTTTCCGAGTGGAAGTATGTTCTTTGCGTTGTAGCTCTAGTCTGAGAGCTTGGCTCATATAATGCGAGGAAATGCAAGTTCCAAAACCATTTTTACCTTAACTACTCAACGTCACAGTGAGTTATGCATTTGAGTGATTCATGATAACGCCTATTTTTAAATCCTAGTACAAAATGGGAACTGTTGAGTTGTTTATTATAGTTTTCTTTGAAGATATGAATCTCGCTGTTGTGTGATGGTCGCTTGATTCAGCGGGCATACACGTTTTTTATTGATGGTGCATGTGTGCGTTGATTAGACTACGCATCGTGATCGCACCGGTAGAGAGAGGGCGTTTTTAAAACAGCTCGTCGTTGCATCGAACCACTCCTGAACGCCACTTCCCTGTAACAGATTACTGCTCTTTTCTGTGCACTATGCCATTTCCCTGTCACCCTTTACGTCGTTCCTCCGCTTGCGCGCAACTCCGTCAACACGCAGTTCATCTTCGAACGACGGCGCGCTGTTACTTCGTTCCATCATTGTTGTTTGCAACTCTTGTGAAAAATTCGTTGGCTCTTCAAGACTTACGGTTTGATCTTAAGAACCTTTCAGTGACCATCGATGAACCGAAAGTTTAAGGTTCGATTAGTTTTCTGTCGTTGTTTCATTGTATACAATTCTCATCAGCCGCCACCTGTTTTATGTGTGCGTTATGCGTATGTTATGTTGTGCTGTATGGAAATACTGAACCACGTTTCCTTGAATAAAGATGAATAAAGATTGCTGTTTCTGCTCAGTTTTGAATAGAATTATCGGGTTCTTCTCTTAGCAGAGGTACGGAAAATTGGCGCATCGATCCAGAAGAAATATACCACGGAATTTCGGTAGAACGAATGAAAGAACCGTATGTCATGGAAGCGTCTACAACCATCTGTGATGAATCATTCCATATGCGCTTCGATTCCAAGAGCCAGTTAGCAGTCTAGCTCAATATTTTACTAACTTTTTCTATACTGATGCCCTACTATGTAAACTCCAATTATTTCATTACCTTCTGATGTACCGTGTGTTGCAGTTAGCCATCCATCTATAGAACTTAAAACAACTGTTCAGTTCAATCCATTTATCTCAGTGAGGGTTGCCAAAAATAGCGTTATGGGGATAAATTGCCCGCACACTGAGAAACGCCGCCCCAAATGAGCAGCTACTGCAAGTAGCAAATATCAGCAGCAAAACGTTTGCATCATCATTGCGTTGTGCAATAGAATAGAAAATTTGCTAACACTGTATTTCAACATAGTAGGTGCAGTCTAGTTTTTAGGGCTTTCGAAGCAGCGGAGTAAGCAATAGCGTAATTTGTTCAGTGTACCACGTCAAGTGAGTGAGCACATATGAACCTACAGCTTCACGGTGGCCGTTTAAGTGAGTAGAGGGTATGATGTAGAGCAACAGTAATCGAAGGTTTCATGCAGACATACTTCCAACAACAAAAAGGGAAAAGAAATTTGGGATTTTTGGAAAAAGCCGAATTGTGTACAGAGCACATCACACTGGGGATGGTGGGAAAACGTTGGTGGGGAGGAAGACGATAGGATCAGGTGGATGAGGAGGAACGGTGGTTCAATAATAGAGGGGGGACTGAGCGCATACTACTCTCCCACCTATCTCCCTCATTCTCCATCGTGGAAGAGGAAGAAACTACCTCCACCCTTCCCCTCCCCCTCCCCCCTTCGTCGTTTTCTCCCTGTCACAGCTGGGCGCGGAACGAGGAGTAAAATTCATGCAGTCAACTTTTTCAAGGCATGGTTTCATCAAAATGCGCTAATGCATGCAGCTGCAGCCGGCTTGGAGGTGTCAGAGGCTATGAATGCAGTTATACCAAAAAGTTTTCGTAACTTTTGAGCTGCACCTCAGCTTAGCGCGATGCGACACGGTGTTCATACGATGAAGTTGTGAGCTAGACAAAACTATTCACACTAGTTTTCAGGGAAATAGCAAAGAACAATATTTCTAGCAAAAAGGGTGGTCTGGTCAGCTATTTGTATTGCTGTGCGAAAAGCTATTCATAATTTTTGTACTGTTCTTCATCGAAACACCGCGAGGAGCAGTATGCAGAGAATTTGGGATGGAGGCGGCGGGAGGGGAGAGTTGTGAAGGCCTAGGGCCCAGGGTGTTATTGTTAGAGAGAGGAAGAGCCCCTATAAGAGAGGAGATCTACCTCCTCCCCCCTCTCCTCGCCTTCCATGTCGAAGAGGTGGGAGAGGTGGAGGGGTGGAAGGTGAGAGGAGTAAGGTCAACATTACTAAACAGCATGAGTTAACGATGACTGGTTACATAGCCGTAGGATGACGTTAGACCTTGTATGAGGAAACCGGACACGGTCGAGTACCTGTGCAATGTTGTACGACACGAACGATACGAGAGCACTATAACGCTTCGAATGGTAGCATGATCATGAGATAATAACTGAGAAAACTGTTTTCTGTGATAATGATGCAAAGCACATCTCCGATGGCTCCTACGCCATCCTCGTTTGTTTTTACTAGATAAACACTACTGAGATTTATTGCTTTGATGCAGCGGACTCCCACTGGCTCATGAGCAATGCTCATCCAACTTTTTTTTTTCAGCTAGTTTTCTCTTTCTCGCGGTGCATAAAGGGAAACTGTGGGATGTCTTTTGAGTGCAGTTATTCGAATGATCTTGATTTCGATGGTGTCTGGACTGTACCGGACGATTGGAAGAATTCGGTCAGCGCCGACTCATGTGCTCAGCCATCGCCGTCAAGATGGAGCAGATATGTAGATGGCTCGCCGCGTTCAGCGCCGCGACTGGTGATTACAAGACAGCCAGAAGAGCAGCATCGGGCTCGATACCTCTCTGAAGGAAGTCGTGGGGCTATCAAAGATCGTTCCGGCACCTCCTACTGCACTATTCAAGTGAGAATGTCAATACAACTCGCTACACTATTCAGAATGCGTAAGTGATGTCGAAATGAATATTGAACTGACTTGAAAGCTCTAACGATTGCGAATAATTGAGCCAAAAATTATTGCGCTATCGAGATAGCTTCGCGCATTGGCAACTGAAAGTGATGACCCAGCGAGGTAACCCAAATCCCATTGCGAAGACAATAATCAGCAGAAAAAAAATGTTTACCATGAAGCATATTATAATAAAGATTTTTCAGTTGCTATCATAACCCAAAATAAGCATATTTCCGAATTTAGAAGGCGGAATCATGGCGTATCCCTTGAAGGTTTTTTACAGCTGCTCGGACATTATCGGCCAACGAGAGTAGAAATATTCGCAGGCACTTGTTCTGAAAATTCGACAGCACACGAGCAATATCAACTGATAGGAGTGTGCGGGAAGGGAGCAATCGCGACGCCATGCCGAAAAATGATCGCCGACGATGGTATTCACTGCCTCGAAATTACTCTTAGACCAGAAACTAATATGACAGCTGTGTAAGTTCCTGTCGTCCACTTCTGTTCTTGGTAGGTCTTCCTCGAATCCATCCGTAACTGCGACATTTTTGCGTTTTTATTGTTACATCTCGCTATGAACCGGACGTCTTTCAATCTGGCTCACACTTAACTGATAAAGATGTGCGCATAATAATAATAATAATAATAATAATAATAATAATAATAATAATAATGATTTAAGGCCACCTATAATCTGGTTTGTGTAATTTTGAACACTGGCCCCGAAAATGCATTTTTTTTTCCTGGAACGTCAGTTTTCGTGAATTTTCGATGAAACAAATTAATAAAATTCGCAACTTGGTTTATATGGAGGGGGATCATAACTTGTTTTGGATATTTTGATTTTGATGAAAATTAGAAAGCATAACTCTTTCAGATAGGCGGCCGCTTTGTGCAAAAGGCCACAGATTTTTTGTGAGGAACAAGTTTGCGGAAAATTCGGCACTGAGATGGCCTTCGTTTTTTTGTGCCGAGTCTAGAATTGCCTAGATTGCTTTTTTGCCAGCCAGTAAAATTTCTACAGCAGTCATCTCCGATCGAGAACAACGATTACATCATCTTATCATGGCTAGAAATGCCTCTAGTCAGTGCACTTTTAGCAAAATCAAACAACCCGCAAAGAAATTACGACCATTTCTTAATGCGTGCTGAGATTTTCAATAAGAGTTTCAGGTAAATGAGACATGTTAGATTGAAACACTTCAAATTCACGATCGATGGCGAAAACGCGTTTGGAAACGTCTGCACACCAACTGTCATGAGATAATTAAGACATTTTCCCTTTGTTTATAAAAACGTGATTTCTCAACATTGCGAAAAAGCATCCGAACGTGAAAAAATTTTTTGGATGATAAATTCTGTCAGAGTTTAAACGTTTAAAACCATTTAGACAAGTATTTTCAGCATTATCCAGCAACCTACGAAAACCTGTCCTTACAAAAGACAGTTCGTAAACTTCCGTTTTTGTCAAAAGGATTCACAAAATTCTGGTTTATGTTCAAGATCATAAAAGAAGTTGGTTTTTGTAGACAAGTCAACATTTACTTTGCTTATATCTGAGTAAGCGATAACGATGATGGCACAAATGGGCTGTTTTGCAAACGAACAGAATTGAATATTTAATTTTTGAAAACGAAATTTTTGTTTATATGTAACATTTGATTTTTGATCTTCGCACTCCGTTGACGAAGTTCTAGAATGCACGGAATTGTTTCAGAACGCCGTAATTTAATTTCTCAGTCATTTTTGCGACTATCTTGAAGTTATTTGCTGAACTTGGTTATAGGCATCGAAATGCTAAAGTTTCATTGAACGTACTGAAAAGTGCGGTTATAAAATGACGCCATCAAACAAAAAGCTCCACTTCTTTACGCATAACATCGATAATCCACTATGTTTTCGTTATTTTACTTTTACTGTTTTTGTTTTCTATTTGTGCCATTTTTATCACCTTTTAAAATACTCGTTTTTTACGAATCCATTAATTCTGCGAAGACTGCTTAAAAAATTGTATATGTTAGTTTTATCCAGTCGCACAATGTCACCGAGTGTTTTGACGATTCTGCGTCACAGCTATTATCATTTTGTCGTTTTGGTAAAGGCGCATGAATGGTTCACGTCAGTGGTGAATGATGATCGTAATTGTAGTGTGAGTTGATCTCGTTAACAAGGAAAGTTAAAGCAGACCCCTCATAATCGAAGCATTTTCCTCCTGAGGAAGTTCAGCACAAAACAAAATTTCTCAGCGTAAAATCATCCTTTAATCTGCGCTCACGTTTCGATTCTTGTGTTATACTCTCACGATTTCACCACATATTACCGAAACGTTGCCAGCTCCAGCTTTTTTTCTGCTAGATATTTCTAAAATACACATGCTTCCTCAAAACTTTCTGAAGGACGATCGGCAGCACTATTAAGTTCGTCAAATTTGACAGTATTTCGGGAAAAAATGCACTATCCAAATGGAACTCTTTTGAGAATTCAGAAAACAAGCCCGCAAATTAATTTTATTCCATTCAGCCTGGACTGTGTTGGCATTCTGAAAATATGTGGCAACGATACGAGACGCAGGGCGTCGAAAAGCGCCAAAAACAATAATGCAAACTGTTCAGTGAGGCTCGTTTTTCGAGCTTACGTTTCATTTGAAAATGGTTCCGAAAGTGTTATCCGCACAGAAAGCGAACCGATTAGATGCGGTATGCAGTACCTTCTCATTTTTACTTCAATTGAACGTCATGTCGATGTTCGCTTCTTCCACTTAAGTACAGTGTTTATACTTTGTCGGTAATTCATCTCAGTGCACCAATAGGAAAATTTTCGCTAAGATAATGAGGCAGCTGTTAATAAAAAGCTGTATTTGAGTGTCGTACAAAAGCGAACGCGCAAACGTTTTCATATTTCAGCATCGTACGGGAGAATTCTGAAATAAATAATGTGTGACAAATAGGATAGCACACTGGAAAAAGATTTGGAAACGTTGGTTTAGACGACAGAGCTACCCACCGAAACGGCTAAGAGGAATTGCATTGCTGTTTATCTTCGAGCAGCAACTGTTCTGCCTTGCTCGGAACTATTTATTGAACTTTGTAATGATCCCAACCGGTAACTTTGGCATTGTATGATCCCCCTTATCTTTCTGCCTAGTGAGGTGGAAACGGAATCTTTGCTTTAGCACTTCAGGAGACCAACCAAACAGAGGTATGGTATTTAAGAAATCTACATATATGTACGGCGAAAATGCTTTTTGCTCAGATTAATCGTGCAACGGGCGCGAAAGCGCATGCAGCTTTTCATGATGACATTCGTTGCCTAGGCGAGAGGCACCATATCATATGACGCTTCCATCTTTTATTCAGCAAAAAAGACAAAGAGCCGGAATTTGATGGATCTGGTCTGCAAGCTGGTTTACTTGAATGAGATTCACTGAAATAAACAATTATTGACATTTTGGCCTAAAATGTATCGGCTATAAGAACGTATGGTATTCTACAAGTGCTGTGTGTGTGTGTGCGTGTGTGTGTGTGCGTGTGCGTGTGTGCGTGTGTGCGTGTGCGCGTGTGTATGGGCGTGTGTGTGCGTGTGTGTGTGTGCGTATGTGTGTGCGTGTGTGTGTGGGTGTGTGTGCGTGTGTGTGCGTGTGTGCATGTGTGTGCGTGTGTGTGTGCGTCTGCGTGTGTGTGTGCGTCTGCGTGTGTGTGTGCATGTGTGTGCGTGTGTGTGCGTGTGTGTGTAAGTCTCTTTCTGTGCACATATTTCTATGAACGTGTTCAGCACTTTCAACTCACAAACCAGAAAAGCGAGCATGTATTCACTAGATAATGGAAAAAGTTTTTTTAGTACAGCAGCTTGGCACACCGGAGGTGTTGAAGATTTCACGATATTCCGCTTCGGCGAGTGGCGGCGATGAGCTGTTTATTATTGGTCGAAATTTCGATCGGAATACGAGCGTGCTTTTTCGTGAATACAGGAACGGTAGGGTGGTTACTATGCCTAGATATGTATTGCCGAAATGCTCAACGTCGTAAGTGATAAAAATAAGAGATTCTTGGTTTAATGATTCTTGCTTTAAATCATCATGTAAATCGGAGTTTCCGTTACGCTTGCAATCAATAGCGTTTGTTGTAAAAACGAAGGTCACGTGCTGAACGCCAACATCAACAATGTCAACAAGCAGACTATACGTCGAAGACTTTCACGTAGGGAATGAAACGACACAGGGTTAGATTCCACGGCGCTAACGGAAGAAAACGAAGAAGGATAATTCTTTATTCTGAGAAAGCAAGAGATAAAAGAAAACTGCACCAGGTGATCAATTAGTTAAAAAACGAAGTGAAGAAATAAAGGCGCGAATGGAGACAGATCAGAACGATCATCTTGGGCAGTAAATGGGGTAAGTGCACGTAACTGTAGCAATGGTGATAACGAAATGAAACGAACGTAACAATTAATTGCAGTTTAGGATACAGGATTGAAATGGGAGCTAAAATGCGGAATGTTTCACGATGCAAACGTCACACTTTAAAACGACCTCCTCAGGAGAATAAATTCCAACTCGACGACGTATCTATGCATTGATTCTCTCAAAAACGCGTGAGACTGAGTAGATCAGGACTCAACTTTTCTTAATCGCTAAAAGTTTTGTTAAATGATTCATCCAAGGATGAGCTATTTCTATTCTAATGAATCTAACTGCGCTTTCTATTCACAAGCCACACTTTCATTGGCTGAAATTGGACAACATCGGTGCGACGAGACAAATCACCATATACGCGCTTTCAATAGCTGCAACTAACTAGATTCGAAAAAATCTTGCCAGACGATTATCCACCTGGAACAATGAGCTTCACTGAGTTGTCTAGGTACAGTTTTTAGGCCGAAATAGAGTTCTGCAACTTAGGACGGTAGAGACACTACACTCTCGACGATCATGCGATTGACTTGCAGGGTAAATTGAGTGGAACAAGAATAATGAATGCATGGGGACCGAAGAACTTAAAAATAAACGCCAAATGAGCGGAAGGGTGTGAGTCAGAAAACTTGTTGGCCGCCGCGATAGCTGCTAATTTTAAATTCAGACTTCTTTAACCGACTTTTACAGACGGTACGCTATTATGGAGCGCCGAAGCTAGTATTATTCATCAATACTTGCATCAGGTATTTCACGATCTGTTTTTTAATATCAACTTCAAATTTGTTCTGATTATGCTTGACACGGTTTTGCTCGAACAGCGTAATTTCGAGGTTGGCTATAGCTAGATTTTACGTGGGAAGAGGGGGATGGGAAGAGAGGGAATTCACCCATATCTAGCAACGACGCGAGACGACGCTAATTTCCGCGACTAGACGCAAAACAGAGAGTTTTCCCACAAGAAAATTTTAACATCATTATTGCATCGTAGGCAGCCTTACGAGATCTACAAAACCATTTCGTATGATTACATTGGAGCAAAGTCCTTATGCAGAAAATAATCTCGAGGCAAAGTCCTCCGATTTACGTGCTAGCTGTAGTACATTATCACTTTGAGGTATGAAATTCCGCAAATCTTTTCTCATCCTCAAACCTAGTGCGTACACATATCATTAAACTTTCTTTACCTTTACAATGAACGGTCTGCTCTCAGCTGTTTTTATTGCAAGGTTATTCAACAGTACAGTGTTCGTTAATGTTTGAAAGCAAATTTTATTTTCAGTGTCATCTGGTCTGTATACTGCCTCCGTATCCGAATGTAAGTCGTGGGGGGAGCGCTACATTAACCGTATGTTGTGGTACAAAATCCAGCCATCCACTCTCGTTTCATTTTGCTGCAGCAGGTAGGAATGTTCGAGTTATTGTTTCTGTTACACGACAATAATGTAGTTTCCAATCTAGCACGACGTTAAAACAGCCGCCAGAAGATTGCAACAAATCTATGAACCATTGATCTAACTGAATCATAAGAAATACTTCCCAAATCTTTTGTTTTTCGAAAAGACGATATCGGAGATCCCTGAAACAACCAGCGTTCGCGGATTGTTCAAATAACCTTCAGAGGCATTACTGTCTGCCCACTTTCAAAGTGTTAATGGACCACCTGGAGTGGAATTTTGATGAAACTAAAATAAGCGATAGGAACGGGAGCGGCATGCACGGCTAGCTAGCTTAAAAAAATTTAATCTTCGCAAGTTAGCCTTATTCGCACTTGTCAGTCGGAACAACTTGAAGAAGAGAACAATTAGGAGCAGATTAATGGAATTATATTACTACGTAAAACGTTTTCGATTTTTAGAAAAATTTTGAAAAAAGAGAACAGTTGTATTCCAGAAGTGGCTGTACTCAAGGATGATGGAGATTATATATTGCGGAGCAACTTGGAATTCAGCATAATTTTTACTCCTGTGAGGGTTCTCAAGCCTAGTTTCGTTTTGATTCTTTAAATTTTGGATGGGTCCCGGAGCCAGCAAAGAAATCTTGCTGCATCAGCGGAACTGCTGCCCACAAGTTTAATTCTTTGGAATGAGATCTTGATTCATGCGGTACGCGACGAAACATCAATGAAGACAACCCAAAATGTCGGTTTTTCTATGAAGAATGGCACAATTCAAGAAAACACGTAGAAAAATTTGGCAAAGGAGACGCAGAGAGTGAAAACTGACAGAATTACAGTACACTTTAAAACAGGTTGAATGTCGGTCGGGCAGAAAAGCAGTGCACCGTCAAGTGTTCCCGCGCTGTTCTTGCAGCACTGGTAAAGCAAGTGGCGAATTTAGAAAGCATAAGTCGTTCGAGGCAGACTTTGTCAATTAAGAACGATCTTCCTTCACTTTCTGAAGTTTTGGGCGTTTTATGTTGAAAGATCAACATAGGAACTCGAAATTCGCAGTGTTTTACTACATTTCAAAAATGCGCGGAACCTAGGAAGCGAACGAATGGTCGGCAGAATTACGCTTTACGCTATGAAGATCCACTGACACATGCTTACGTAATGACGGCAGCTGTTCATGTCCATTCACTTGCGCAAAAGTTTACATTACTCTTATAGCTTTCGCGTCAGTAACAATAATCCATCACAATTTGAAGGTCACTTAGTTTTTCAGCTGGTATGAGCGGTAAAAAGAGACACGAGCCATGCACTTAATGAATGGTTCGGTGAGATCAGCAAGCAGTATTTGCAATCCGATTAGACCACAAATTGCTCATAACAGCGTTAAAAAGGCTAGTTGAGCAATAACTGCGTCTGTCCAGCACTTTCAGCGCACAAAATGCCGCCATGATAAAAACCCGACAAGTGCTCCGTCGAGTCAGGTGCATCTACTATGGCAGATCAGATGGGTTCTACTGATAACAGTACAAAGGCTGAACTCGACCTTTTCATAGCGTTGGATGAAAGCTGCTCACAGTTGTGGCTTGTTGACGTAGTTACAATCGACGCCAAAAATTTTGCATACCCATCTGAATTTGAAAGCGATTCAGTGCCATCGAATTCGAAAATATAAACAAATAACCAGTATGGTACGATTGCTTATTCGAGCGTTGGTGACAAATATTGACTTCGATTTCAGAAGTTATCGATGACTGGAGACCGCCATCTTCGCCCGATTATTTGCGTGATGACAAATTTTGTATTCCGGATGAACGAATCGCGTCGGATGATTCGGAATTACATGGGATCGCAGCTAAACGGACGCGCCCATAGACGTCCGTGGAATAATGCAGCAATTAGCGAACGTTTTTAGACGTTTATAGGGCGCATTTTGTATATCAATTAATTAGAATATTGCAACGATCGTTTTTGATATAGGTGTTTTTAACGAGAGGGTCAATACGTGCCACTCTTTAAAGTCGTAACTCTAAAGCAGTATAAAGTATGAAAAATAATGGAATAAAGAAGTTTCACAAACAATATCTCTCTGTTAATGTGTGCAGTGCCTGCTAAACGGAGGTATTAGAAAACTCAAATCCTCCTCACAAGGACTAAAAATGCAATGCGAAAAAACGAAAGTTACCAATGGCATCCAGTTTTTTTTTTCGATTTATTCCGTTCGCCTTTCCACAAGTTTGCCTTCATTCAATTTTCAAGAAGAATGAGAGTAAAATCACCTCAAACCCGATCAGTACGGCTGAAATCAGCAATTTTTTCTAGAAAAATTATTTAATGAGGTGACCGACCTCGAAACGAACAAACTCATAAACGATAAACACTTCGGTCCTACGTGGCAGCGGTCTGGCAAACCTGATTTCCATAAGGCGCTCCACGTTATAAACAACTCAAGACTGATTCAGAAACTGAAATCAGGCGGCATAGGAGGTCCTTCTTTTGCCTGCGCCGTTCCAGTTCATCTTCGACTGGAAAACACAGCAGCAAAGAAAGCTTAGTCGGCAAATGATCAACAACCGAATTGTTTTACAAAGAATTTTTATGACTCAACGATACAAAAAAATGCGTAACACGAAGCAAAAACATCGGACAGAAAAAAACGAGGCGTAGCAGCAACAGGTTCCTGTCGCGTTTAAAGATCATAGGTAGAAAGAGAGAACTGAGAGGATACGGATGCCCACCGAAACTGCCTTGATGGAGGCCTGGTATGAGGACTACGCGCACGTGTAGATGATGGGTTTGGAAGGGTGCCAAAAATGGGGGGCACGTCGAAGTCGAGTGCGTACTCCTCCTGACGTTGCTCAGCAGCGAACGGCGAATTGCTGTGCTCATCGCTTGACGAAAGATCCTCGGACGAGGCGACTGGCGCCAACGGTGGTAAATCCTGGATCAACTTGTCTCTGCAAGAAACCATGTTTTTGCTTGCAGCCTAAACGAAAAAGCAATACACGACTCCACCCGTCATTTTTTTTTGTTCAAACGCTCATTTCTTTCCAGGCGATAACGAAGAAAAAATGAAGTTTATAGAAAATGCGAATTTAAACGAACTGAATTTACTTTCAGTGAAAAATTGACAAGTCAACTTATTCAATTTTTGCATATTTGGATGGCTTGTGAGAAAGGAAGCCACAGTCCACCAACTTGTTTTGGTTACTGTTCTCCTTTACGGATCAATTCTTGGAATGTTTTTGGAAGAAAGCGGAACGACCCATATATCTTTGTGATACAGGTTTGCTTCAAGAACCATCAACAGACACGATGAAACGTACCGAAAAGAAAGCCATCCGATATTTCTATTAATTCAAATAACAATTACAAAGAAATATAATGTCTGTTATTATAGTTACGTACTTTTCGCTGTCTAGGAAATCGAGCTGCTCAATAAAGAGTTGTCGAGCAGTTTCCATATTCGAATTCTGTATTGGTGTCTGCGTTTCGTCCGAATCCCTTCTATGTTCATCGATGCGCCGTAAGTTTTCCGTGATCTAAACATGTTTTCTGTTGATAGAGAAGCAAGAGATACTGTTCAATGAAGTATATCGAAGGCATCGTGAATAAGAAAAAAGTTAGAAATCGCGCCAAATAGGCTTGCACGATATGCACACGAATTGCACTCCTTGCACGATACGTACTCATTGCTCGATATGCACTCATCGCACGATATGCACTGTCTGCACGTTCAGCGAAAAAATCTGTTTGTTCACAAAAAAAAAAACAACTGAGAACGTCTCAATTACATTTCGGCCCAATCGACGATCAAACCATTGCTCTTGATACACAACTGAGGCGGGCTTTAATCGATCTGTTCAAAAGATTCTATCTACTTTTATATCTGGTGTCCACATTACCAAAACTCTCCCGTTAGCCTTCCGCTAATTGCCAATTTCCCACTCGAAAATGAATTTGCCGAGCTGTGTTATTTTACTTTTTCGAACGCACATTTCCGATGAGCTCAAACTATGGTGAATTGTCCCTCTGACCTCTTCTCCTTGCGAGGCTATTTTTCATACGCAGTGACGCATCCAAACAACTATGAATCGCATTCAAGTTTTTTTCCTTGCCATATGTTAAAAGACGATAGATTTTGCTCACTAAATTTTATCACGGCAGCATACCCATTTCTTGATTTGAAAGTATCGGACTGACGGACACAAACACGTACATGAGCACAAGTATGACAGCTCCGAAACGTGCTTTCGCGAGAAGTGAAAACACGCAGAAACAGCAGAACCGCGGGAATATTATGTTGCGAGCAGGTTGTGAAGCAAAAGAGAATGCAAATAAAATGCAATGAAGAAACAGCATATCAGGAGCTATCAAACAACATAGTATGGCGCGCTCATGATTTCTTCATCTTAGTCAGCGCTTAAGAAAAACCCCTCGCTACAAAATACGTTTCGTCCAAAAATGAGCTAGTCTGCACCGCAGCTTGCCAACAGAAATTGTGTGAGGAGGGTCGATATCCGCAGTCGAATTTCGAAAAGTACCTACATACAGTCGGCCTCAGAGTAATGATGAAAAAAAAACTAGGTATTTTGAGCACTTTTTGCCGAGCTGTGTTATTTTACTTTTTCGAACGCACATTTCCGATGAGCTCAAACTATGGTGAATTGTCCCTCTGACCTCTTCTCCTTGCGAGGCTATTTTTCATACGCAGTGACGCATCCAAACAACTATGAATCGCACTCAAGTTTTTTTCCTTGCCATATGTTAAAAGACGATAGATTTTGCTCACTAAATTTTATCACGGCAGCATACCCATTTCTTGATTTGAAAGTATCGGACTGACGGACACAAACACGTACATGAGCACAAGTATGACAGCTCCGAAACGTGCTTTCGCGAGAAGTGAAAACACGCAGAAACAGCAGAACCGCGGGAATATTATGTTGCGAGCAGGTTGTGAAGCAAAAGAGAATGCAAATAAAATGCAATGAAGAAACAGCATATCAGGAGCTATCAAACAACATAGTATGGCGCGCTCATGATTTCTTCATCTTAGTCAGCGCTTAAGAAAAACCCCTCGCTACAAAATACGTTTCGTCCAAAAATGAGCTAGTCTGCACCGCAGCTTGCCAACAGAAATTGTGTGAGGAGGGTCGATATCCGCAGTCGAATTTCGAAAAGTACCTACATACAGTCGGCCTCAGAGTAATGATGAAAAAAAAACTAGGTATTTTGAGCACTTTGCTGCATACTTTAACAGTTGAATGGTTGAGGTTTCAAACACAGTGTAAAGTCCCAAAAGTATTCCTTCAGTCGCATAGTTTCGGGTTTAAAATTACTGCGTGCCGTGCAAATCTAAGTGTGCATAATAGGTGTTCCGACTTCTTTCCTCGTCTATCGTAAGATATTGGACTTTTCGCCTCTAGGCGCAAATGTGCTCTTTCCTGCGAAAATATTTGCAGAGCCAACCTGAAACCCCTTAGATGGAATTTTTCTTCAGCATTCTCGCCGTCCGACGTTAACTTGTCGACCGTCTAAACGACTAAGCTAACTCCATTTCGCCTATCGAATAGAGAAAAGCTGGACCAAAATCTGGCTGTGCAGTCCACATTTCGAACTCAGTATTCCTGTTGCTCAGCCATTTCCCTCTCCCTATTTGTAACAAGTGCAAGTTTGAATTGGAGGGGAGAGGGAGAGATGCAAAATCTATGAATCATTACTGAAGACTTATTTATAATCGTAAAAATTGAGACATGACTTTTGCACGGCGAAGCACAGATTCCCCTGCTCCCGCTTATCACTATGCCTTTAGGGATATAGGATAGCTGGTAAGGAGAAGTCGACGATGGTGTGGAACCTGTGAATCATAACTGCAGTCTTATTCACGAGGCAGATGAAAAAAAACTGGACATAAACTTCTCGAACTAACTGTTTTCCTCTACATTGCATTCTATTTGGATATCAAAATCTCTTAAGCTCTGTACTCTTCTACTTGATCGAGAGATCATAGTCCACAAACTCCTTCTTACAGTCGAAAGATACTTGCGCGCCTAGATATTTCCTGTAAATAATACATCAGCATAATAGAGCAACCTTCTCGCTGGCGTGCTCCAAGGTAACGATCTGTGTGACGGTGACACGGAACTGTCGAAGTTTTTCATCGATGAGTGCCTGCACGCAAATCGCTTGTCTGTTTACATCACGGAGCTGCTCCTGAGCGTGCACACTCTGGTTGCTACGCAGGATACAAGGTGCGAATATCAACGCCAAATTCGCAGAGCCCATCTTATTCACTGATTCCTTAAATACAATTCGCGCTCCTTGAACTTCAAGAAACAGAAAATCCCACTACTTCGGATGTCTTCTCAGCCCCGCAGACATACAGTCTTAAAGCAACGAACGAGAGCCAGGCTCATTCAAAAACAGGCTCCTTATCTTACTGCAGAGTGCTAAACAACCCAAAAAAAAATCGCTCAAAATGGGCAAACTACCCGTGGTAAGGAACCACTGGACTAAACGCTGTGTCAGCAAGCGTGAAGGAAACAGGTATAGCAATCGAAGGAAAGAATCTTTGGAAGAAATTATGTTTGAGTACAACGAACACCAAGATATGTTCAAACAAATATATAAGCAGATCGTTATTCTTCTCTTTAACGGAACAATGATATGTTATGCACTCAACAAATACGAATACAGTTCACTGTCCTCGAACTTTGCTTTCAAATGACGAAAACGCATGTATGTGTTAAAAGAAGTAACAAAATTTCTAATACTCACCATCCAAAGGCCAGCCAACTGATGATTTCTATTCAGGCATCAAAACAAAACGTTCGCTTAAAGTAACCAAAAAATTCAACGATCCATTTTCATCTTTCAAAAACACTAACTTTTATTCGAATGAATTTTGATGAGATCCAAATTCTGAGATTAAAGAATAAAATATTTGTTCATTAGTTTCCAAATGTTCTGTTTTCGGAATGAAACTATTGGAAAAAGAAAATTTCCTGGCTGGAGATTGTTCAAAACTATATAGCTTTTAGGCCTCCCTCAATTGCCAACAAGCACGTATATGTAAGACCGGGGAAGTGATCGGTTATATTAATTGCCCATCGCGAACTTTTCTGCACTTACTCTTCCCGGCAACTACCAACTGAATCCATTGTTTGAAAAGCAGACGTAAAAGCCAACGAGCGTGAGCATCGAAGACCAATTCGCAGTGAGCACTTATGCAAAATTGCACGGAATTGACCTTTTGAAGCTGCTGCAGTAATTCTCTCGCTCATCTAAGCGCAATTTCTTCACTATTGCAGCGACTGATTCAAACAGTAGATCCAGTTGCTGGTTGCCCGAGTAAACATACATTCGATTCCAAACACTCACTTTTTGAGGTCTGTAATTATACGGAGCTGCATTTGGGGTCACGTTGTCTATATATAATAGTTTAACGAAAGAAAGCGACTTGCCTGATGAGCAACTCTTGCTAAATGATACATAAGCCGGTCGAGAACACTTCTGTTGCATTTCGGTAGCAGTTCAACCATGACACTCAAGCAGCGAATCCGTTCGAATGCCTCTTCCACCTCTGAAACAAATAAAGTCATAACTCGACTGTTGCAGAACACCTCTACAAAGCACTAAAGCTCGAATCAACAAAAACGATCTCTTTATTAAGTCTACTAAGTCTCGTATAATTTTAAAACTCACTGAAATATAATTAACTCAGGTAGGCCGCGCTCTAAGCATCGCTCGCTGATGTCTTTTTTTGCTTCCTGTTGAAGGACTTGTTCGTCGTCTGATCATCTGCACAAGCTGCTGCGTTCACGCGACTCACCCGCAATTTTGTAATAACACTCAATGTGAACATTTACTAAACGAATGGAAGAGAGTGCCAGAAGGCTGGCGCTATGCAAAATAACAGTTAAAACTTCTAATCCGTTATGCATAATATTTGAAAACCAAATGAAGAACGTGAAGGCTATGCAGAAACATTTCTGGTCCATCGGCCACAAATGTCTGCTCTTGAAGTGTCCTCTGAAATGGTGTTCGTCAGGAGACTGGTTCATGAGATTAGAACTGTCATCAAATCTTTCCGAAATTTTAGCACTTACTTTCCGGAAACTTCCCGTTCGTATAAAAATTTAAATTCATTGGAATCTTTAGTGTTCAACGTTCTGCATCATTCTCGCTCAACGTTTGATCCTAAGAAACGAATTTAAGAATAACTGTTTCCCTAACTCAGCTGCTCCTAAATTATTTTCCATGTGCCATAATCCATCCAGAAATTATTAAATCCTATTACAAAAATTCACAGCATCATAGATTATGTCAGCCAAGTTCCGTCGTGAGGAAAAAAAAACGCATAAAAATGCGAATGAATATGAATTGGTTAGCAAATGACCTGAAGTATTTCAACTTTCACTAAATTCATACCAGAAGCATTGAGGAAGTTTTCATAAAGATCGTATGTGATCAGAGGCTCCGGCATCTCGCGGAAAAACGACTTTACCAAAGTGCTGACCACATGCACAGGCACGTCGTCAAAACATAGCTCATCGAACTCTGAAAATTCTTCCCGCACTGTTTATGCGCCCTTGATGGCTAACAAAATACGCTAGTTATCTATTTGAAACAGCAAATAGAAAATGCAAGTGAAGGAGATCTGTAAAACCATTTGGAAGGGAGAATTTTTCCGCTCATCAGACTCGCATGGTTATGAGCCAGGCAATCCCTGACAATGTGGGGTCTTGGACAAAAACAGCGACGTCACCTGCCAAAAAAGTCTGAAAATGGTTCAGGAGATGGAAAGACACCTGGGGAATTAAATTCATTGGAATCTATATCATATAAAATGATTATATATAACGAATCGAAAAGATGAAAAGGAAGATTTCAGCAAACAAAAAAACGTGAGCTCAGTGACCTTCTCACCTCTGTCACTACCTGATATGACAGGAATGTCCGTAAATTAAATGGTACAATAGATACATACCGAGCGATGCTCTGTTCTCGATTCAGTTCCACTGTTTTGCCAATAATCTTTCACCACTTCGACGCCAGTTGTTGCAAGCAAACAACTGCTACACAACTGGTGGTTATCCAAACCACTCAGCATATCCGTGCCTAACAGGAACTGGGACCTTTAAAACATGTCGGTCTACGATGGGAATTTGAACTGCGTAGTGGAAGATCGTTTGTGCCAATAATCATTTTCAAAGAACCGGATGCAGCTCGACGATGATAGTCAACAACATTCCTTTAACAGTTTGCGAAGTCGTGACCCTAATCATCTTTCTTCTTCGGAACCATTTATGAGCAAAACAGTGCACTATTTGACAAATACCGCGAACTATTGCGAGAAAATGCTGCAACAGTAAAGCGTTGAACAACGATCACATACTTGGAGCTGTTTCAATCGTTCGGCGTGCGTTGCGCACTTGTGCAATCGCAGCGCTCTTGCGGTAGATTCCCTCCACAAAAAGTGCCCTCAATTCAATGGCCATAAACATTTTGTTGACGACCACCGGAATAGTGTGCTCATCGTCGACCAAAGTATTCAATTCAGCACCAAAGAAACGTCCTCCCGTCTGAAGTTAAAGTTCAATCTTAGTTCACCAAATGCTTCCCTCATAATTTTATGAATAACATCAAAACGTACACTAAAACAAGTTAACCAAAAACAGGACCTCCTATGGTGGTAGTGGAATTAAAACGCAATAACAATATGCAGAAGGAACTTAGTAAGTTTATTGAGACCACCAATTACTTATGTTCATGTTACTTCTGTTGCACTCAGCAAAGAGTATAGCGCACAGAACTAAAACTTGAGTGTCACACTGATATCATGAATAACTGGATACAACTTTAAAAAAAAACCAAACATGCTAATTAACCGTATTGGCCGCGCGTTGAACTGATAGCGTACAGGACTGCGTGATTTTCGAATGACATTTTTTATGGCAGCTGATACGACAACCCACGCAGATGAAGATCTTCTCCGCATGCCACATAAATTGATTGCAGATTTCGCAGTATGTTGGTACATGAACGTACTCCGCTTTGAATTTGTGACCATTGTGCAACTGAAAATACTCTTGATAAGCAGGTTTGACATCCGGGAACATGTGCTCTTCCTAGCAAAACCCCCATAAACAAATGAATTTTGTGTCCACCACGCTTAACCATTACTGTGTAGTGGCTCACTAGACGGTAATGGTTAGGACAAGTGCTGAGGGACAAAATCCACAGTTCTTCACATGGCTCGAAACCCCCATAAACAAATGAATTTTGTGTCCACCACGCTTAACCATTACTGTGTAGTGGCTCACTAGACGGTAATGGTTAGGACAAGTGCTGAGGGACAAAATCCACAGTTCTTCACATGGCTCGAAACCCCCATAAACAAATGAATTTTGTGTCCACCACGCTTAACCATTACTGTGTAGTGGCTCACTAGACGGTAATGGTTAGGACAAGTGCTGAGGGACAAAATCCACAGTTCTTCACATGGCTCGAAACCCCCATAAACAAATGAATTTTGTGTCCACCACGCTTAACCATTACTGTGTAGTGGCTCACTAGACGGTAATGGTTAGGACAAGTGCTGAGGGACAAAATCCACAGTTCTTCACATGGCTCGAAACCCCCATAAACAAATGAATTTTGTGTCCACCACGCTTAACCATTACTGTGTAGTGGCTCACTAGACGGTAATGGTTAGGACAAGTGCTGAGGGACAAAATCCACAGTTCTTCACATGGCTCGAAACCCCCATAAACAAATGAATTTTGTGTCCACCACGCTTAACCATTACTGTGTAGTGGCTCACTAGACGGTAATGGTTAGGACAAGTGCTGAGGGACAAAATCCACAGTTCTTCACATGGCTCGAAACCCCCATAAACAAATGAATTTTGTGTCCACCACGCTTAACCATTACTGTGTAGTGGCTCACTAGACGGTAATGGTTAGGACAAGTGCTGAGGGACAAAATCCACAGTTCTTCACATGGCTCGAAACCCCCATAAACAAATGAATTTTGTGTCCACCACGCTTAACCATTACTGTGTAGTGGCTCACTAGACGGTAATGGTTAGGACAAGTGCTGAGGGACAAAATCCACAGTTCTTCACATGGCTCGAAACGTTTTTAGAAGCTGCAGCACGAGGTTACACAAATACGGGATGGCTCGTGCGCCGTAAGCTATCGGAGTCCTTGCACTACCCCCTCACCCCTCCCCCGCACCTTTCACCTCGAATAAACTCTCCACTCCAAAAAGCCGTTGAATTAATAGCCTCGCCTCTCCCTCTCCTTTTCCGAGAAATGCTTTATCCTTTCAGAAATCATATTCTAAGCGCGCTGGGCATATTTCCACCTCTGCGGAGTGCGGAACAAAGGTTAGCAAACTGACCCGTCCATGCTTGAAGCTGTTTCACTGACTGCCGCACCAACTGGTGAGAGAGGAAGTGTTCAGAGGATGTAACCCTCCCCTCTGCGCTTAATCAAGAAATGATTTAGTCAAGAATTTGTATTTTACAAAAGATAATTTAAATCTTTTGGGAGATAAAAACTTTGCATTTTTGCAAGAAGAAAAATTATTAAACCACTTGCAATCACCAATAATCGCCATCCGAATTTACCTTTATTAGCAGAATTTCCCCTATTCTACTTCAGCATCCCCGATTTTTTTATACGAACACCTCAGGACTATCAAAGCCTTTCCGGCATTCCTCGATACGCTAATGGGCTGGCCCATTTAAGGTGGTGACTCGTACAAGCTTCGACACAAACATCACCAGCAAATCGATAACGTGAACTGCATCAGCTGCCGGCACACGCTGAAGTTTTCTCCTCGGCCACATAGCGCCTTCCCTTCAACCTTACCTTGGCTTACTGCAAATTTCAGGATAATCCTATGGATTTTTGCGAGCGTGAAAAATGATTCAGAACATTACTGTTCAGGCACAATTGATGATAATTCTCGTAATTCTCGTACGGTGAGATGAACCGACATACTACAGCTCCATATCCCCAAAAAACTTATAAAATGCCTATTGCATCAAGTAGTTCAATTACGCCGATGTAAAAAACCACAAGAAGACTGTCACGTGCGCGTCTCCCACACGACCAGTCCTTACATTCCGGATCTGTTTCGAGCTGGTTCGAATCAGATAACGACGAAAAGAAAGTATGAAACGAGAATCACAGCGAATGCGCTCATCCATATTCTTTGACGCGTTGAAATGTTCCTATGAGGTCGAACAGTGATCGAAAATGTTACAGTATCAAACCGTAAAGTTGTTGTTAAATGCTAACTGGTAATTTTGCACACTTTCTTTGCCCGATGCGAGTCGTCTATTCGAAATATGTTTTTTACGGAACTTAAATGAGCTACTGCTGAAATCAAGTGATTCCATTACCATCAAATAAAGTTCGATTAAACAATTGCACATGGAGATTTGGCTTTTCCTCTCCGCCTGAGGATCAAAACATTGCTAGATTATGGGCACATTGTTGCAACTCTCCCTTTCATACGCTCGATTACGTGCTTTCTGGTCCGATTTGCTCTATCCATTCCGATGTTGTGCAAATACGATAGCACCACTCTTAGATGCAACGAAAAGCGCGATGTTTTTGGTACCACCGCGTATTACAGCGCTCGGAATTTTTTTAGTCGGGATGGGTATATCTAAATCTTCTGACGATTTTTTAATTGGTAGGTGAAAGTAAGTTCTGTTCTGAAAAATATGCTTTTTTTAGCGACACCTGCCACGTAAAAGTAGGCAAATTCAAGCGATTTGATCATTCTCACCAGAAAATACACCTACAGCAATGATAATTAATCCAGCCGTTCCGTTCGCTTTATGAAGTGATTTCCCAGGGTAAGAGAAATGAAAGGAGGTTGCGGCGCTGAGAGAAGGAAGGATGTTGTTACATTAAAGACGGGCGCAGGAAATTCAGTGGCAGAACTTTCGGAATGCCGGCCTTCTGCAACAGGCATAACGGATAGGGGACGGTGGGGGTGGAGGGGGGAGGGGGGAAGGTAGAAGAAACAAGAATAGACAACGTTTAATTATGTCAGAATTTGTTTTTCGGTGTTGCAGCGAGGATGTACGAGAACGACGCGGGGTGCGTTATTTATCGGAAATCTGGATCATAACACCGGATCGCTGAATCGGTGTGGGAAGTGAGCAATGCTCAAAACTACTAGTTTCTCATCAACAAGGCTCGACGCATCGCAGGCACTTCGTTTTGAGCGTTTCTATACTGGACGATGTGCGGCAATACTGAAATACGCTATGGTCAGAGTGCTCGAAAAGAGGCGCATTAAACACATAACTTACGGGACAAACATTCACCCCTGCTCTATTTCAACACATAAGTCACACATTTACATCCTTGCCCTCTCGCTGACGTATCGGACCACAGGTACACTACTTCTGCATCACTGACAACACCACAGCATTATGATATTATGATTAATGCGATTCCCTCCCGCTGCAGGTTTGGACATTACCAGAATCATGATAAACCTGAAAAGGTAGTTAGTTTACACCTTGGTCTTTTGCTTGCACGAAAAAAGGCAGTACAGGAAAGAAAACAAGCGCAAGTGGGGCATGGTCCGGAAACGGAAAAAAAACCAGAATAACGTGTTTTAACGATGTTGCAATCATGAGAGGAGGCGGATATCCATGACTGAAAAATTCTCCACTCTAGCATTGACGCGTTTAATGGTAGGATTTCGACTTTTTGGGAATCACAGCTGTTCTCGCATTGCGTTCACCTCTGGTGGTCATACTGAAGAGAATTTGCTGCATATACACTCGTACAAATCACCATGCAGTGAAACACGGGCAAGTGCTGTTGGGAAACTCTCACAGTTTTGCGTGAGACGCGCAATCGCATAGAAGTTCGAGGAGAAGCCGCATACTTTTTTCAGTTGTGCGCAGCGCACACAGAAATGAGTAAATCTGCACGATGGCTGCTCGTGTGGTCGCATCGAATCCCGGAATGCCAGCAATTCGTCGCATTTTTCCATGTGGGCTACTCTCTTCATTCTCTTTACATAGAGACTACTACTACCCCCACTCGCTCGTAGCGACTACGTATGTCACCGTCATACTCGATTTTGCCAGAGCGCTTTTAGCAGTAGTCTGGCCAGACGAATTCCCAGATAAGGACGAAGTGAAAAAGTAATCCCAGCCAGGCCAGTTAGATGGACTGTTTTTACACCATGCCTTCTAAATAAAACCCGAAGAAAGGCGATCAAAATCGACGTTATCTTCCTTTAATGGGTGCAAAATTCGAATTAAATACCCAGTCAAACCGCCGTAATACCGTCTTATGGCTTTTAGTTTTTCTCATGAACGATGAGCCTTTAATGCCTCAAAGCTTGGTTCAGATGAGTTCAATATGCGAGAGACCTGGGATCATTCGCTGACGAAATTGCCCTTGCGGTATCCTATGTAAACATTTTCAAAAAAAAATGTAATGCTGCTCGCGAAAGTATACGATCTCACGATTATGAAGGATAGGTACTGGTTTACAAATACAAAGCTTCTTTTCTCCATATAGGGATGGGTAACAATAATCTCTCGACCCATATCGAAGGGAGAAGAGCGTTTTGGCGAAGACTGCATCTCCATGCCAACCCTCATACGAACACGATTTCTTGCGTTTTTCCACTAATCTTAAATGTGATTAACCAAATTTGCAATATTTTCATCAAAATTCTAATTTGCAAAAAACTCTATTGTTGTAAAGCGAATCTTGCAGCTTCTCGGTGGTCATTAACTGTATAGCTGTGTGACGAGATAGTGTCAGAGGAAGAAAACAAAACAGTAGAAGAGAGCTGATCCATTCACACAAAAATCAAACACTATTATTTCACTTGGTGTAGTTGCTCACTCAACTTTGCGATAAACGTTCACTGTATGAAATATGTAAAGACATAACGGCCTTAAACTATTCATTTTTAGAGCTTCAAAGAAATCGTTGCGACTGCTCACTTACGTACAGGTCAATGTAAAACACTCCTTCAAATGAAATCACTCGTAAAAATTAATCACAAACAATAAGCAAGTTCACACAAAATGTGAACTATGTAAAATTCAGGCGGTGAAAAAAATTCAAGCCTGAAACTCACATGCCAGCCTTTAAAAATTGCACGACATTTTCTGGTCTCCAAGAAGGAGGAACGCATGTGGCAACTAGTGAAGGACCTTCAGTAAACATCAAACAGAATAAGCCGGTCTGCTCATGTGCCAGAACAGTGATTCAGTCCCGCTGCTCGGTGACCCACGTATTTTTTGTCGCATTGATAAAGACAAGAGTCCGCATATGCTCAAGACAGCAAGGCCGCAAAACCAGGAAGGTGCTCTTAGTTAAAATTTTCGAATAGGACAGCGAAGTCCTCACCCCCAGCTCCTTCTTCTCATTTGTTTTTCCACAGACCATGTTGGACGAATTCATGTTGATGATTGTTCGTCATAAATAACAGCAGGTAGTTGTTATAAAATGCAGCGCTCATTAAATTTGACAAAAATGAACGCCGATTTTAAATGACTGAAAAGCAGAAAGCAGAAAACACTTACAATCACATCAGACTTTCTCCGCTTCTTGCGAACATTCTGCAAATGAGCCAAAATGAAACAAGCTTGTCCAGCTGATATTAATTTCGTTGTTAATTACGGCTTCTCATTGCCGAAGCACTAAACTCATTTGTTTAACAACCTTTCCGTTTAGAGATTATTGCATCAAAATAAGGAAGGTACCGAGGAATTCGTTAAAGCCCTGCAACAACATACTTGACGCTATAATTTTTTCAAAAAAACTAATTGTGAACACCCTACTACACTCTAAACGTTGCAGTTCTCTTACAAATTCTTATGTGCTGAGTGGTTTTTAGTTTGCCACAAAGAGCTCCTACTCTCTGGGGTGCTTCTTCATTGTGTTCTAAACGATTGTGCAGACGTTCATTAGGTTGACGCAGTTATATTCGTGTTGCTTGAGCACATATTTGCACTTCTCAAACTTTTCCGCCCGATTGTGTCATAATTTCGCTGTCGTTTTTATCATCAGCCGAAACGGTAGCTCTCCTTCCAATCGAAATTCTAGCTTGGAAGCATTCTAATGGTCAAGTTGATGGACTGCTTAGCTAATTAACTGTAGGTAGTGCTCTATGGGAACTTCGGATGAACGTTCTGCGGTAGATCACGCCAACGTTGAGCAACTATACGTTCTTTTGCTATTCGCCTTTTCTGTCGCGCCCTCCCTTTGGCCGATTAGCTGTCAGTCGGTCTCCCGTGCCAACGTTCTGGGTTCTCCACTGTCAAAGCGTTTCATAGCGGACAGCTTACAGCCAGAGAACTAACTCTTTACTTCGTATTCTTCTGCTTTTTATTTTTCGGTCGAGCCACTCAGCCTAATCACTTCATGGCAAAGTTCCTCCCCCGCGCTTCACTCCACGGCAAAGGTTTCGCGACGGGTCTTTCGACTGGAAATCGCCTTCCACAGCACAGCATCACTTCCGAGTGCTTCGATGCAGCAGATTTGGTTCTCCTCGGGTACTTGGAGAAGGGGATTCAGAACATGGGTCTGCGGCGTTTATTTTTCTGTGACAAGCCATCTGGATTTCTCTACACCAATACACAGACAGTTGACAGGATTCCTCAGCACTATTTGTGTTCATGATCTTCCTGAGCCTTATGATTAGCCGTTTCGGACTTGTCACGTTGCCGCACGGTTTACCCAATTCTCTGTGACTGTCATCGCTAATTCCTTCTGCTGAGTACGTTACCCTCATCATTATCGACGCCTCTCGGATAACGTTCATAAGCTATATTTAGTCCATTATAATAATTGAGTACCACTTGCAGTGCTGGTTTTAAGATGCTCACTAGTAAATCAGTTCTGCAGTCTGTTGCAGGAAATCGTTTTTGGTATTGTACATGAGTAACGTATTCTTCATTCGAAACTAACAGTTCATTCGAATGCTCGCTACAGGGGTCGTGCTAGTTCTCGAATGTACTCACCACTTTTGGTCGTTTTCAATGATATGGGCAAATTCTCTAGATTTTTCGTGCGTTTTGTTTCTCACTGATCAGAGTTGATGCAATCAGCTTGCATTTCTCTAGCATATTTTACTGCAAACTTTCCTACTGGAAACACACAACAGTCGAATTTGCATGAGACTCAGACTCGTTGAATGGACGACTCTGAAACTGCTGAATCGATGCGGTACTTTTCGATGCGTCATTGTCGCGTCGATCTCTTCGGGTCGTGATCACGGTTGATTCCGTGTATATTAACTTTGGAGCAACAAAGATTGCAGCAGACATTCACGGTTCCTCTACCATTTATCCTTTCTTGTTTCATTGTTTTTTTGCTTTAGAAAAGAAGAGTTTTAAAATTAATCTGGAGATTCCTTTAGTACAGACCGCTTCCTTTTCTTTACAACCTGCAGTTGTGCGACGTCCTACAATTTGCATAACCAGAATGCATAATTCGGTCACCACATTCATCTTGAGCACTGTGCCATACACTAGTGATAATCGTATTAGATGTGGAAACGTCGAATATGCAAGATTCGTAATTGCTCATGTGATACATAACTATCCCTTCTTGTATTCGTTTCAACCGGTTCCTTCTCATTCCTGTCACCTATTCACCTTACGCTTTTCTGAACGACATCCTTGTGATTTTCCGTACCACTGATTCATAAATATAATGCAGTCTTTCTGCAATTATACTTAACTTTCACCTCGTGAATGAAAAAAAAAATGATGCAGAAATCGAAAGTTTTCTGTTCATTGGAGAATTTTAATCAGAAATATCCACCGCCATCTCATTCCTGTCACCTATTCACCTTACGCTTTTCTGAACGACATCCTTGTGATTTTCCGTACCACTGATTCATAAATATAATGCAGTCTTTCTGCAATTATACTTAACTTTCACCTCGTGAATGAAAAAAAAATGATGCAGAAATCGAAAGTTTTCTGTTCATTGGAGAATTTTAATCAGAAATATCCACCGCCATTTCAAAGTGGCAAACGTATACTCTGCAGAAATAAACGTTGGGATTTCTTTTGTAATTCAGTTCTGCCTCAAAGATTAATCTCTTCACGAAATGATTATGTTGGCTGAGGGACGCGTTCGGAATCCCCACAATTCTTGGGAATTTCTACGTCTTTAAAAGTTCTGTTAAGATTTTCAGTACACTAATGGCGCATTACAACAAACATGGACAAAGCTATTACTCACTTCGACGCAAACATACATTTGGAACGCAAACAGCGAACGAGCAAACTGCCAAAAAACACACCAAGGCATCTTCCGGACAGGGATACATGTTAGCAACTGCTATGAGTATTTATTATCAATCCCCTCTGTTTGCCGATTGTTTCCAACAACCACCGTTGTGAAGGAATTGGGTGGCGGTGACGTAATACAACTGAATGACACTAACCCGATGACAAAGGAGAGGTCCGGGAGAGGATGGTGAGTGAATATTTGGTCTCCCATACCGCTCTCTCTGCCCGTTTTTCTCCCCCTCCCGTCTTCCTCCTTCCCCTCTACTAGCGCTCGAGGAATTCTAGGACCAGTTTACAAAATTTCGTTAGACCTACCTTCTCCCCTTTGCTTATCTTGGACCAAATATGCCTCACAAATAGTTTGATGACAAAACATGCCACAATTCGAAGAGGAAATTAGTGAATAGCTGACAGTAAAATCCATGCTGAACCTTCATGATGGTTCGCCGACATTCTGCAATGCTACCATCGAACATGCACACATGCACACGCGTTGAAATGTGTTCTTAGACTGGTTCGTCGTCCCTTCGTAAAATGTACTGGTATAGCGAATGCCAGGAAAGCGTTCTGCAAGACTGTGGCATAGATTTGGGCAATCGACGGTGATCGAGTTCCAGCAGTGTGCGAGTGGTGAGTCCGACGCAGGTTAGCAATGAGAGAATAGTCGTGTCACGCGCACGGCCAAATCTTCAGGTAAAATTCCCCCAAAAAATCTGCCTTTGGCGACAATTTTGTGAGATAAATCCCATAAATAAGACAAATAGTTCAGCCTTTGAAACCTTCCGAAAGGAGCGAATCCAGAAACGTAACGGAACGAGGTCAATTTGACGAAAGCCGTATTCTCAAATGTTGCTATATTAAGATTTTGAAATACCCTTTTCTGGATTAGTGTTCATCATTCCAAGTAAAATGGTCACAACCGGATTTTGTTTATACCATAATTTGCATTAGCAACTTCAGTACCACGTTCGCCAAAGGCAATGAAAATAACGCAACGCGAGCACGTTCCTAAACCATGCGAAACAAAGTTGAACTCAAAAACTTTGCTATATTCTAATTTTTTTTGTTATGAGTTTGAGTGGCGTTGACCATTCAGTACGGAGTCAGTCGCAACGTAAGAAACAGAGAAAGGGGAAAGAGATAAGAATACACAGGGTAGGAAGCTTTACGAAAATCAGTCACTGCTAACGTTGGTATATACTGTTGCTGATACGCAAAAGAGGATCCAGTAGAAAAGTACTCACCTGCAACATACTCGATTTCTTCTGAGAGGTTTTGCGTTTCGTTTGTTCTTGCATGAATTCGTTCAAAAAACCACGAAAAGCATTTAAGCCGAGCGTTGTAGGGAATGTCACCTGAAACATTTCAAGCTGTCTTTCAAAATATAATGGTGATTATTCTCGAACAAATTAACGAGCAATATCGAGACCTTTATATACACATATATATTTATATATATAGCTTATATATACATTATATACAATGTATATATAAATGTATATATCTAATATATATTATATATATACATATACATATATATGCACATATATATAATGTATATTTAAACTTTTCTATGTAACCGTAGTTTTCCTGAGTAAGCGGACAGAAACAATAACCAACGGGCTTCAGATGAACGGATCAACAGAGACTTCAACTCGTTTTGGCTATCATAGACCGGTTTTGCGCACTTATCGTGCATACGAGAAATAAATGCAGCAGTAGCTTGCAATACAGTCATCTAAATTTCAAGAAATGATTTGTTCAACTATCATGCGCTCGGAAAATAGCATAATCGAAATCCGCCTACCTTTTCTTGGGCAGATACTTTTGTCAACGAACCCTCAAATGTATTTATGAGGTCGCGATATTTAAGAACTGCTTTGTCTTCCTGAAATACAATGAAACTCATTTCAGCGGTATTTCATCTTCTCAGACAGGAACCGACTAGGAAACATGCACGATCAGCGGTGGATTTTCGTTTGACAAAAACTTGACAGATTGAAACGATAATGCGAAAACCGACTTGGTCCTGTTCCTCTGTGCGGTCACATCATCTCCCTTCCCATCTTTCCCCCTTACCCTCCCAAATCTTAGCACAATTTGTGAGCGCAGTTTTTAAACCTAGGATATCTGTGTGCATCTATTTACGAAAAAAAAAATTGCCTAGTGCACAAAATTAAGGCTATTTTCATTTTGTGCGCCTTCTAAATTATATTATGTTGATGCTATGCGAACGGAAAAACCTTAACTATTTTTCATTTTTTTCGGCATTTCTAACCATACTTTCTTCGAATACTCCGCAGATCTCCCAAAAGCTGCTGTGGAGTCCCTAGCCAAAATGAGAGACATGGGTGGAAGGAAGCGGAGAGGGAGGAGGAGTGGGTTGAGGAGGTATGCAATGTAAGCTCCCAACCGCGATTGCTATTCGGTATATGTACACATATGCCTTAAGCATCGGTTTAGATAAAAGCAACAATAATCATCTTCTCTTTCCTCTCTTTGCATAGATCAAATTTTTTCAGTATCTCTCAAGTACCACCTTTTTACTCTTCCTCTCCTTTCTTACGAAGAATAACCAAAAATCATCCATTTACGAGAAGCAAAAAAGGGGAAAAGAAGAAAAGCTGCAAAAGGAACAAAACAACTGACAATTAAGACAGCTTCGTAGCCGATAATTTCCATGTGGAATTCTTTGAGCGCTTTCTTAAATATTGCGTCCACCATTGTGTCTCTCTTCAGAACATTCTCCTCTAACTTGGTTACTTTCTTGAATATGAACACATTGAATCGCCTGAGATCATCGGTTGATTGGATTATCATATCGGACGGATCAGTCTGAAATGAACAAACATATCGAGGTGCGAAAAGTAAATGTGTGATTCAGGGAATACTTGGTGTCCTATACTTATTAATTTTCGAATTTAAACGTTTATGCGTTCCAATCGAACTATTTTAGAAAATATTCACAAAGGTCAAGCTGACACTGTTACTCCTTGCTTGATAATGTCGGCTTATTGAGTAACTCTTTCTAATTCATTTCACCAGACTGTCTGCGAGAAAAAAAAAACAACAACAGTTAATCGTATATTTAACAGAAATGAGATCATCAAAGTGGTATTCAGAGCACTCAACAAATGTGCTGAACAGAAGATGAATTCAATAATTCAATATCAGTCTGAAAGCGGAATAAAGCACTGGCAGTCTGGACGTGTTATTTTCCTGGAGACGTTATTCCATTACACCTTTATATTTTTCTTCTATTTGTTGACAACCTCCATAATTTCCCTAACTGATGACTGCCATCTCTTACAGCTGAAGTTCCGTGTCTTGTTACGATCAACTTCACAGAACCACTTGCTAGCGATTCATACTCATAACTGTAACACTCTCAGTTCAACAGTTGGGAAGTAGAGAAAAGTGTTTTTTTGCTGCCTTCACTTCTCGTGATAATTTTTCATGAAGTGCATATACCTACCTGTTGTTTTGTTTTGAACAGGTTGAACGACTTCGGTGTATGAATATTCAACGGAGCTAAAGAGTGCCGAGGAGACCAACTTGTTCTAGAAAAAAATGCACTTTTAAACTCTGCTTGATAATAACAATCCATTTGAATGGGCAAAAAATGCCACGTTTCCTATTAGAACAATAAATTAGGCAATCCAATAGAACGTTTCTTAGCGAGTTTAAAGACCATTCTCGTTCTTCACACATATTCATATCTCTGCTTTCATAGGGGAAAAATAAATCATTTTTTTCATCAATGATGTGCTGACTTTGCGATAAACATGCGTTCAATTTTTTGTCTTCTCTTCCTCATGCTAGTCAATGCCTTCGTTGTCAACGGTTCACATTTTATTTACTTAACTTTGCACTTATTAATTTAGCAATACATATCTGCCTCATCGTTTTCTACTCCATACAGTTCCTTAATTTTACGTATCGCTCAAAAATCTCTACGTTTCATTTTATTGACGTAGAATGCTTGCTGGCAAGATGCATAAGGCACTGGCGATTTCCAGCCTCTTGTATTGGTCAGATGTTGAAACGTTGAGCAAAATTTAGAAAAAGTTGTTGCGCACGATAGTTGTCATTAGCAAAATAACGAATTAGATAAATGTCGAAAGCAACGGTGGAGGATTGAAAAGTGTTATTTTTGAAAAAGCCTAATAAACTGTTGAAATTAGGAAAATTCAAATAGACGCTCGACGAAGAAATTGCAGTATGGAAAAAATTTCTTTTCAAAGGTGAACCTGATATCCCACGTCCTTTTGGGAGGCGACGTTTCCACTCGAGAAGGTTGCAATGGTGCTTGACAAGGAATGCTAGCAGCAAATGCTGTACACTCTTTGTGGAACGAAAGCTTGCAATCTAAAACAAGTCAACTGATCATGAAATCTCCTGCACCCTAGCAAGGGCATCTTCAGTTGTGAAATGCATTGTTGTCCTGATACGAATGTTCCACATTCCGAAACAAATAAAAGCTCACTGAATTTACGTTAGGCTAGAGATATGTTTACCGATAAGAACATTTTGCAGGACTCGAGGGAAAGAGTTATTTAAGTTTCCTCTAATTCACTTTCTTTTTCATTCCATTTTTTCGCTGAGATCATCGAACGGAAACAAACTGAATGAAAAGGCAGTATAACAGAACATTCCCCACCTTTCGCTACATCTCTATGTTGCTGGGTGGCGAGGATAGAGAGCGAGAAGTAGCCTTATTTATTAAATTTAATGAACTATCTCCGTCGACTTTACTTGCACAGGCAAAGGACAGTGCGTTTACCAAAATGCCTTAGGAATACAAATACGATTACAGTATATGCAGAGTCACTAGCAACTTACTAACCGCTCCAAATAGACATCAAAAGAAGTAGCTGTTGCCAGAACTGATAGTGATCAAGACAGATATAAGGTGTTCAGATGTTCGAATTTTTTGCAAGAACGATTTTCACCTTCCCCACTTTTATTAATTCGAAGTAAACATAACACTTTAAAGTGGAAGAGGAGTTAGCCACAAATATTTCTTTAAAAAAGCATTTTGTCGAATTTTTTCTCTATTTCGAACGAATACGTTTCGTGCGGAACAAACGAACTGATGGGTGAGCGAAAATAGCTGCTGCTAATAGAAGAATCAAAAAGGAGGTCGCGCTATAGTTAAAGCTAAAGGACAAAGAAATTGCTTTTTATTGGAGTTGGGCAACTGTCTGCTCTCTTTTCCTCTCATAAGTCAGGGCAACTGCGGTTCGAATAGCTCAAGCTTCAAACGATTCACCGGATTTTCGAAGAGGGCAGTTTTTGTTTTGCTTTATATTCAAAACAGACTGTTTAAGGTGAAATTTCTGAGAAGAAAGTTCTGTTAGTTCAGATTTTTTTTTGAATCCCTGCATGGATCTCAGCAAATTTTTGACAGCCACCAATGTTTGGTTCTCACAGAAAGCTGAACAGCTCACTGGTGCACTTATTCCCCTGAACAAGTAGGCCCGTAAGATTCTTGTTGCACAGAGCACAAGATTCCGCTCGGTGCAACCGCGTCAGTTTAAAGCTGTGCGTCTTCTTCACCAAAGTCGAAGTGGAGGCACACGATTCAACCAAGGTCGAACTGCAATGTAGCCTTAAATTAAACATCAGCTTAACTCATTCGTCATTGACTTTTCGTTGGACTTCCATATAGACAAATATTTAGGGTATTTGGTGTGGTTGCTATGCTTTAAATTGCGCTTCCGAATTTCTTAAAGCTTTCGAGAGTTGCAACGCACAATTGCTTTTAAACGAAACACTGTTGTCAAACGTGTTAGCACGAATAGCAATATATTACGACCCGCCAAAATGCTTCGTTCAAAGTTCACTTGCCTAGTGCCAACAGACGAATCATGTGCGTCATCGTCGTCACTGTGGCCGCTATCGCTTCGCCTAGTTAGGAACGCCTTCAAGTGCTTTCTTGCTCGAGTGAAGCCCGTCCGTTTAGGCTTACTCTTACCCTCCGGACTCTAAAAATTTCCAGAAAGATAATTATGCACCATGAGTTTTTTCGAATTTCCTCAGATATGGGCTTTTTTTGAACGTACTACCAAATATTTTAGGCATATGAAGCACTTGCCTCTGAGGTGATGTGAAAAATGAAGCCCCTCTTTAAAACGAGCCGCCTTTCAGTATAAAGACTGCATTTATAAGTAGTGTGAGAATGATGCCACAGCTGTTAATGCTTAGAGCTCTTACGCATCTCGCAAAACGGATGGCCGTTTATAGATGAAAACTTTACGTATGAATAACATTTCTTTGATTGGGACTTTTCCGCTCGCGCCTCTTTCTTTCTTTCTTTTCTTCGTGAGCTGCAAAAATAACAGTTCCGGAGTTTCTGTTCAGGACAATAGTTATTTTTGTGTCCCAGACAAGCGCAGAGTACGTTTAAAAAAACAGCGGAAGTAAGACTGCTCTAGCGTTTATAAAAGAACAATTTACCATATCTTTTTAAATTTTATCTGTTGTTGCTTCGCTATAAGAACCAAGAAACGCAAATGATGCATGTGTACAGGATGGGTTGAAAGTTGCTATGCGAGGGGCGGTGGATGCATGAATTTGTAAGTTAACCTTAGCGATCCTGTACAATCTCACCGTTTCAATGATAGCGAAAAAAGCTGAAGCAGGGTATATCATAAAATTTGTGTTATCTTCTGTACATGCACGCGATGCCTTTATTTCACCGTCAGCGTGATTGTGCTATGCGTGAAACGAATCGCAAATTGCTCACAGAATGGCAACTTAGTTGAGAAGAACCGTTTCGTTTACTGCGATCAGTGCACAGCATGGAACCGAACGAAGAAACCTCAAAGCATAACTTACAAAAAATAAGAGTAGTTTCGAAAACACGCAAGGCAAGATTCATACTGCCAAAGTATACTCTCAAAAGTTCGATCTTCCTTCCCCGCTCTTAAATAAATATCGTCTAAATTTTTTAGATAATCGGATGTCATTGGGAACAGAAAAGTAGCCAAAGCTTTACTGCACATACAGCACACTTACTTGTGACTCTTTGAAACGCTCTTCTTTTAGTGGACTCTGAGCGCTTTCTGTACTTGCGGCCCTTCGGAGCATTTTCAACTGAAATACAAAAATATCTGTTGTACGCAATGGGACGAAAGTTTAACGTGAATTGTGCAAGGCATTCCGACTTGAAATTCAGATCGGAAAAAAATCGTTAAAAATAGATTACGAACGCTTCTCTGATTGCGAAGAGCATTGATAAGTGCTCGAAAAAGCGCTGTTAGCATAAACGGGAAATGTATCCCGAAATACAGTCAAGAATGCATGCGGAAGTTTGGGCCGATATTTGCATGTGCAAATGAAAGGAAGACAGTTTTAGAAATACATGAAAGTTTAGGAAGCGGATGGAAGTCTTAAAAATTTCAAATCTATACTAAGCCCACACATGTATACCTATCTTAAATTCAGTTCATACTGAACTTAATGGATTTTTTAATTGTTAAAACTGGCACAGACATTGGAGAAATGAGACTTGAATTGTCATAAGCAGACTCTGACTTTTTCAGTGCTGAGAGGTTTTGCAACTGGCACAAAAATAGCCCACTTGGCTCAGTTCATGCATAAGTGGTGGACTGCTGCAGCCATGGCAAATCCAGAATGAAGATGCGTGTTGCATGATCGTACACATTTCGCACGCCTTTTCGTTTGCTATGGCTCTAGTGACAGTTCTAGACAGACGGTATGCTACGTGCAAAGTTATCATAAAATTTGTGTTATCTTCTGTACATGCACGCGATGCCTTTATTTCACCGTCAGCGTGATTGTGCTATGCGTGAAACGAATCGCAAATTGCTCACAGAATGGCAACTTAGTTGAGAAGAACCGTTTCGTTTACTGCGATCAGTGCACAGCATGGAACCGAACGAAGAAACCTCAAAGCATAACTTACAAAAAATAAGAGTAGTTTCGAAAACACGCAAGGCAAGATTCATACTGCCAAAGTATACTCTCAAAAGTTCGATCTTCCTTCCCCGCTCTTAAATAAATATCGTCTAAATTTTTTAGATAATCGGATGTCATTGGGAACAGAAAAGTAGCCAAAGCTTTACTGCACATACAGCACACTTACTTGTGACTCTTTGAAACGCTCTTCTTTTAGTGGACTCTGAGCGCTTTCTGTACTTGCGGCCCTTCGGAGCATTTTCAACTGAAATACAAAAATATCTGTTGTACGCAATGGGACGAAAGTTTAACGTGAATTGTGCAAGGCATTCCGACTTGAAATTCAGATCGGAAAAAAATCGTTAAAAATAGATTACGAACGCTTCTCTGATTGCGAAGAGCATTGATAAGTGCTCGAAAAAGCGCTGTTAGCATAAACGGGAAATGTATCCCGAAATACAGTCAAGAATGCATGCGGAAGTTTGGGCCGATATTTGCATGTGCAAATGAAAGGAAGACAGTTTTAGAAATACCTGAAAGTTTAGGAAGCGGATGGAAGTCTTAAAAATTTCAAATCTATACTAAGCCCACACATGTATACCTATCTTAAATTCAGTTCATACTGAACTTAATGGATTTTTTAATTGTTAAAACTGGCACAGACATTGGAGAAATGAGACTTGAATTGTCATAAGCAGACTCTGACTTTTTCAGTGCTGAGAGGTTTTGCAACTGGCACAAAAATAGCCCACTTGGCTCAGTTCATGCATAAGTGGTGGACTGCTGCAGCCATGGCAAATCCAGAATGAAGATGCGTGTTGCATGATCGCCATGGCAAATCCAGATGACCTTTTCGTTTGCTATGGCTCTAGTGACAGTTCTAGACAGACGGTATGCTACGTGCAAAGTTATATTATATCAGTTCATCTGGAAAGCTTCTCCGTCTTTCAGGCATCTCGCTTTTGTTGATTTAAGAGATGTAAACTTTGGCAGAAATGGGGTAATTATGGTGGAAGAAAGTTGAGAGAACTATTGAATTCCAGTCATTTTGAATAAAAATGCCGACTTTGTTTAACAGATCGAATGAAAGAAAACATCGAAAACTTCCCAAAATGGTCTAATAAAATGAGATCTAGGGTAGAATACATGCTCAACCGGGGCTCCCAGTGAATGCTGTCAACGTGCGCTGTTATTTGGTATAGACAAGTGCACTTAGATGCGTTCTGAGCAATAAAAGCTCATTTTTGCTACCATATTTTACAAGCGTTCTTTGAAAAAGCTATCAAAGCAGGTAGCCGTAAATTTACCGTGTTTCCCCTCTCGACGCGATGTGGAGAATAGCGCCCCTTTTAACTCAAGAGGAAGGCTCCATTCTTCGCAACCCTCGGAGATGGAACTGCGTAAGGATTCAGTTTGGAGAAAAAAATCACTCTTGAAAAGAATCCATCAAAAAGGGAACCTCTATTCGAAAAGGAAGATTTGGCTGTAAAGTGACCCGACTTTTCGTGACGCATCCAGCTGAAAACTCTATTCAAACGGATGGGATATCATTCGGAATAATTGGGCGCGTTTTCTGGGCAGTAAGACATTTATTAAAACAACGTTTGTCAGTGCAGAACGCAAATGTTGCCTAAGTTTTTTATTACTTAAAGGTTCAACATTTTAATTCCAGAATTTATGCGAAGGAATGAACAGAATTGCTTTTCTAATAGGACCAAAAACTTTTAAGAATTTATCATCGTTTAATGCAAGTCATAGCGTGCATTGCAAGCATACACATGAGCATTTCTACTTTATCCACATAGTCACGGATGACCCAAACAAATTTTGCGAGTTGTACTCGAATTTTTCCACAGTTCGAGAGTTCGAGGACCAGAAGGGAGGGGTGAAGTGTTTTGGATTGTTGATGTGATTTAGCTTACCTCGCTTCGATTTAAGTAGACAACACGAAATCGACCCTTAACTGAGAGGAACAGTGGTCGAGCCGTATTTAAAGTTTATGCATAGATTCCTTGTATTGTTCATGAGTGGAATCGCGAGAAAGCAGTAATCACTGAACTTTCAAAAGCTTCGTTCTTATTAAACTAAAGTGCTAATACCGCTTACATCATAAACAATCCTCCTTCCATTCTACATTTCCTCCCCTATCTCCTCCCTCTCTTTCCCGTAAACACATACGGAAAAAATGCGCAGTCGCTCTTCGATGGCGATACCATGTTGGTTTCCAACTGTTGTTCCTCTCTACATATTTGGACAAATATTACAAATGCTTGTTGCTGACTGCTTATTACACGCCGGCCAAAAAAAAAGTATAATCTTCCGAAGCATTTTCTCACTTATCACTGTGTATTAAATGGAAGATCACATTTTCTTCATTCAGGGACCCAAAAATTAAGCGCTTTTTCAGGCGGGTTTTAAAAAATTTTAGTCGGAAGTGGCTATCACCACAGTCGAAGAAAAAGGCTACCGCAATGAAACATAAAATCATTGTTCCAAAAAAGTTCTGCGTCAGTTTTTACTGGTTTGAATCCCAGCTGAAGGAGCCGCAAGTGAAGACTGCATACCTTGGTTGTTGAAAAAGTAGTTGCCAAACTCTGCCGTCTCCTGAAGTCACCTTCCGGTTTCTCACTGCAAACAATCAAGTGAAAATGCCTTTGTTTTAATAAACGTATAGTAATTTCTTAGTTGTACATCGAACAACGCTCCTCAATAATTCAGAAGACTCATCCAATGCAAAGGCACCTCATACTGTCATTAAAAATCTTCGGGATTCAGTGCCAAAAAAACGATTTTCCGATAAGGTGGTGACAAAGAGAGAGTGGAGACAATTAAACGACTAACGATATGCTTAATTTGCAAGCGCATTATAGATTAAACAGCGTTATGTAAAACGCCCTGTTCACCTGCCTCGAGCAACACTTACATCCACTTTGACAAAGTTGACAGTGAATGTGGCGCTTATTGACGATACAATATTCGGTGCTATTAATATGCGCCCGCCTTCCAAAGCAGAAATAAAACTTTTGTAACAGATTGCCAACCGCAGTAAGCCATTTCCGCAAAAATAGACCCCCCCTCCCCTCAAAGAAAGGACAGCAATCCCGACGTTACGGAAAGACATGAGATTATCATCACGGCAAATTTTTAAAAAGTACTTGACAGTGTCTGACTAGGGGTTTTGACAGTAAAACTATTGAAAGTTTACGTATAATCAAAAAGCATTAAATAAAAAGCTGTTGCTCGTTATACCAGGAACTGTTGATGCGGAAAATAAGAAAACGAACTCAATGAGTTTCAACTTCTTGTCTTCAAGGATAAACGTCGCATCCAGATCGATATCGGAGCGTTCACTGAAAACAAAACACTCAGTACCTGCTTTCCTGAAAAACAAACAAACAAAAGCTTTCAAACCCAAGCTATGAATACAGTATCTTATTAAACTAAAGTGCTAATACCGCTTACATCATAAACAATCCTCCTTCCATTCTACATTTCCTCCCCTATCTCCTCCCTCTCTTTCCCGTAAACACATACGGAAAAAATGCGCAGTCGCTCTTCGATGGCGATACCATGTTGGTTTCCAACTGTTGTTCCTCTCTACATATTTGGACAAATATTACAAATGCTTGTTGCTGACTGCTTATTACACGCCGGCCAAAAAAAAAGTATAATCTTCCGAAGCATTTTCTCACTTATCACTGTGTATTAAATGGAAGATCACATTTTCTTCATTCAGGGACCCAAAAATTAAGCGCTTTTTCAGGCGGGTTTTAAAAAATTTTAGTCGGAAGTGGCTATCACCACAGTCGAAGAAAAAGGCTACCGCAATGAAACATAAAATCATTGTTCCAAAAAAGTTCTGCGTCAGTTTTTACTGGTTTGAATCCCAGCTGAAGGAGCCGCAAGTGAAGACTGCATACCTTGGTTGTTGAAAAAGTAGTTGCCAAACTCTGCCGTCTCCTGAAGTCACCTTCCGGTTTCTCACTGCAAACAATCAAGTGAAAATGCCTTTGTTTTAATAAACGTATAGTAATTTCTTAGTTGTACATCGAACAACGCTCCTCAATAATTCAGAAGACTCATCCAATGCAAAGGCACCTCATACTGTCATTAAAAATCTTCGGGATTCAGTGCCAAAAAAACGATTTTCCGATAAGGTGGTGACAAAGAGAGAGTGGAGACAATTAAACGACTAACGATATGCTTAATTTGCAAGCGCATTATAGATTAAACAGCGTTATGTAAAACGCCCTGTTCACCTGCCTCGAGCAACACTTACATCCACTTTGACAAAGTTGACAGTGAATGTGGCGCTTATTGACGATACAATATTCGGTGCTATTAATATGCGCCCGCCTTCCAAAGCAGAAATAAAACTTTTGTAACAGATTGCCAACCGCAGTAAGCCATTTCCGCAAAAATAGACCCCCCCTCCCCTCAAAGAAAGGACAGCAATCCCGACGTTACGGAAAGACATGAGATTATCATCACGGCAAATTTTTAAAAAGTACTTGACAGTGTCTGACTAGGGGTTTTGACAGTAAAACTATTGAAAGTTTACGTATAATCAAAAAGCATTAAATAAAAAGCTGTTGCTCGTTATACCAGGAACTGTTGATGCGGAAAATAAGAAAACGAACTCAATGAGTTTCAACTTCTTGTCTTCAAGGATAAACGTCGCATCCAGATCGATATCGGAGCGTTCACTGAAAACAAAACACTCAGTACCTGCTTTCCTGAAAAACAAACAAACAAAAGCTTTCAAACCCAAGCTATGAATACAGTACCTGCCACTGAAACGGCTTTACCTCTGAAAACAAAATCCGAATTTGAGGCTTTCAAATGAACTCTGAACTTCCAACTGGCGAATCTCATTATCTGTAGTTTAATAACTGGTTCATTTAAAACTGGTTCTATAGAAAACCATAATTTCAGTTTTGGCCTCAAACGAATTTGTCGTTTTAGAACGCCTATAAAACAACTGCGAATCAAACAGCAGTCTCACTCTTTATTTTCAGGGAATTCACCGATGACGCTATCCTCCTCCTCCTCCTCCTCATCTAGCAAATCAGCAATGCTTGATGAATCCTCTTCATCTTCGTCTGAGAAGGCGAATGGCGCAAGTGACTCGGGATCGTTGAGATCAAAAGAGGCCAGCTCGTGCTTGTGAATTACTTTCGTTATCCCGAACCTTGCGCATTTATTGAACGCACCCGACCGTCGCAACTCAACAAAACTGAAAATGCAAGCATTTTACTGCAAATGATATCTATCTGGCCCCTCAATTACTGATCCAAGGGCACTATGGTTAAAGGAGAACCTGGAAAGGCGAAAAGTACCCCCCAAAACATCAACGCTGAGGTTCTGTTCTCACCCTGGAATTGACGCTCCACAGTTTTTTGCGTTTTGCTCTTTCTATATCGCCATATTCTTGTGAATATGAGAAATCGATAGCCTGAAATTTTGAATGGGGTTACAACGATGTATCTTTTAACTTTACGCTTAATCTGTAATGCTCATCGATACCAATATCATGCGCGGAACAGCAAAAGTTATGCCCTGTTCAGCCGTTGTTTATTAGAAGTTGGGTGAGCACATCATTCACGAACCCCAGGAACTGTAAACACAAAGTCCAATAAGATAATAGGACCGTTATCTTAACGACAAAAACAGATGTCAGTGATACGGCAGAGTTCAAAAAATATAAGCACTACACTCCTAGGAGCATGACTAACTGATTTCGGTACTGATTGCCTCGGTAGGCTGCTTGAATAGCGAGAATGGTGTTACGGATTTGCCGATATTTCCTTTCTTCTACAAAACGTCTCCAATTAGTCTGAATGACCAATGCAGCGTTCGCTTCCTCTCGCAACCGATTCCGCACTATCATTCCTCTAACCATCGCCTGAAATGCTTCGTCTTACTTATTATGTCCTGCTTCCTCTTTTGTCTGATATTGCTGGTCGGAACTTATCCACCACGACAATTAGACCTATATGAACTGCGGTTTATAAAGCTGCTTTCCCGGTATTTGCAATCTGTATACGGAAAATGAGCCCTTTGTTTAGGATAAAGGTGCAATCAAACCATGTATACCGCTGGATGCATACATGAACTGACGCACTGACTGCTGGGTCCGCTACTGGTCCTAGTGATACTTACTCTGCGCACGTGCGCTGTATGTTTGAGCATGCATCATTAATTATCCCCGTTTCGCGAGCATTCATGTAATCGTCGATCAGGCTTTTCGCTCTGGATAGGGCGAAATTTGTTGTACTAATTTCTTTCAAATATGAATTAGGACGATTCTGTAAACTCTCATCACGTGTCATGTGTCATGAATATTTGTGAAAAAAAAAAAACAGATCCTTATGTCGTGAACCACCACAGTTTGCTTTCTACAAGAGCGACCTCCACATCCACTACGAGAATATTTCCACACATCGCAAGAAGAGGAGGCAACTTGTATTATCCATTTCTTTCCAGCATCGAATCGATGTTGCTGTCGGATAGCGAAAAAGCAACATCGCTTTTGGTAGCAGGCAATCTATTTTTAAATTCAACATTGTGCTGCAATGCAAAGAGATGGACAGGCGAGATATAAAAATTGACAGCTGTGACCACCCTCGTGCTGAACCGACGACAGTCAACACTGTTGGTTTCGGGATAACTGCAGCCGTAGAAAAGAGACAGCATATGACAGCTGTCACATGAAAGAGATGGACAGGCGAGATACAAATAGAACCAGCGTGGATGCTTCCTTTCCCTGTTTTTGCTGATTCTATTGGGAAAATCGTAATTCGACACGCTCAAGTTGATTATCAGTCCACCCGAAAAAGCGTGAAAAAGATAGCCATGCACATATGACGGACTATCATTACGTAAGATTCTCGCTGCTTGCTAGCCCCTCCATCATTTTGATTATATTTCTTCGCCCCTTCTCAGATGACGGTTTGCTATCGCGCCTAATGTTATTTTGTATAGCAGCCATATCAAGCGCGTGAAAAAGAATGAATTTTTTGCTTGCTTCACTTTTCTTCACCGTCTTACTAGGCTTAAGAGAATGATGTTCGCAAAAGATACCAACTGAAACTTTGAGCAAGAAAGCGCGAGTTTTACTAACGTTTCAAACAAGCACGAATCGCGAGTACTGCAAAACGATCATGAACATAGGTGGAGCAGCTAGAGCGTTTTTTGTAACCGTTTTCCACGCAAATCCTCTCTGCATCATTTGTGCAACGGTGATGAAAAGGTGAGTCAATGAACGTGCAATGAGGCAGGTGCTCGCTCACACGTGGAGGGCATCCATTCAAGCCTCAAGCTGGCGCACTTTTTACTGACTGTCACACAACAGTTTCACGCTAATACTAAATTTTAGAGGCACTCTGAACGTATAACCGGATGTGGCAGCGAGTGAAGACAACAAAATAACGCACACCTGTATCGTTATAATGGCAGCTCGCAATCGAAGGAACTTTCGTCTCGCAATAACAGCTCGGAACCAATGCTGCAGCGTATCGATGTGCTGTATAATCGTCTTGTGCAGTTGGTCGTCCAACAACAACTTTTCCGCATCACGCATGAAAATCTAAGTGATCGCTTGATTTGCATGGATAGTGGAACCCAAAAAAATATTTCGGTGCTCTGAGATCCGCTTCATGCATGAAAATCGCAGCAGGATTATGATAATTTTTATGATGAAGCTCGCGTCTGCGAAACTTCTAGCTTTTTGTTTCATGGACCAGCTTTCTACACATATCAGATATGAGCTACAGGAAGGCCTTACTATAATATATTCAGGATATGACAGGTTGTCCCATATGAAGCTTGCTTTATTCAAGTTTTCTTTTTGTTTTTGATTTTGGCTTCTGCTAACAAATTTAGATATTAGAATAAAATTTTGATAGTATTCAAAGAAAGCTTAGAAATTCGGTGCTTGGAAGTTCAATTATTTCCTTCGAGCTAAACTTAACGGTTTTTTTGCCAGAATGGGAAACATATTTCAAAAACATAATCAAAGAAAATGTGAACGGCGGTGAAATTTTCAGTATCTGTCAGCTTTCAAAAATACCAGCGAAGTTTCAGACTAGACAAAGGGATCCGAAAGTGCTTCTGGAAATCGAAAGCGAAGAGTCTGCAACGCAGACCATTGTTGGCCCGATACAGAGCAGTGCAATCTAACTTCGAATAAAAACTCACATGCCCCAAACGTTCGACGGGCACATTGGGAAAGGAGGTAACTTTGTGAAAATTATGCAGTAGCTATATTACTTACTTTAGTCACCCCAAACTGCACCTTGTCCTCTGCGATGAGCGGATGGTGTGCGATAAACGACTTTACGTCGTCAACAGTGCTTTCACGACCATTTGGTAGAAGAATACGGTACTGCTTAACGAAAGCCTGTAATTGTTAACCAGAGTTCACAGTACAGAAGGTTGAGTTGACTTTCCCTCCTTTGTCGTCAACACAGAGTGGCCTCCCACATTCTAGTTTTAAAATGAAATAAAATCATATTATCCAACCCAGCTAGAAAGTATGAAAATTGGCATTTCATTGTCGACTATTTGCTCTCCCTCCCTTCCTTCTTCGCTTCCTACTATTCATTGCCCACATTTTAATTGGTGGAAAGCAAGCTAACGTGACTCGAATTACGTAACTTACTCAATTTAAAGATAAAACTGAGCGCAAAAACGATAGCAGAAAGACAGCGGAAATTAACGGAAAGATAATTTGTGAGAATAAGACAGCGTATTTGAATAATTCACTTGCACCCCTTCTTTTGAAAATTTTTAATACTTACACCGTATTCAATTCGAAAACTATAGCCAGCTCTTCGTATTGTAACGGTTTCCAACATACCCGTATAACGCAACTGACGTAGAATAATATTGTCATCGAAATAATTTGGGACCTGAAAACAACGTTAAGATGCTTCGAAACGAGGCGGAAAACAAGGTGCTTCAAAAAAAGTAATAGAGCATCCCACTTCACATATGAAATGCGTCGTTAACGATGGATGCATCAATGGACCGGAGCCTCCGAGAGTTGAATAATGACTGTGGTCCAAGCATCAGCTCCTTTTTGAAATGTCCATTTTGTTTGCCTCACTACCGAAAATGAATTCAATCCATCAATGATCTGACGAAATTTTTTATAACCAGAGTATCAATATTTTCAACTATGTCCTTTGTCTATTCATTCAGAAAAAATTAATCTAGGAAGACCACATAATCTGCTCCAAACATCACTATTTTTATCAAATTTCAGCTCATCTGTGTGAAACTGGCCAAAGATTTTTTAAAAGATCAATCAAAAAGTGAACCTTTTCATTATTCGATTTGATGCATCGTATGAAATAAGGTGTTGCTTGTGCAAGCGTTTTCATAAGACGAGAAAGTGAACGTTCAAACTGTTTACTCACTGAAGACGGTTTCCCCGTGATACGCTTTTGACCACTGAGAGCTTTAACGGCCTGCAAGAAAACAGCGCACATAATTCACGAAGCCAAATACGACCATTTTTCTACTAAAAACATTCAAAAGAAGAAAGAAAAAGAAGAATGATCGATCTAAGATAGACAGAAAAAATATGTTCATTGAAAAGAGGTGCAAACGAACGGCGCACATTATTTGGGCGGTAACTCACGGATGGATACCATCGAATAAGGAATAACAACTCAAGGTTATTAAGAAGTTATGGTTGGACACACCTGAAGGCTTTTCAATGCATTTTGCCGCTCCTCCTTTGGTTTCGTTGGTTGTTTACGTGCTTGCGTAACGATCGTTTGGAAGAAGGAAGTATCACAAAAATGCGGCACCACCTCCGGCGATATGTCACCACGAAGAAACGCACTGAGATGGGTGTCGGAACTTCTCCTTGAAACGGTTGGCTTTGCACTATGGACACCCAAGTGGTCCACACTTTCTGAAACGCTCTTTTGCAATCAATGAATGCCTATCCTTACGACAACTGCTGCTTTTTTTAGTGCGATTTTCGCCCACGTATAATATAATGTCAACAGAATGAGGAATCTTTTTTTTTTGAAGTGTCACTGCAGAAGAAAGTAAACTGACGCTTTTTCGTGTACTGGCAGTGTTTGCGTTTACGCCGAATGCTCGTCTGATTCATAATGAGCAACATAAACGAGGAACGTATGAGAGACTTTGAAACGCAATCGTCAATGATACTGGAAATGTGTAAGAAATTTCAAAATGGAGATGAATGAAAAAAAATGATGTTGATATTTGTCGATACCTGAGGCGACGATCAACGATTCATTATCTTGGCTACTGCTGCCACGTATCAATGAAAAATTCTCCGCACCTTCGATACGTAAAGCGCCATGAAATATGCATGCCTGATAGCAAGAAAAAATCACAAACCGGATCTTTTTATAGCGATGCCAGCTTGCCGAAATGCATTCATTGCCCGAAACGTGGCACGAAGTACATTCCACCGGAAAACCGCCACCGGATCATCTCCAACAAGTTCACGAACGAAGGCGCTACGGCTGTTCTTGAGTACCATTAATACATCTTGCCGCATCAAATCCTTGTTTTTTTCACGAAAACCCTGAAGAGTACAGTCTCACCAGTACAGTCTTACCAACCTAGCAACTGACCATTTACTGCAAAATCGATCAATCTTGATATGTATAGGTTTACGCGAAACTGTTACTACTGAGGGAGAAAATATCAGCTCACCGAGGCGCTGACTGATTCATTGCAGATTTTAAGAACTCTTATCCTCTGTATAAAGACTTTTTTTGAGCAGCTTCATGCTTTTTTTTTTCAGACATTTATGAGTATGTTGAAGAAATCTCAATTACAGCAAAGCGCTATAACCTCTCGTTATCAAACACGCAACATCCCCAACTGAACGAACACCTAAATAATCCAGTCAATTTCTGCAATAGTCGCTTACCTCTTTCGTCAACCAAACAAACAAAAAATTTAAGAAACCGAAAACGGTTTAACGACGAACATTTGATTTAACAGTCGCACCAAGTGATCATAATGCGTCATTTCTGTTACACGAAATCAGCTCTACGTTCTTTGCTTTTTGATACTTTACTTTTCAGCGTTTATCGTAAGTCGCACAAAAGGTACGATACCTATACCTGTTGCACGCCGCCGACAGCCTGTCAAAATAATCACTCAAATAGACCATCGCGGATCAGATTATCAGCTAGGAAGAAATGTGATGGATGAATTGTGTGAAAGAAATAACTCGGAAAATACCTTAACACTACACATCCACAACATATACCGATGATAAGGCAACCTACCGTAATTTGGTATTTAACTTTTCCGGCATAATGCGCAACGATGAAAGCTAGTTCGCGTTTCTGGGGAATTTCGTAATATTCATTATTCTTGAGGAAATGATTCAATTTGTCCAACATCGATTTGTCGGTGCCGTTGTTTATGTTGCTCTCTTCGTCAATAAGCCGTAAAATTCCATACGGCTTGCTCTGAAAACCAAACAGAACTGCCGTAGCTGAGTCGCGAACTCTCCAAAAAGATGCATAATTGATAAGAACTATCACCACCTTAGCATCCTCTTACGGTAACTGAAATCACTGGATAAAACTAGGACGGCTCACAATATTCACAATATTGATTCGAGAAGCAAAGGGACTGACACTTTCGATGGATACAACAGCGCTTTATTGTAACTGCCTATTACGTTGCAATTTGCGATTATCGTATCCCCCAGATGTGTTTCTCATTTGCGATTGATCGCTGTTGTAAAAAAGCACTTCTGTCGAAAATCATTAACTTTTTTCTCTTTCTTGCTCTTCTTACCTGAAACAGCTGAACGCACTCAGTGTTATCCGTGTATTCGATGTTCGTCCAAGAAATACCCTCCTTGAAGTATTCTTCCTGAAAGCAAAACCGATAAGTGTTCCCGCATCGAATGCGATCAGAAGGCTACACGTTCTTTTTAATTAACACATCGCATCGACAAACTTAGCAAATCTCAGGTTTTGGACTTCGTCGCTACCTCTGCTTTCACCTATGTTCGACTCCGGTCTCGTTCTTTTTCTTCTTCGTTTTTTTTTTTCTTTCTTTTCTTCCTTTCTTTCACATTCCTTCGCTTATCCAGTGGCTTGCGACTGCAGCACGAAATCGCAACCATCGCTACATCTCCCCACCCCAACCGGAAAAAGTCAGAGGAAAGTACAGCAGGAGGGAAGAAGAAAGAACCAGGGGGGGGGGGGGGGTGGTACGCGTACACTTCATTCTTCTATATGCATAGGAGTTAAAAAGATGTACCGTCAATTGAGCAGTAGCAGATCACAAGAACTTAAAGCGAAACAAAGAGATATTTAGATATTTACTCAAAGCAAATGTCTGCTGCTTGCAGTAATATAGTAACGTGTCAAATTGTGCAATCCGAAAACGTTCGCGACAAAATTTAATCACGCAAACGCGAAATAATGTGAAGTTCGAGACGAATTTTCACTTCCACAGGCATACTTTGTAAGACTGAGGGCTCAAAAGGCGTGAAGGGCAAAATGAGATGACCACTACTACAATGCCGCTAACATAGCAGCCTCACACTCAGTCCGATGCTTCGAAGAAAAAGTTAACTTCTGAGGCCCAGGCTGCGAAAAAAGAGTTATCTAAGTTAGATTGCTGCCCTAGGAAAAAATCAGTTGCCCGAGGTGCCTGTAGCCGTTCAAAATATCACCTGTTCAAACTGAAAGATGTGTTGATTGAAATATGCTTGTAAGTGCTCGTTGGCGTAGTTTATACACAGCTGCTCGAACGAATTCCATTGCGCACCCACATCCTCAAATCCAAAAATGTCGAGGATTCCTGGAATATTAGCACATTTCTATTACTGGTTGTCACAGTCGAGTGACGATATCGCATCTCTGGAAAGAAGGTAAAGTATATGTAAAGCTAAAGCAAAAGATGAACACTAATGAAGAGATAAGAAGATAAAAAAGGAGATAAAAAAGTGGACTCCAGTAGCCCGTGGAAGGCCATCAACGTGTCAATGCGGCACCTGTATCACTCCTGTTGAAGGTCTGTGGATGGAAACCGTTGAAAGGGGGGGGGGTAGGGTGAGGATAGACGGCAGGGTCCCTTTTCTGATTGTTTTCAGATCGCAGGCACAACCATGCCTTTCGAAAACGTAAAGCATGGCTCATGAGGGCATTCGCACGCCGCAGTTGCGAAAACGGTCTAAGAAGGTAAGTCACCTGTGGGCAACTTGAGATTCCTCTCCCTGTGTCCGACTTCGTCAGGAGGAAGGCTTACGAGGGAGGTGGAGTAGAGAGAATCTCAATCATACTATAGCAAAGATCTGTTGGTGCTGAAAATGCGCAATTGCGATTATCGCTTTCGAGGATTTCCCAGCATTTGCATCATATATCTTCCACTCCATATGAACTAATGAAGATGATTTCAAGAGCAGATAAATCCCTTACCTATGTAGTATCCCTTCTTATTAGTCCATGTCTCTTTTTTCAACAGCGCTTGATTCATTCTGAGTACAATCCAATGAAAAAGCGCATTGTAAAGACATTTGGCCATCGCATCACGAGTGCTCGTCGCCTGTAACCTCGTGCCAGATAAGCAACTCATTAACGTATGAAATGGGACAAACTGCATATCGAGGCGACAGTGCGGACGTTTTCAGCATCACATTTGCAGCAAGCTCAACACACGTCCTCAGAGCCTCATATGAGCAGGCTTATTCCCATCTCCGTTTGTTTTCTTTGAGAAAACATCAGCAAAATTATCTTCCAAATATCTAACTTACTCATGACAGTCGGTTAGGACAACTTAAAATGAATACCGTCAGCGATTCATCGTTTCTTTCCGTCGATCCGAAGGATGAAATGCCACACAATTTCAGAGTTCACCCAAATCAACAACAGACTTTTTTTCGTCAAAACATAATTTATGAAGCAATGCGAAATAGAAGCAGCCGCAAGACATCGAAAAAAGCCTCTCTCTCAACAATAGCCTCATCATCCTCGAATAACCCCGTTCCTCTCCAGCAACTTGTCTCACTTCAACAATTCATCTTCTTCAAAGCTCTACAGATCTCCATTTAAGAAATGCCACTTCCAGGAGGCTCCAAAAGGGCTTACTCTTCGACATAGTACGCACCCCATATAAAAGTCCCTCTCTCGAAAAGTCTCATGGCCTCGATGGCCTTATTTAAAGTAATCTGGCAAATGTCATTAGATGAGATTAGATGGTAGGAGTTTTTCGAGCAGCAAAACAGTAAAGAATTCAGCAAACAGCAGACTGCGTGGAGTGTTGTAGAGAATGATGGAGAAGTTATTATTGAGAGCGAAACGTTTAGACAGCTGTATAAAACTGCTTATGGTTTTCCCAGTATTCATTACCGGATGGATCTTTCCATTCTGTTTAGATCGTGTCACATTCGCAGCAAGATCCAATATTCTGTTTAGATCGCGTTTGGCATAGCAAATATCAAGCGGTACAAAAAAACAATAATAACTTTGCGGCGCTATTCACAGAGTGAGCTGAGGTCATTGAGAGTGCTTTGGGTGACTGGTATCGTCAAAGTACTTAGTGTTACCTTCCTTTAACTTAGCAAACGTTCGCCACTAATGCCGCGGCCAAGCATACATAAACAAATATCAAAGCCTCAATGAAAAAAATTATGAACGTGTTGTGAATATTCAACAATAAATATGCAGATGGAAGAGGACAATCAGACAATCAGTTAAGATAACAGTAAAATCAGACCATCGGGATGCTCGGTAAGAGAGAGAGGGATTGGCAAAGGGTGGAGATTTGCAAGAATTGCGATGATATGGGATATAGCATATTAGAATAGTAAGCCATTCCCGCCACATCACTTTATCTTACTTTCCTGGAAATACCCGAGATGTATCGCATGTCAACAAAATGCAACGAACGAACGAACAACCTCGTTGACGTTGTATCGACTAATGACAGTGTCGTTCTTCATAACCGTACGTCTCATGGTCATCGCCTGCGTTAGGTTTGCGGCTTTGATGTGAAGCAACTCGGCAATTACACCCACCAGCTCCTCATTACTCACATAGGCGTTCTCATCGCTGTGGTAACCCGGCCTCTGAATCAATTACTTTATTTAACCACCCCGTCAATTTATTACATCATGGGCTCCATGCAGTAAAAGTCAAGTATGCCTAATGCAATCAAAATCCGACCAGCATGAAAAAAAATTTCAAAACAACCAAAGTCGATCAGGACGATCAATTTTGAATTCTGAAATACAGCCAAGCACCGTAAGAGTCAGCCATGAGATATAGTGCTGAAGACGGTGGAATTTCGAAGGAAAACGTTGCCAAGAAGTGACCGAAATGACCAGAAAATGGCTAAAGTGATCAAAAACCAGCCGCAGTGAGTGAAGATAGCGATTTTCGCTAAAGTAAGGCGTCGTCGAATTCGTTAATGCTGAGCAGTGTAATCAATTTTTGATTATTTTCAAGCGAAATAGCCGTTTTGACTCATGCTCATTAGTTTCTGGCAATGCTCAAGCCGTGTTAACTCATGCTCATTGGTTTCTGACAACGCTCACACGTTTTCGCCCACCCTGATCAATTGTTGATCATGTTTTTTGAAATTCCCATCACTTGATCAGTTTGTTGCCTGATCAAATTCGATGCTGTTCACCTTACCAATCATGCTCACCAACTTTTGTTGGCAGTGAACAAACGTAACTATTTGCTACTGCCCAAGCCAAAAGACTGCTAAAACCTCCAAGCCAAAAGATTGCTAAAACCCCCAAGCCAAAAGATTGCTAAAACCCACAAGCCAAAAGATTGCTAAAAATCCCAAGCCAAAAGGTTGCTAAAACCCACAAACCAAAAGATTGCTAAAACCTACAAGCCAAAAGATTGCTAAAACCCACAAGCCAAAAGATTGCTAAGACCCATAAGCCAAAAGATTGCTAAGACCGAGTCAAAAATTTTCCACTTCCTTACAATGCTCGCTTAAGTTTAAGAATTTCAGTGTAGCTGGACTAAGAGTCCTGAGTTCTTATAGTATTTCTTTATTGGACAAGTACCTGCGATGCTATTGCATTTCTCTAAGGTCGCACTTTTAGTCTGACTCTCCCAACAAAACTGTCTGCATAGTGCAGATGCATACACCTTTGACCATCATTCATGCCAGTGTTATTCAACCTTTACGATCTATCGCTTCATTGTGCCCTTTCGCTGCATATCATAATCAGCTCGACCACCTCCCTCCAATTATTCCTGAACGCGCCTGCTCAAAAAAATCATTAGCCTCCCAACATCGAAATCCTCATACTATTCTCGAGCAAACTATTCAAGTGGTTAATCATGAGAATGGAAGGGAGAGCGTACTGGCCGCGCTGAATAACACTAAATCTTTCGCAGTGCGTGGACCAACCGCCAACACAAAATAGGGCACTCACTTTAATGTACTCAATGTTGCCGAGAAGCAAAACTGCCGAGATAACAGCAAACATGTGCTGCTGTGAGCTAACTGAAAAACCAACAGCATCCATCGCATGCTTCAGGCGTCCATATTCGTATTTCCCATTCACACCCTCTGCTGTATAGAATTTATTCTGAAAGTTTTTTTGCGAAATCACACTCACCGAACGACAACGTTCAAATGAAAAAAAGATTATTTGACACAAACATCGGGTTATTTCCTTTTCTGAAAACATTTCTTATAACTCAGTGGTATTAAGAGATATTTAGACTAAAATTAGCTAGTTGTAACGTGCGCATGAAAATTTTGAACCCGCAATAAGCTTTCAGAAACTGTATGCAAAACACGAAAAGTTATATGAAAGCCGCGTATCACATATGTTTTACTTTGGCACCATTTTAAACACGTTGCCGGGATAGATAAATTAAAATAATTCATTGTTAGAAATGATTGTTGCAACCGATTTGCTTAGCGATTTTGTTGTGATAGCCGATACATTTAAGAAACGGAGGCATGGTTGTAGCCACTAGTCGAAGCAATACGCAATATATAACTGCCTAGTGGCGAAGTCGGATTTCCTATCCATTTCAGCATCTTTTAAAGAAAATTTTTCCTCAGAGCAAATGGAAGCACCTGATTGAGGTAATAATAATCACTCGGTTGGAGAAGAAAGTGACGTTTACGTTCCTCTTCAGTCGCACCTTCCAAAAGATAATAAAATACGTGATAATTTCTGAAACCACTTCCAATATGCGTGAAAATGCGCTTTTTGCAAAATTATTCTCGGTATGACTATTTTTATAGAAATCACTTCGTTAAAAGCACGTCTGAAGTAAAATGTACAAACAACAAATTGGTTATATGTCTCAAATAAGAATACCAGCTATTGTTTCTACGTGCTTTTATGACAAATTAAATCCTACATGTGCTTGTCCGCTTAGTTACTGCATAAATTCCGTTCATAAATCATAAAAGAGAAAGTCAGATTTTTCCCGCTCCAATATGCGACGAGCTTTCAACTAATTTTCTCTTTCAGATAAAGAAAAAACTACCAAGCAGAAATTGTCCCCTGAAAGAAATGCTCTCTATTTTGGCAACGATCTGATACGTCTATTACACTTACACTACATCTATTTCACATTTGAGCTTCTAAGCATTTGACACTAAATGAAAGCAGTTGTCGTGCGGCCTTACGCTTCTATATATCATTTCAACCGCCAGTCGATTATTGGCGGGCATCCAAAAAGCACAGATTTAATAATATCCGGCTGGATAACTTATTTCTCATCCTTACCATTAAAATTTATACATTCTAAGTATAAATTTTACACTTTAGCAAAATATTCTAATGGTGGATGAATTATATCACTGGTAACCTTTCATCAGCAGCCTGCGATATAATACGGGATTTTTCGAGCAGATATATCTCCACATTTGCGCTGAAAGCATAAAGATACTGAAAAAGTTTTCATAAAATTTTGCCAGTGAACAAATTAAGCGAAGAAAGAGGACAAAAAATAATGTCGAATAGTTTGTTAAAATCACTCTGGCCAAACGCTTTTAAAAAATCTGATGGTACGCGAAAAAAAAAGAAAAAAATATGACGGCTAAAGATTTACACTTCAGTATACTCTTTTTACAAGTAAAGTGTAGGTTGTTTTTGCTGCATGCAGCACGAAAGAAAAAATGTTTTGAAATGACTTTTGTGGAAAATCTTTCCGAGTAAATAATTTCAGCACAGATTCAGAAAAAATTTAAAACAAAAACCGCAAAGATTCACAGCACATCGCTGCATATGAGAGTGCAGCTAAAATCTGATTAAGCTTACCCAGAGACCATTCCGTTCTCTCGATAGTTCACTTTGATGAATTTCCCGAAACGACTGCTGTTGTTATTTTGCACAGTAACTGCATTACCAAATGCCTGAAGCATAGCAAACAATAAATATCTCCTGTGGAGATATATCTGCACTTCAAACGTGGACTCCACTGACAGCGTCACGCAAAAGAAAATCCAATGCTGTGTTCGGAATTCTATGAGGATCGATGTAATAGGAGATATTTATTGCTCAACACAAACATTTCCCTAAAATGAGAAGGGAAGAAGCGAAGACCGTGGTCTGATTACGTGAATTAGTGAAAAAGCGCTAGCGAAACTGAAGGAATATACCGTTTTGCACGAAGAACGCTAACGATATATTGTTTGTTGCAATCTTTCTGTCTGATGAAATATTTTTGGGCACAAAGAAATGTTATTAACGGACAGTACACGACTATCGCAGCATCACAAACGCGACATTGCATTAAAATGTCATGTTTCACAATTCGAAGTTGAAGTTTGCAAATTGAAAAGTTGAAAAGCAATAATGTGAAAAGGTTGAAATAAGTTATTTGATAAGATTGGTAGGTTTAAAAGCAAAAATTTGCACATGTAGAATGCTGTTCAGGAGCCAACGATTAGCTAAACTTGACAACTCTGGACAACAAGTTTACAATTTTTCAACTGATAAGGTGATGGGCATGAACCATGGCCTACGGCCATACAAACTAAATTATTGTTTGCTAGTGTTGGCCGCAATTCAAGTGACAAGCTGATAAGGTGACAAGCAAGAATTCGCAATGTAGTGCTGTTAACGAGCCAACGATCATATCTGCTCTTTTCAAATGTCTAGACTGAAGTTAAAAACATTGGAAGTTGAGTTGGGAATATGCCATGGTACTCACAAACTTATAGGCTGATAAGGTGATAAGTACAAATACGCTTTGCGGAGTGTTGTTCAAGCTTCAGCTCACAAATCAGATCGAGTTTCAGACACTTTAGATGCCCCAATGCAAACTGCAGCATGTGGAACATAACGCTGTAAACATGTTTATTACACGCGCAGCAACACTCATGGAAAAACTGGCACTAGTTTCGATGTAGCTTGAAACAAAGAGTAAAATGTTCAAAATGAAGATCTCTCTAACTGCTCCACAAAAAACGAGGAGTAGTTGGTAAGAAGTACCATAGGAATGCTGAGATGAAGCTTGCATATGAACAGTACTTTAGTCGTAAAATAATCTGTTTAGATGTACCGACTCCCCATCGCCAACGAGCCCCGAGATAACAAAAGTTACTTTTTAACGTTAGCAGTAAGTTGGTCGGCAACTAGTATATCAGGCTATAGTAAGTATCCAAAATTCCTTCAAGTAAAAGTGATGTGCACCAAATTAACTCTGTACTTTCCCCAGGAGCTTTTGAGGGCAACATACGACACACAGATAGACAAACAAACAAAGGGACCGACAGAACGATGCGTTTTACATCGAGATGCACAAGCGCACAGAACAGTTTCGGCTTCCAGTGAAAATCACTCTAATCACGCACTAGCAAACTCTTCCATGTGATCCTTCAAACGAATACACCGGAATTCTTAGTGAAAATTCAATCCCGACATCAAACACTCGATGAGTTTGTGTTTAAAAAAAAAAAAGAGAATCGCTTGCAACTCAGCAATTAAAAGGCCACTGCCGCTGGAATGCGACTGGTGCCCACCTCAAGCACGGGTCCAGCCGAAAGAAGAGTTTGTTCGACGGAACTGCCAGCTGACCCTTTCTGACTGAGCGAGGTGAGGTGATGCAAGAGGAAATTTGTTGATTCCGTTTTGCCCGAACCCGACTCTCCACTAATAACAACACACTGATTCTCTTTGATTCGTAACATGCTGAAACAACACACACAACTTAATATTCGCGCATTATTCACATCGAGCCAAATCTTTTGACGCCGTACTTTGGCAAGCCCAAATTCCAAAATGGCAAACTTTGTCGAGCCTTCCTTCAGGTATCTCTAAACGCATCTAATTCTAAAACAATCAAATTTCCACTTTTCGACCAACGTTTCCTAGCTTTGCATATGCATTTTAAAAATTCGGCATTCAGAACAGCACGCATGCCGCGCAACAGAAAAGCAATCAGATGAAACGGTCTTCATTCCTTTGCCGCAGTCTATAAATCGATTTTACAGCAGCTGAATAATTGTTAACGGCCATGAAAAAAAAAAAGAACGCTTCTTGAACGCATACTTGTGATAGGTGATGTCGGCGGAAAGATCGCCCCTTTTGACCCGACCCTTCATAACTTTTTCCCACTCAACTGAGCGGAGAATATCCGCAAATTCCAATCTTAATATTTTTAATGTGCTTCTAGAGATATATGGCGCGGGGGTCAAAAACGAGCCATTCTCGGACCCCAGCTTAAAATCACTTCATTTACCGGTTTTTCGAACACCATTTGTCGCACAGGTACGTACTTACCCTGCACCAAAAATTGGGGCTTGAAATTCTGCACCGAATAATATATGGATGGAGTGGTTACAAGAAACGGGAAGAGCTGTAAATAGGCCTCGAAGGCATTTTCCATACTTAAGAGCCCGAGCTCGGTATATCACGGGCAACGAAGCCGGTAGATTGAAGAGCGTCCGCGGGCGAGGGGTAGCGCTATAGGTTAGGGAATGGGAAACGTGCAATGCCGGTTAAGGTCGACGTGTTCGTTATTGCAGTTTTGCGCTTTATTTTCGTTTTTCTTCAATCTAGGGATTCTCGGGGCATTATATTGACGCTTTTGGAGTGCTTGGAAGTATGTATTATATAAAATGAATCTGATGGAATATGTAAATCAATTGGGTCCAAAAAAGCTCTTAACTATGGAAATCGAAGTTTTGTGAATCTTCTTTTTCTCGGCAACGAAGAGGCCGATCGAAACGCGGTTTGCGCTCATATAATCAGTGATTGGTGGCTTTCGACTGATATATGGTTATCCCCTATCGGTCGAGAGTGGATTGATCTGCAGTGTGGGAAAGTACGCTTAAGTATGGAAATGAAAGTTTGCGAACTTTTTTCTCGGCAATGAATGATCCAATCGAGCTGAACCAACTTGATTATAATTTCCTCATCATACCCTATCGATTGGTATATAAAGCATCCAGTTCGGTGAGACATCGGTCGGATCCCATCGATCGGCACGAAATCCCGAAAAGTCAATTTTTGCAATTTTGGGTGTCCTGGATCTCAGCTGCTACTAAACTGAGAGCAAGCGCAATTAGTGCGTTCAATTCAGCTCCTGGAGCTGATCAAAACGCACCAAAACCTTTGCCCGATTCGCCTCTGGAGCCGAGATGCAGGAACCCAAAAGTTGCGATTTTTTGATCGTAAGGGGGTTGGTTGGTAGTAATCCGCAGAACTTTTCGGAAAATGCTTTTGTCTGCGATTTCGACGAAACCAGCACTGTTCGATAGTTTTCGTCGAGCCGATTACAAATATGCAAAAATTATTCGATTGCGATGAAAATTCGATGAGATATGGTGGATTTACAAAAATGCGCTTAAATGTGGAAATTAGCGAGCAGCGAAGCCGCGAACCCGTACATTGATGCCAGTGATGTGCTATTTATAAGAAGCCTTCTGATATGCACTTCGTGGTTTCACGCACTCCATAGAAATGTACAAGAAGGTGTAACACCTATGGAATCAGCGAGCGGCAAAGACGCGTGCCCGTACATTAGTGTAATTGAGCTGGGAATGTTTGTGGGCGGAGCGAGCCACAGAGAGGCTGTGTGGGCGGGGCGAGCCACATTGGAGTAAGCGGCGCCGCAGTGGGAGGGGCGTGAGCGTTACCTGTTCGAGAGTGTATTTCAGCTCATAGTGGGACAATTTTGATTTTTTTTTCGTTTTTTGTGCCTTGAACGATGGGCTCGAGCGCATTGGGTGGTCTGTGACGTGGCAAGATCTACGTGTGGCATTTTGGACCTACTAACGTCAATTTTCACCAACAAACGTTGCTTTTATGAACTTTTTGAAAATTTTTGAAAATTTTTGAAAATTTTTAAACTTCATATGCACCATTTAACTACCATAACTTCCCGTGACGTGCTAGTAAAATAAGGAAAAATATTTGGCGCAGACTCAAACATTGAAAGTGAATTACGGTTGACTCAATATTCAGTCTATGATCAACTCATTATCCAAATTATAGCTAATTCAGTATTTAAATTAGGGTAAACACAGTATCCTTGATATTCCAATAATGGTTAGCTCAGTTTTCAAATTCCGGATGAACTACTGCTAATTCTTTATTCAAATCATCGATAACTCCCTCATCAATATATTGTTAACTCACTGCTCAAATTACGATTAACTCAGTATTCAAATTACTGTTGCTTTGCTATTCGAATAGCTGTTAGGTCAGTTTTGAAATTCTGAATAAATTACTGCCAGTTCTTTATTCAAACCATCGCTAAGTTCCTATTCAATATATTATTTACTCACCGCTCAAATTACGATTAACTCAGTATTCAAATTACGGTCACCAACTTGTTTCATTTGAATATTCTTTTTTCAAACTGTGCTTGCCAAATTATCATCAATGCATATTGTTCACTATGTTCCAATCGGATTACATGGCATGTTAGGATGTGATAACAGCTCATCATGGTAAGTCGCTTCACTCGAAGATTTATTTTGCCTCTCGGACGTTTGCAGCTTAAATGTTTTAGTGTGGGAAAGTTGGAAAGGAAACGGGTTATAGGCCGGAAGTTCTTATATGTCATGCTTGAGGACTTTCGGTTGCGGCAAGACGAAAAGCGGACTCTCTAGGTTGCTTACAGCGTTGAGGAAGTCATCAGATCATTTGGCACTTTCACGTTTCGACCTATTTTGGTACAACGCCGTAGTTGCTGTAGTCGAAACACTAAAACATGATGCAGCAAAACTTTTGGTTTAGTATTTGAGTTGCATATAAGACAGCTTCCAAGAGAAGCCAAAGGATCTGCGGATGCGATTTCACAAAACCGAGTCTCCACTGCCAGTCATTGTTCGGCGCTAATTCATTTTCATTGTTTCTGCAGCTTCACTGATTAAATATGCTCTTGCGGTAAGGAAATGCACACCGGTGCATTTCCACCACAGAAGTTTCATTCAAAAGTGTACTAAGAATGAAATGACCAAAGCAGTACCATCCTTCGCCCTCCTCTAGAAAATAGAAATTGTATTTAGTTTTAACCACGAATTCGCACCTTTTCAAAAAATAAATATGGTAAGCTTACACTTATTCGTGGTAACTAGGAAATTGCAAGTGAGGTCCAATCTCCATCGATAAAATTTTTGTTATTTTTCCTTAACTTTAGGTTTTCCCGTCAAAAATCTCCTAATTCTCTCACACCGGCAACCTTCTATTCGTTCTCAGCGATCTTCTTTGCGTCAGTGAATTGATTTATGGCACATGAGTAGGTGGAAGCATGAAGTTGGACGAGAAGAAACCTGAGTACGAATCGATTTTTGGGGGCAGTTTCGTTGTTGTTGTTCTGAACCGATTTCGACCAGAGCATCTGCACAGCGACAGGATATTCGCCTCGATCCAGCTTCCGCTCCTTAAACGTTTGTCCGTCGAGAGTGCTCATGATTTCGTATAGTTCGAAATCGTCGGCACTGTATCCAGCCAACTCTACAATTCCATCTTGCATATTCCTTTATTTGAATGCAAAAATCACAGCTTGATTCTTCATCATTTGCGCTATTCAGATAGCCGCATCTCATAGACTATCAACGTCTGAGCCTAACAGCGAAGTGTGAAACCATTCAGTTAGAGAGCATGGAAACGAAACCCATTGCGCTCGTATTTTATCACAACAAAACAGAGCATACAAGCGCAGAATGTGACCAGTAAATGCAACGTCAGCGAATGCAAAATGTGACCACTGATTGCAAAAATGATGACAATGTGACCACTTATGTCAACGAGTGCAAAGTGTGACTGCTAACTGCATTGTCAATGAATGCAAAACGTAACCACTGATTGCAATGACAACGAGTGCAAAATGCGACTACTAATTGCAACGAAGCCTTTTTTATGCAGGTTTTTTTTTCCTTACGACAACAAACTACCCTGCCCAACTAAATGCAATGTCAGCGTTCAATGCAATCGCGGTACACTGCCCAGATCCTTCCAAACTCCAAAGGAGCACAATGCAATCGCAGTACACTTCATTCACCTGTATCAAATTCATTATTCTACCTTAACTGCACGAATGGCATAGGTGAAAAAAAAGTTTGTCTCGTTCTTGAAACCCCAATTGAGGAAGGTAGGAAGAAGAAGGGGGGGGGGAGGTAACAACCTCTGCGGAGAGGGAGGTTTTATAATAAAGGGGAGGAGGAGGAAGATATTCTCGTTCTTATTGTAAGTTCCTCATTAAAGTGACAAGGAGGCACACAACGGCCGTGCAGTGGGAACCATCGAGAAGTCAAGAAGGGCGCAGAAACATTTTGCAACACGATTTGAAAGGACAATGTGTTGAAAAAAGTTGGCGACCTCTGCTCCAGCTAAATTGCACAAGTAAGTAGTTTGGTTGGTTTAAAGTTCCACACTGGTACAATGCTAACACAGTCACCACAGTCGACAATAGTAATACAAAAACTTCCATAACTTTTCGCCTAAATCGTCAATAGATGAATTCATCAAATGATTGCATCTGAAAGCGTGAACAAAGCGGATCTAAAAGTTGATGACTGAACCTGCTCTTTGCTGAAGCACTTTCTCGATCAACTCCTCAGTAGTTGCCCGCTTATAGAAGTCGATCTTGAGACGCTGATCGAACGATTCTGGATTGAACGCGTAGAGGAACACGGTTACCGTTTGTACATGCGCATCATCTGGTGCAGCTATGGTGAGGGCACGGCGTGGGAAAACGCCAAAGCTACCCGCACTCGACGATACCGAATCGAAACTCATTGGTTCGTTAACGTGCAATCCGACTGTGCGGTCTTCGTACAACAATTGCAGCGTTAGCGTTAATAATGGAAGCGTGGGGCTCGTGCTGAGCGATTATGCAATGTCCAGTTGCTTGCATAGAGTGATCAGGAAGTGGCTGCTTGAATCAGAGCAGTTAGTTGTCTCCGCTTTATTAATAAAAATTCCATATCGTATTTTATTCGTATTTTATTGATGTCACATGTAAATTCAAACAGCACATATTGTGAAAATGTGCGTGTGATTCTGCAAATAATTCGGAAGTGTCATAAGCAGAGAATTACAGATATGCGAGAACAGATTTTAAAAACGCTCCCATAACGTTTAATAGCAAGTCGCCTCTCATCTGAAGCAGCTCAGCTGCATTGATTGCTGAAAAGGAGACATTTGTTCACGAGTGTATCTGACAAAATTACGGACAAAACTACGTAGAACTTAAACGAGATAAAGATGGACGTGCGACCACGTCGATAGAGTGGCAGGAAAATGTCGAGCGCGTCCGAACTAGGTGAAATGTGAACGTGACCATCATTTATTCATCATCGATAGATAAATGTCTTTTTTTTGCAGTTTACATCAGCAGTTTCGTCGTTTATTACAAGCGTAACGCGGTTTTATACCTACTCATAACATTTGTTACGGCTACGTAAACGCTTCGAAACGGCCATAAATTTATAAAGTCAGTAAGCAAAGGTCTTCAAAACCAGCATAACCACACTAACTTCAGACTGGTTACGCTCATAACACAAGCATCTTTGTTTACGTTAAAATAACATAGAATAATTCGCAAATTCTAGCTATGAAAGTAATATTGACTTCAGCATGATCTCATTTGGTAATTGAAGTGAAGCGTACACACAAGTCATTTTCCTCAGGATGG
>JPKZ01002783.1:494460-518345 GCA_000803305.1 Toxocara canis | reverse complement strand
GTTCATTTCAGAAGCAAAATAAACGAAATTGGACCAAAATTTTTATGATTTCCATACGCTTCTTATGATCGCTTAAGCGCGTTATGGCGACATTACCTTTATCCATATCTGGTTACACGTATGTCTCTTCGCGGCTGCTTCAGATCAAAAGCAGGAAAAGATACGGTGTTGAAATTCTCTGTGCGTAATTCTTTGCATTCCGGTGTCCCAGACAAAATTTTCCGACGATTCGTTATGTTCTGTAGGAGTTGTGCATGGATAATAATTCGGTGGTAAGACGAGTCAGTCAAGAAAGTGGGGCGAAGTCCAAATGAGTGAACGAAAATTTCGGGTCGTGCGATTCACATCACTGAGTGCTTCAAATCATATGAAATGCCATGTGAAGTTGTGAAGGGGAAATGGGAACTGCGGAGAAAGAAATTTTTTGAAGAGAGATATTCCTGGAACATGCGCGTTGTGAGCCAATGCATCTCTCCCGTTTCGAGTAAATCGATCGGGCTGCTTCTGCGTTTGACGGGGTTCAAGTATAAATCGTTTTAAAGGTACTTGGAAAGGTCGTAATTTTTTAGGAGGTCGATTTAGTCAGCATTGTGATAAACTTGGATCTCGCAAGTTTTCTTCCCACGAATTTCTACACCCATTTCTTCCCCGCCCAGATCTATGATGCTTTTAATGTTGATCATAAATATGCAAACATTTCCTTTTTCATTTCTGGTGTCACCCTCCGTCTGTTATGATTGCTACAGAATGTTTTGTTCACTGCATCATCGCAATCTTTTGTATGGTTGTATTACTTTTTTGCTCCATCGTAATGGTGATGTTTTTGTGAAACTTAGAAGCGCACGTAGAAAAGGAACAATTATACATCGCAGCACTGTAATAACCTGGGCTGAATAGACTAGAGTATGAAGTTAGAATACGAGTCGCGATTTTTAAGTTTATCGAATCACAGCATAATAAATCACCCATGATTTTTAAAGTTTAGTTTTTCTTGCAGTGCTTTTAAACAGTTGTCCGAAAACAGCGTAAAAATATAAGGTTGTTTAACTGTTTGATTCGCATTAATGGTAACTCTATTTCGGGCAAGAGAAGCTGCATTGGCCGGTAAACTAAGCGGACGTCAGTTGTTCCTTCGTGATGCTACGTTGAGTTTGTCAGATGTCGCGTTGATGCAGAGTGATACCATCGAAATTGACGAGTCTCTATTCGAAGAGGTGAGTGAAAGCGCATTCATGATAGTGCATCACAATTTCATATTGTTCGCATGTCACGCGTTTCACCAAATTTCACTAAAATAAGTTCTATCCTGCTGGGTGGTTCCAACACAGTCTGCGTTTTTCTTTTCAATTTTGTATAGCTCATACGAAACGCAGGCGAGCGTGAGGTGTAAATCGAAATCAACCTTTTCGGCAAACAGGAAGGCGTATCGGAGGATAGCACGGTAAGCGTTTTATGCAGTTCTGCTGTTAACGGTTCAACAGTGCTCATAAATACGCGAATAAGCTTATCTGTCGAGCGAAAGCACCGAGCGCGTTTAAATGCACGCTGCCGTTTTCCCGAAATTCTTATTTTCTCATTCGAAATTTCACTTCAGTGTGTTGTTCGTTGAGCCTCATTTGAATTGAGTTGGAGAAGGAATAATCGAAAATCGATGAATCGTGCTGTGCGTACATACATCATATAGACATGAAAAGCACGTAAAGAACATGTTTATGAAAAGAAAGCAATATGCAGCAGCCGCCTTCGTTGGATTGGACATCATGAAGTCTTTATGAGGACATTTCTGGGCGGATACTGTGGATTTGTCAAGAGAAAACTTGGAAGATGGTGCATTCTGATTTCACGCAGATTTCTTAGAAGCGTAGAGGTGTGCAAAAAGAACAAATTGAGCTGAACTGAGATGAACTGTCTTTATTCAGACGAATAAAGAAAAATGCACGTGAAAGTGAGAACTTTTGACAACGACATGGTTGCGTGTGCACAATTACATGCAATGGGCGGTGAGAACGCAAGGTAAAAAGCAAGCGAAATCAGTCCACTGAAACCGTGCAGATGCGAGGGCTGCATTTATCGGCAAATGAAACATCGAATATCGCTGAAATAAAAATGAGTAGGCAGAGGACAGTAAATAAAATTTTGGGGACGATACATATATCATAATTACTGCCAGTAAGGACGGTTTTGGTGGCGCACAGGTGAGCTGACCGTTTATGGTCATCTTTTTTTGAGTTTAAAACTCAAGAAAGCTCAATAAACAAAGGAGACAACACGTGGTGTTCAAAGATCATGTTATGAATAGTAGCTTGAGCAAATATTGTGGGACCGCTTAAAAACCTGTTTTGGGGTGCACGTGGACGCCCTTCCGTGTCTGCCGGCTACACTTGAATCTCGATCACATTGCATTTGAACTGTCTGTGAAAGCTCTAGTTTGATTTGTAGAGATAGAAACACATCTTATGCGCTTTCCAACTCTCGGTTGCAGCAATGTGTGGTCCGTTGTCCTTCTCACCGTATTCTCTTCTTCCGAGCCTGTTATGAGTTCAGTTCAAAATAGTGCGGAACAGTTTGCAACTGCAGTTCACAACTGGGGATGATAGGAGAAGGAATGGTGCGCTCTTCTATTTGTTTGTTTGTTTTGGAATTTAGTTATTCGTTGTGTATGTTGCAGGAGTTGGAAGGTCTGGATATGGAGGATAGCGATAAGGAGGCTTGATCTCCCTCAACAGTCCGTTTTTGCAATTTGGCTGCCTCTTGGTCCGTGCAAACACATTTTTGCCACCGTTTCGTTCGCTCATGTGCACTTCATAATACATCATTTTATATTTGGTCTTTGTGATTTCAGAATTTTCGCTCTAATGTCGCGTTTTTATGATTGTAGGCCTTTTGTAGATACACAGACGAGCGAAGAACACTCTGGGATATACTAGAGAGTAGTTCTCTTCAGTGAAGGCAATTTTTTAAAGCCAGTTTTTAATTGACTAATTTGCTTTCGTAATGAATTTCTTGTTTCGCTGTCTTGATATTAGCTGAAAACTCGCAACATCTCGACTTATTGCTTATAGTGTCAAGTATTCGTGGACATAAATTTTTATGGAATCAAGAGCGACCAAACCGAGTTTTAGATTGTTTTGATGCGATGACGGGTGTGATAGAAACGGCTAAGTAGCCGAGTTATGAGAACTAGTATACCATGATATTTGCTCAATTTCTTGAACTTTTATTTAGTGTTTCCAGCGGGTTGCTCTTAATGCAGTGGATTGTGATGGTTTTGTTCAATGTTGTTTGCCAGAAACACGTACACCTCTTTGCAAAGTGTTTAGCGAAAATTGCGTTGCAAGACTGCCGAACGTTGGAGAGATGCAATATTGTGCAAGGTGAGTAAGGAGAGAGGGCGAGGCCTCCTTTCGGCTTTTGTGGCCTTGTTGCCTGTAAGAAGCGGAACAGATCGTTTTAAGAACGTGCGTAAGTACATCAGAAAGCCTTCGCTCGGATCTCGTTTCCGTGATGGTGCAGGTAGTTGAAAAGAGTACAATTCGCAATGTCCATATGCAGCATCAATGTGTCATCGTCTGAATGTTTTTCTAGTAGCGTTCTCGATGGTTTTGCTCTCGCTTACCGTTAATTCATTGTTCATCTTCGTTTTCACTTGTTGCAGAAGTTGAGTATGCCTCGAAATACATACATACATGTAAACGTTTATGTTTGTTTTTGTTTTTCACTTATTGGCTTATCCACTGTTCTGTGCAGTGTCGCTTCAATCCAGCGCTGTCGTAAAACGAGCAACAACCAAATTTGCTCTCAGTGAACCGTAGTTGATGGATTTAACTGTTTGTTTCTTTACCACACATTAAAAAAACCCGTCGCCAAGTTCCTCTTATCGTATGGTCTGAAGTAAAGAAATCTAGTAAGTTAGGAGTTTCATAAGGTATTCAACAATTTATTGGAACGAGGGACGGTTATTTCCGCGTTCCGTCCTTTTCGAACAGATGAGTTTAGAAGCGGAGTTATGCATGGATTATACTATTCGCATGTATACGGGAAGGTGAGAAGAGGTGTTTCGCTTCTAAAAGCGTAAACAAAGGTTTCATTTGAAATGATGCGGAATTGTTTTTTTTTTGATGGAGGTTTCATATGCGAAAATTATCGTAACTCTGTGGATCGCGTGGCTTTAATAATCGTGATTACTGAGCGTATGCACGGAAAGGACGAGGGCGGTGGAGTCCCCATTTGGAGAAATAAATTGTGGGCAAAGGGGGGCATTTATGGAGCAAAAACTGAGGGAGCGAAGTTTATATTTGCTGTGTGTTAGTTAGGTCATCCTAAAGCCATGATCACGTGCGAATTGTGCAGTTCCTTTCCATGCGGTGAGATCGTCTGTAGCGGCTAGGTGCTATCACATTGCGGGTGATTACAAGAAATTTTTGTGGCTAAGATATTTGCTACAATGGCCTTGGATTCCTGGCCCAATGTACCGTGTGGAGCGAAAAAAAATTGCCATCGCTGCAAGTTGTCATGTGCAGTGTGCAAGAGGGAAAAACTTGGATTTCACAGGTAAGAGTGGATTGGAGTGTTTTTGAAAACGATGAACGCCATCAGGGCAGAAAGAGCAGCGTTCAGCACGATCAGATGATGTGACAGAGATGGATGGAGAAGAGATCGGGATGAATAGCGTGTAAAACCATGCAGATGTGAGCAAACTATAAACCGGCCATGTATGATCCATCTGGTCTCTGGTCGCGGCAAATTGCCGAGATTAATGAAACGTGAAGCGCGCGCATTCTAATCACGGGCATAGCTGTGTCCGAAATTCTCGTGAGAAGTCACGTTTCTATATTGCGAATAGGTCGTAGTTGGGTTGGTTTTTCTTTTCTGTTAGGAAAGTATTATTGCGTTATTGATAGATGAAAATATTGTTGTAAGGCCAGGTATGGAAATACAGCTTCTAAGGAAATTGCAGCAAGTACCGATCACGTCGACCGTCGTGAGAATGTTGTTCAGCGAACAACGGATATCGTTTTCAACGAGTGATCCTCTTGAATTTGTATCCGTGTTCTACTGGTCATGTCGTAATGGAACCTTTACAGCGGTGATTCGTAGCCTTTCTTAAAATATCGTCTTTTTTCTGCCTTAGTTACCATTACTGCATGTATTACTAAGCGTTAATGCTGTCTGCAATAACGGCAGATAAAGCACCCAAAATAAAACAGTACTGGTTGATAGCATTGGTGAGAGCAGCAGCTGTGCTACAGTTGTGTACGCTGAAATACGCATCGCAGGTAACGCGTGTCGCCTGAACTCGTCTGAATCACACTTGAGAGCATACGATCTCGTAGTTTTCAGCGTTTTTTTTTTGAGGGGGGGGGGGGAGGGGAGGAAATTAAAGCAGTCACTAATCGAAAATCGTTTCACTGCGGCCAGCGACAAGATGCCCAATAAACTGAATTAGGTTGCCAGTTATGAAGAAGTTTCCTCATGCGGTGAAGAGGCATTCTCGAAACATAGGTGATTGCTGTTTGTGATCGATAGATTAACCTGCTTGGTGTTACGCTTTTTTTTTTGAAATTAGAAAATAGCCTACCTGCTAGTTATGATTTGATTTGCGCCTAAATTGGGCTTTTGCTTTAGCACTTCGGCATCTTGTCGTTATTATTTACCAAACGTTCTTGTTTACCAAACGTCAAAGATTGAAATTTGTGCTCGTACAATTGCCTTTTTGTTCGACGGACGCATGGATAAATAGCGATCGTGGGTTTGCTTTAATGTGACAAAGTATATCCATATGCAGTAATGAACGCCAGCCGAGTTGCTGCTTGAAGCTTTGAATTGTATTCTTTCAGTGAAAATGGCCAGCTGTATAGAAGTTTCAGTTTCTCGAACGCGGCCGCAGCAGCAGCAGCAGCTCCATCGGGATCGCCTTACGCAGCAGCGGCAGCCTATGCAGCCACTCCGAGCGCAGCCGCCGCCTATGCACAATACGGTCAGACAGCAGCAGCTGTAGCTGCTGTACAGCAACAACAACAGGTTAGTATTTAACTTAGCATTTCGTTATATTGGCCGATGATACGTCTGTAGTCTAATGGTTTCTGCGCTGGCTTGGCACCTAGGGCGTTCTGGCTAAATGTTCTTAGTCCAGGACTTCGGGAAATGCTTCTCTTTCTCTTAAGGCAAACAGTTTTTGTGGACAGGTGGAGAAAGGAAACAGTGGCATTCAGAAGTTTTTTTGGTTTTTTTTTGTGGGGGGGGGGGGGGTAGGGAGATAACTATTTTACGACAGAATTCATGCGATGATGCCGTGATAGCCCTTAACGGCGAAAGTTACAAGTAGCACGTATCCTAAAATTTGCTTGTCGTTTCAAATCGATTCAAATCAATGGAAGTGCGGGGTGGCCATACTCGTATACGATCCGGACAGGAGGTCGGAGACTTTGAGGACGAGGTTATATTCAGTGGCGCATAGCATTGTGGTTTTAGTGTTTTGCGGGCACTCGGTTTCCGCTGTGGGTCTTCTTCGACTTTACGTGTGGACCCGCGTTTTTTAATCAGCAAGCCATCTGACTTCCGCTTCGTAAATTGGCAGCAGCAACTGCTTTTTTTTGCGCTTTTCTTCTGCGTGTTCTTCCACCGTCAAGTTTTAGATGCTTCTCTCCCTCCTCGCTTTTTCCCCACCCCTCCCCCACTCGGCCTCTTCAAATCCCCAGGCTCCTCGATGGGGTTTCCTCCGGTCGCAAGTCGACCCTTACGGAACACTGGAGTGCTCACATGAATAGCAGTGTTGATTTTGGAAATATAAAGTATCCACGCATGGCGATATTTTTGATTGCTTTTTACAGTCGACTTGCTTGCGGCGTTTTTATACATATTGTTGTGGTGTGGGGTACCCGATTTAAAAAGTTAGGGTTTCAGATGTCTTGGAAATCGGACGGTCAGCCGCCTTCCAGCCATGGCTCAAACTCACCATCATCTGGACAGCGCAGCTCTGGCGTAAGCACTTGTTTAGTTAGCTGTTATCGGCAGTGCGATTGAGGAATGCACTTATGTGAAGTGTTTTCCTGGAAGTAATTTTAAATGTGATAAATTTGCTCACGCAAGAGTTATTGGGGAGTGGCGAGGCTTGAAACGAAGTCTTTATAGTTGTAAGTTGTAATCCGAGCAGTTGAACGATCTGGGTTCACCTCTTCGCTATTACATGCACTTCATTTTCCGTCTAGAAAAGCGAAAGCCATTTTAATCACATAGTTTTGTTCGAAACCATATGAGCACTATGGATTTCAGAAGGTGTGAGATTCGCCGAGAGGACTGTCTGAAAATTTCCCTGCCCACCCTGCTTTCTTCAGCCGAACAAAACTCAAGTCAGAAACAGGCTGCTGTAAAAACCCTAGCTTCAGTGTTCACATCCTAAGAAAATGTTTTGGTCGGCATTCCAGAGAGACGACCGAAATGAATATGTTAATTTTTGGAAGCGAGTTTTTCTTACATTTGGTCGGCTTTTTTTTTTCATTCATTCAAAGGGAGAAGAAATTGATCCAGTTGTCCTTCTTCATAGTTAAGGTAATGTCCAGCTGCACGAAACGATGTGGTATGGCTAGACTGATTTGATTTTGAAATAGCAGTGCTCTGCGCTTACTGATTTTTTAAAAAAATTGTCTAGTTTTTTTCTTTTGTTCACGTTTGCGAGTGTGCTTCTTAATCGCACTCTGCAATTGGGATTAATTCTGTGGGTTTACTTCAGTTATGAGTTGTTGTCCTAGGTGAGTATCCTGGGAGCAATCATGTGCCGAGTTACGTTTGAGAAACATTCAGATTGGTCGTCTTGTTAGGTTTCATATGAACCAGAGCAGATTTGTTTATGAAATAGTTGAGCGCGTTTCAGTCGAACGGTCGTAACAGTACAGCACGAATTTATCAACCACAGCCTGCTCATCTTCCACCATTTCTACAGGTACGTTTTTCCTTTCCATGGCAGGTAGGAACTATTCGATTAATTCTGAGGGCAGTACTTAGCAAATGAAAAATAACATGAACGAGATAGAAAAGGAAAAAAGAGAAGAGACACACGAAAACCACTGAAGGAGCTGGGTAGTAGAAGGAATAGAAATACAACATGAGCGCGTTCTGTGAAAAACCCGAGTTCGTATCTTGAGTCGAAATCGAAATTTGTCGTTCGATTGGTGGACGCCGAGCGGTTTTTAGCCGATGATATTTCAAAGGAGAGTTTGTTGCAAATAAGAACCATATGATGAATGGGAAATTAATGAGCCGCTTTTGAACAAGAGGGTTTGTTAAACAACCAGTGGAATTATGCCGAGAAATTAATCAGATGTTCTCAATAGGAACATTAGTAAAAATAAGAACAAGCGATGCATCTGGGAATTTATTTGCGGTCTGATAACGACATATCAAGTCAGATTCTGCGCATCTATATCACAGTGATTCGACGTCAGGAAATTTCGGAAGGCTATCGTGGTCAGGTTGATAGGGGTCTTGGGAATATTTCCGAAGAGAGCGATTCATGTGAAAGGGCTGTTTTTTTTTTTTCCTGAAAGGAACTTTATCCATTCTTCACGTGCTAGGTGGAATAAGAATCGATGATGTCGGATGTATGCTGTGAGCTAAACACCTTCCTTTCCTCTTACCTTTTTCGCCTACCAGTGTAAAACTTTGTGCCTCTCCCATTCACTATTTGCGTGATATTTTGTCTTGATATCTTCATTTTACCGCTATGGTCCGTGCAGGCAGTCGAACATTGTTGTTTGCCTTAGCATTTTCCCTTGTGGTTCTTGATTGATATTCTTATGGGAGGGGGTATGTTTGCTCAGGAAATTCCGTAATGATTGAAAAAAGACTGTGATGCTGTTTGTTTGCGTGGTTTGGCAGCTAAAGGCCTAAAGATTTCACTTTGCAGTCCATCCTGTTCATTTAAAGCATGCCAGAAGAATATTGCTTTAATTGCAAACGTGTTGCTCTTTGCTAGTTTTGCCGTTGGGATGGTTTAGGGTCGGATCTCTCCAAGAGTGAGGTTGTGTGAGCTCGGAGGCTGGCGAGGTTTAGGCGCTGCAGAACCTTCGGAACCTGGAGCGTGAAGGTGTTGTCGCATAGAATCAGGCATTCCGAGGCAGCCGACAGGATCGCTTAAGCAGATATGCTGCGAAGCAAAATTGCTGAATGCACGGACAAATATGGGTTGCACACAGAGAATATTTCCTGATTTTGAGATGTTTAGGTGAAATCAAAATTCGACTCGGAGTGGCGTCGGTTCTCGGTGCCGTTGCCAGAAGGAAAAGCACCGTCGTACACGGAATTCCGATCGTTGGTCGAAGGGCTGCACTCGCTTCACAACATTCCCTTCACACTCTGCTACACCAGTTCTGCTGGCGATCTCCTCCCGATTACGAACGATGAGGTGATTTATTTCTCTTCTACATCTTTGTTTGAGACCGTTCATAATTCATAATTTATGAGGAGAGATGCCATTTGGTTGTTGTCAACTTTTTTGAAGAAGGTGCTTCAGAGTTCAAAGCGGGGATGGAACCCAGCGAGTGGGAGTACAATATTTGCTAATTTTGTTTTGGTTCTTCAGCTTATCCGCTACGCTCCATTACGACCGCATGGCCTGTTTTCCCTGCATCGTTTGTGAATAAAAGTGATGTTGTAGAATTTTCGAAAGTCGTTTGAGTCAGCGCGTCCAACGCTTCGGCTTCTTATTCAACGAAAAGGTGAGTCTTGGGAGGAAAAGTATGGTTACGGTACTGATACAATCGATCGACGCCGCAAGGGGCTCTCAATGCTCATTTTGCCGTCAGTAACTAGGCCGCCAAAACGAACTTACAATATCTCAAACCCGGAAGACTTTCGGCAGGTATGTTGTGTATTCAGCTTTGCAGCTACATTTGGAAGGGTATGGGATATTAGCCCAATAAAATTTTGCCACACCTGTTAATTATTGAACGAGTGGGAGGAAGAGAGAGCTTTGAAAGATTTCTGAGCTTCGATTGATTTTCCTCTCAGGAGAGCAGTAATCATAGTGATGATCTTCTTTGGGGAAGGCACACTGCCGGTTACCGACAGCCACTTTTCTACGCGCATAAAGTAGTCATCCTTCACACTGTGCCCATGTGCTCACATTCCACCATCGCGTTTGTTCCACATGTGTAATTTTCTTCGCTTTAATAGTTTTATCATTTTGGGTGATGTCATCTGTTCGCATTTAGAGAAACATTCTCAATAAAGGAATGCCAGTAGAGTTTAGATAGTTCGGCAAAAGTGACGTCATTTGAAATGGACGGGATAAGGAAACAGTTCTCGTAACTTAGGAAGTTGCTTCAACTGCAATGATTAGAAACAGTTGGTGGGTTTTTTTTTTTGATAGAGTGAAATTTAGCTTATAATCGTGACAGAGTGCAGTTATACCTTGACGGACTTTGAAAGGAACTGAAGTGTCACTGGGAGAGGTGCTAGCGGTGCTGTGCGAGAACTGTATTCTGATTGTAAGTGTTTTGTAGGTATCGGCAATAATTGATGTAGATATTGTACCCGAAGCCCATCGACGGGTAAGGCTGTGTAAACACGGTAGCGACCGACCACTTGGTTTCTATATAAGAGACGGTTAGTTCTTTTTGATTTGCGACCAGTCATGGGCGAGTAAAATAGGGCCTAATCATGGCAGAGGCGAGGGACAAAAGGGAATGGTCTGTGGAATTTTTGGAACAATAAATTCAGATTTGCTCTGAAATGCTTTGATGTGTATTTGAGTTCTTATTTGCTCGGCTTTTGTACCTAACGGATTGTTTGGGAAAATTTCATTTTTCCAACTAAAAGTTCGAACCGTTGTCTGTGCTTCGGCAGTCGCTCATCCCAATCTCCGCTATATGCTTCCACCTTTTTATTTCCGGTCTTCAGCTTATAGCAGAAGAAGAAAGGGAAAAATTAGTAGTATTAGCCACGTTATGAATGGTCAGTTTCTGCATGGCGGAGTCCGTCCTCTAACTGGAATAAAGCATATGTATGCCTTTGACTCGATCGTGGTTCCGCGATTTTCAGTCGTAGTTTGTAATTAGAGGGTGGGGGGAGAGCGGGCGGGAGGGGATAGGCTGGGCGTCCGCAGAAATTTTGGAGTTTATTATATTGGAGCGGTTTTAGGCACCTCAGTACGCGTAACGCAACAGGGCGTTGTGAAGGTGCAGGGCATCTTCATTAGTCGACTCGTTGAGGGCGGACTTGCCGAATCGACGGGGCTGTTAGCTGTTAATGATGAGGTTCTGGAAGTCAACGGCATTGAGGCTTGTCTTTTAATCAGACTGTCTTTTTTCAGTTTATTCCACTACATTTGGTTAATGCTGTCTAGTTCGGCGCATAAAGAATGTAACCAGTTATTTGCATGCCGGCGTATACTGTATACAGAGAACGTAGTACAACTTCATGCTTCCTTGCTGATTGATTTTATTTGTTCGATTAGACACGGAGAATTTCACGAGTTCAGTGTTCCAATGAATTCTTCGACTGTTCAAGGCAGAAAACTTGAAGGACGCGTTTATTTCGATTAATTTTTATCGGGAATTGCAGTTGTTCTTGGCACTTCTCGTCACTTTATAATTCATCTGTAGGTAGAGATGTGGGCGTTGAAGGTAGAGTCCGTTCAGTGTCTGAGTATTTTTAAGGTGCAAGGCAAAAGTTTGGATCAGGTGACCGACATGATGGTGGCGAATGCGCAGAATCTGATAATTACTGTGAAGCCGGCTAACCAACGAAACACGCTGCAACGCGGTTCGCACGGACGCGCATCCGGCTGGAGCGCGAACTCGGAGGACGCGACGACGACGAGAGGTTCACGTGATACGACACCACGTGGGGCACGCAACGGACGTGGACGTGGTTCGGACGCGAGTGAGCAGGACTCGGACGAGGACATCGTGCTTGATCACACACAAGACGGCACGCCAGCTAGCCATAATGCACCTCCCTATCAGCACAGGTACCAGCGCAACAGATAGACACATCTCGCTGCTTGCTGCTCGTTGTTCAGCCGCAGAGTTCACTGCAGCCTACTGTTTCTAACAGGTGACGTTCCTTTTGGAACGCTGATCGGCGTAGGATTTTTGGCGAACGCAGCTATTATGTTTCTGAAATGAGTGGCAGTTGTCAATTTTTGAACAAGTTTCCAGCCGAAACAGCCATAGTTTTTCTTCTGCATCCCTATCGTTAACGGGTATCTACTTTCCCCTTCCTCTCAAACGCCTCATAGCGCACGGACCATTCAGAGACCAAAAACAATTGGAGCGAAAAGCGCTAGAATTGAAAAAAAAAACGATGGATTTTCTCCTACTGCGCAGCAATGGAACGAATTAACGTAGAAATGGTGTTAAGGTGCGATTGAGGCTAGTTTCCACGTTGGACGACTTTTCGTCCAAAGTACTGACGCGCAGAAATTTAAATTATCAGAGATTCGTGCAGAAATGCGTTCAAAGTCGAAGTATGATGTGTCGATGCCGAATACGCTCTTTCCATCCGTTTCTTGGGTTGCATTGAGAGCTGCCGTAGCTCTATACGGATAGAACAGCACCTCCGACTTTCAGTTCGGGAATGGTGTAGTGGGCATCGAGCAGTCGAAGTTTACATTATGCTGGTCACCTCTAATTTATATATCATCAGGGCAGGTCGACAAGACGTTTCGCGAAAGTGCAAGTTACTTATTATATATATGCTCGAGAGGTTCGAGAGTGAGAATTTTGAGACTACCAGCTGCGGCGATAGTTTGAAACATAATTGCCTTATTGACTGCCTAGGGAGCAGTCGAACAAGACGGCCCATTTAAAAGATGCGCTGAGTGAGCGGAGATTCTTTCAGGAGCTGTGAAGCTTCATTGACGAAATCATCGTTTGCTCTAAGAAGCTGTAGAGTCTTGCACGAATTAACTATTTTTTCAGCTTCCTTTATGCTGTGATGTATGAAATATTTATTAGGGCCAAATGTATGGTTGTTTTAAAATGTGGATTCATAGATAATGGGATTTTGCCGAACGAAAACCAGTTTGCGAATGCAAATTGGCAAATCCACCGACATCGGTCGTGGATTTTCCACAAGATCCTAATGGAAAAAATGATGCACAATTTTATATTCCTGTACAGTCAAAGTTAAAGAGCAGCCTACTGTATATTATGGTGGCTTCGAAAATGCATCCAGTTGGTACTTTTGTCTTATATCCCGGTCGTTATTTCCGACCAGTTGATGGGGTTTTTCGGTTTTTTAATTTATTTTCATGGTGTTTCAATGTAAGAGCTCTTGACAGTAATCTAAAATTAGTATGCCTGGAGTACCCTGCTTACCGTTTGTTCATTTCATCGAAATAGCTTAGCAAAACCTCATATAGAACGGCGATAAATAAAAATCAGAATACATCGCTCAATCCCTTCTGTTTTCTTTCTGTTTCTTTTCGAAATCACTTTCTTTGAATTTAGTTTCATCTAAACGTGTTCAATTTTTTTTTTCACTTTTCATCGCTTATATCGAACACGCTTCATTGTCACTTCTCACATATTCCTGTCCTTTCTTGTGCATTTTACTTTGTTTAAGCGCTTTTCAGTGTTGTGATCTTGTTTTTTTTTCATTTGATTTTAATACAAAAAGTATATTTGAAGTGGATAGATACTAGTTGAATATTGCACCGTTCAGTGTACGAATAAAACGGAACTAAGGCGTAGCTACAGCGTTGCATCTTGTATCTGCATTGGCAATGAAGGTGAAATTTGCGAAAATTTGAGTTCCTCTATCTTACTTTCGTTTATCCTGTTTGACTAGTTACTCTTAATTCCTTTCCTATTTTAGTTTCCTTCCGAAATTCTCCTTTCTTATGTTTTAGTTTGTTCTTTTTTTCATTTGTGGACTTTTAAAACCTTTTTCTTTTCAGCATTTATGGTTAGTTGAGTGTAGTTTCGTTTTCTTTACGAGGCTTGTAATTTGTTATGAAATAAGCTCTTACTGGCAGCGTTGCGTTCTAATTATTGTTTTAGCACCCTTCTATGTATGCAATTAATTAGGGCCGCAGTTGTGACGATCTTAATATCGTTTGTTCGTTCACGATTTCGAATTTTCAGCAAACACAGTGAAATGCTTTGCTATTGAAGGCGCCGGCCGCCAAAGTGCCGCTGAGTTGGAATAATTCTCGACTTTCTCGAGTTCATGTTGAGTCGTTTTTTTGGAGCTGAATTAAATCAGTTTTTTTGCCGACGTTGTAAGCGAACATACAAGTGCTTTGTGACTGTTTATGTAGAACTCAGTCATATATGTAAACTTGTTGCATGTGGAAGTGTGCCTTACTTCTTTCTTCTAATAATAGTTAAAGTTAACCTAGCCGTATTCAGCTAAATGAATTTTGAAGGGAGAAGAGGTAAATTTTAACGGGGGCCTTACCAAATGATCGTTCTCGTCTCACTTCTCTTTGCCTTATGCGGCATACAGAGTTGAAGCCGTTTGTTGTGAGAAATGTGTGTTACAAGCCGTGCAACCGTGCAACAGTTGATATTTGAGCGTTTATTTGTTTTATCACTTGCTGATAATGCTGGTTTTCACTTAAGTTTTTTACGTCCTTGACGATCACTCGCGTTGTGAATATGGTCGCGATTCCAGAATTGATGTGATGAGCATCTCTTAAATCATTTATTGTTTACCTACAGTTCTATGTTGCGTCGAATTTTTCAATAAAAGTTTATCCGAATTGGATCTTTTTTTGCAAGTGTTAACGTCTTCTCGAGCGACCTTTTTCCAGCTAACTGTTATTACTTTTTCTATTCGGCGAGGTTTGCAGTTTGAAAGTCCATTCATGCGAAGTTTAATTTTGTCCTCTTGGGCGACCGGCGTTGGAACGTCAAAAATTGAGCATTGGGCATTTCTGCAGAGTTCTGGTGCGTTACAATTTTGCAACTGAACGAGCTTTGAAGTGGAAGAGCAGCAGTGTTTTCGCGTATGCCGAACGATGGAAGGGAGTGCCACCATCTTTGTTGTGATTTGTTGACGCGTCTACATGTTATGGTATTGGAGCTTGAGAGTCGTTATTTCGGCACTAGTTTTTATAGGGACGTCTTGAGACTTCTCGGCTCCATAAATGGCATTTTGACAAATTGGAAATTTCCGCATTGTTTCTGCATGGGGAGCCAACGTCAAAATTTTTAAGATTTCCTAAGAAGCATTTCTGGAGTCAGCGAGTCTCTAAACGCCCTTACGAAGTCTGGCGCCGTTCTTGCGGATCTGAACGATCGCCACTGTGGTAGCAGAGTAGCAGATAGGACAGAAGGGAGGGGCTAAGTGCTCAATTAGGGAATGTAGCTTGAGGACCAAACTTTGCCAATTAGCCAAATTTCTGTAGTCACTTTTTGTGATCAACACATTCCAAATAATGTCTTTTAAAAGTTTTCGACGGTCTCATGACTTCGACGGATGGGAAGCGATATCAGAGTGGATATGATGTAACGTTTCTATTTGTAGTGACCGTTCGATGTGCTGTTTATCATATCGGCCTTATTTTGCGTAATGAGTCGAAAATGTTTATATGTAACAGAAAATTGCCGCCGGCATTTTCAGGTAGGCGAATTGAAGGGCGTTAGAATTGTTAACTTTTGCAGTTTTCAGTGACGTTGTTCGTTTACGGTAGCTATTCTCGCAAATAACAAGAAATTCCGCTAGTATTCCATCAGGGACCAGTCTTTTTTTTGGTTACACGCAAAGAAGAAATGTCGATGAGGAAAACGACACTCTCAACAATTGGTGTAACTGGTCGGATATTTTCGCTTTGGAAGGGCGATGCCTGGTAATCGCGTGCTCGTATACAGTTCGCAGTTGTGCTGTTTTACAACTGTTGATGCTGAATATGATTCCCAGTTCACATCTTTGCTTTGTTCAGAGCTTGTATTGCCTCGTTGGTCTTATTGTTGGGAGCAGGCTGTCCGAACAGAGGTCGTTTAAATCCCCTAGGTTTAAGTGACGCACAAGAGAAACGCTTGCCGCTTCATCGACCTAGTTGATGCGCATAAAGGCGCTTAAATTGTTGTGCGTTCAACGTGGCGGCTTGCATTCAGTAAACATGTGCATCGTGACGTACGCACCTTTATTTACCGAGTTCAAGTGGAACCGCTTATTGCAGACCTTTGACTAATTGACTGAGGGACACTGTGAACAGCTTGGAGACGGACTTCATTCGAGCGATTGCGGAAATTACAGTAAGTAGCAGAATTAATTTTATCCTAAGATGTCCGATTAGCAAATGCAACAATTTGGTTCCCCGGAATGGGCTGTTGCCCGTCCCCCTCCTCCTACTTTTCCTTTCTACTGTGCGTATACATAGCGAACTCTAACTGAACATTGGTGAATATTGAGATGAGTGAAGAACAAAATCGAAACGTTAAACGACGTCACTCAATCTTATCGTTCGTTATCTGCACAGCGCATTTTCGATGCTCTCGCGTTCTTTAAAATACCATTCGAACGTTTTTTTTCTGATTATTCCAACTGTTGTGGCCATGTTTATTCTTTAATTTGTTTGCAGAGGTAGTGCAAACATGTCATACATGGTGCATGCATGTTACGCATAGTCTACTCAGGCACAGCTTACATTTACGACGCATCGTCGATTCGTTTCGCATCTATATTCTTTAAGCACTACGTAACAAATTATCTTCACTCATTTTTGCTACGTAATAATAAGTGTACACCGATTTCCGTCGAAACTGTCCACGTTGCTACACACTCTACATCTTGCTAACAAATTATTACCTCTTTGGTAGGAGGGGAAGAACAGCCGGCAAGATATATACAGCAGCGACGAATGTACGAGCGAAAGTATTTATGCGCTTGGGGTAACCAAGTGACTGTGTTTCATTACGAATTCTTGAAGTATTTGCTTCGCCGATAGATTTAGCCGCTGGAGGTTCTCGACCTCAAGGATGTCAAAAATGTATTTTGTCGTTTCTGAACTTGTTGACCTTGCCAGCAAGGTCGGCGTATTCATCTCGTCGGAGCTTTCTGTGTTGCCGCCATACTTCGTGAACGGAAGTTTTGGACCGCGATACACTGAAAATGTTTTTTTTTTTCAATTTTTTAGCATCCGGGAGGCTCAAATGCACCTGCCTTCCTGAAAAGTTTAAAATGGAGAAATTTTTTTGGCATTCCTGGATACCTACGTTGGCGAAGCGCGGCAGTGGTCAATAGCACATGAAGAAAGTTAGTACTGCGGCCTCGATGGTGGGTGGAAAATTTTTAAAAATTTTCGGCCTCTTTGTGCCGAATACTTCCCCTTCTTACTGGTAAAGCTGAACGGCGGTCTGACTGTTTTTACAATTATTGATATCGTCTTCATCAACGTCCGTGTACCCATAGGAAGTCCACAATATACGTGCGAATTTGCGGTATACGTAAAGGCGAAGAGGTTCAGTATATAAAATACAATTTTGAACCCTTTCTGTGCATTTGTCATTGGTGTATATATTCTCGGTCCCAGTTATTTGCGTACGTCAATGAATTTGTGCATTTGTACACATTTGGTTGGCTCGATTACGTCGTATGTGATGCGCTCCATCAACCAACAGGAATTACGCAGGAGTTTCTTTTTTGGCATTCATGTGCATATCGCCACTCTTACGTGTGGCGATATGCACATGAATGCCATCCGCTCAGGCAGTATACAAAAATGTGCTCGTGCACTGGTTATGAGATATGAGCCAAGTGAGATTTCAGTTAGCGTTCCCTGCATTAAATACCCTCTTTTGTGCATTTTTTGTGCATTCTTTCCGAGTTGTTTACAGGTTTAATTCAATGTTAATCTATGCACTGTTTATTTGGCCTTATCGTTTCTTGCTGAATCCCTTTTATCGCAGTCGTCCGTTGGCATCTGACGTGCTTCGTGCCTACATTCGCTCACGACACTACCCATCGTGGACATCCTATTTCATTGCGTATCGGTGAGTTCATTGCAGTCTTTACATTCCTTTTCCCACACAACTCACTCGTTCCATATTAAAATGCAGCCTCTGCCCAAAGGGTTTCAGCTAAGCAGGGTAGGGGAAGGGAGTCGGGAACTGTCACCATCTGCTGCCAGTTTCTGCCACAGAATTATTGTTTGCAATCGTAAGGCTGCCTTCAGCTGCCGCAGGTCGGCTACCAACAGTGGAGGAAAGATACAAATACGTTCACATCACACCTTCTGGTTGTCCGCAGCCAAGCTTATCCTCCTTCTGCAGCGAAGTGGAGTTGTGGATCTTTCAGCTGCAGACCTATGGAAATGCCTCTGCTTCTGTACACCAAATTTTCAAAAAGAAAAATGAATCGACTCTCCTTGATTTGATTTGTTATATGAGTGGACGCGAGTTTGACTCTCCCTTAGAAAATACTCAATTGACGTTCTTCATTGCCTGTTGTCATGCAGCCTATCTGAAGTAAAAATAGCGGCTCACTGATCGTTTTTTTCGTCTTTACCGTAATTTGAAGTTGTAACCGTCCTGTTACTCGTTGATTTGTCGGGGAAAGCGTGCGGAATAAGAATGAAATCAGTATTGAGAACTCGTGCTCTTTTCTTTTGCAAATAAGATTCCCTTCCTACAGTGTGTTTGAAAGTGTCTGTGTCTTTGCATCTTAGCAGCACTTTTTTTGTTCACAATGTACATCCAAATTTTCAGATCCGGGTTCGCTTTCAGATTTAATTTACTTGCAGAAATGGTCGTTTTGGACTGTTTGGTCTAGCAAATGTGGTTTGTCGCACTAGAATCTGTTTATTGTTGCGGTGAAATTACTTGGGTGCCAAATGAGGCATTTCTGCGCCAGGTTTCCTTTGTTGTTTCTTCTTTTAAGCGTTCAGTCGCCGCATTAAATTGTGCACGCTGTGAAGGCTCAACACAGGCCGGCACCTAGGCAATAGTCAACGCTGATTTCAGCCGCAGTGCGCGTGTTCAGATTACTCTTAAGTGCAAAAAAAAGCGAACGGTAGCATGATCGAATTGGATTATGCAAACAAGCCGTGCTGACTAACGGGCCATGTGCCGAACCAGCACAGTGCATATATTTTGTCGGAGACTGGACCAACCCACGGCAGTTGTGTGAAGGGGGAGTTCATCTGTTGTCTTTTTAAAAAGAATGTAAACCTGGTGGATATTCTTATAATACACTCGGAAATGTTTCGCAAAGAATTTAAAAAAAAAAATTCTCGGTGCAGCGCTTGTTCTGTTTCATGCATTTCATGCTAATGGCGTACGCGAAGTGAAAGGGTTGCAGAGTGGTTAGACGCTATTCGTTCAGATTCAACAAGCGCTGGAAAAAATCAAAAATCATTGATGAGAATCAAAGTTTTCTCGGTTAGCTTCGCTAACCTTCGTCTAGAAATTACTGCTTCACTTCGATTTTCTCCCCAAAATTTTGCCTCGCTTCGTAAAATTTTCGCTTCGTTTTGCAGCCTTAACTGTGCATAATTTGCAAAATTTTCTTCTAAACAGCCTTGGTGAATATCCCATTCCTGCTGAGATTCTGTTAGCACATTACAAAAATGTTTGATAGCCATCTGTTATATTATCTGCTCGTATTAGCGTATTTGTAAGGTGGATAAATGCTCATAACTGGTATATTTTTGGCTTATTTCGTTGTCTTTCCTTCTTCGTAAAAGTCGCGCAATTTTCTGTTGCGGCTTCCAAGAGCAGTTCTTTAATGTGGCTTGCATTAATGTCGATTGACTTCTCGGCGTTGAATGTGTCTCATCGTGCTAGCACTGCTAATCTTAAGACAGGCTCTTCGAGAATAATAAGCATAAAAAACTGTTGGAAGGCGCTCGCATGCGCTTTTCTGGAACTTGGGATGTCTGTATTAATAGAGCCAAGGTGTTGCCATGCTGGAAGATCGTTGCTGAGGAACTCTCATTAACAAGTCATGAAACCAACACTATTGATTTCTCATCAGATGTATGACTTCATTACTCACGGGTTCGACTGGGCACTACCTCGATACGATGAAGCTGTTGCAAACTTATGAAAACTGATTGCTTTTGTTGCGTCTAAGCGTTTATATAGCGAAACATCGGAGATGTACAGCATTGTTTTGCTATAAGTGTTTTAAACACTCATAATTGCTCAAACGACGCTCATAATTGAATACAGAAACAGCATGCAGTTTCGTTGTGCAGTTTCCAGTGTTGAACTTTCAATGCAGAATACGACAACACTGAACAGCATCAATAACTGTGCATGAAATTAAATATTAAAAACTCGATCAAAACATCTATTGCGAATATGCTTTTCTGGATTCATCTCGACGTTCTCTATTTCCGACATACCGCAATTCTCTCCAGTCATAAAAATTTGAACCCATCGTGCGCTGCAAACATTACGGATGATACAGCAAGTTTGTAAAACATGGACCACCGCTCTTTTTTTTCGAACAATTAAACATGAAAGGTGCTGAGAGCGGCAGCTGAACATAGTTGAAATAAAAATGGTTATTGTTATGCAACTGACGATACCCCATCACAAGAACGACTCGGTATCGCAGTGCAGTTTTTGGTTGGAAGAACCCGTGAAATTCGCACTCTGGGAGATGCAATCTCAGTAAAATTTGGTCCTTAGGACAGACAAAATATCTCAGTCAAGTTTGGTTGCTAGGACTGACAAAATTACCCGGCAAACATAAGCCGTTAGGACTGACAAATCTTAAGCGAACCACATTAATTTATGAAGTAATAAGGTTGACACTTAAGAAGTAATAAGGTTGACACTCTAAAATTCATAAAATTGCGTAGCGGCACAACGCTTTAGGATGTTCGAAAAAGTTGCATTCTGTTGTGCCTGTTGAAGCCTTCTAGTTTGTTTACTCGCGCATGTTTGTTTCTCCACTGCTGCTATAGTAGCGTTTCAGGGGAGCAGGGGTGGGGAATGGGTGGAAGAAGGGGGAGAGTTAAGGGGAGGGGGGAGTTGGGATCTGTGCGTTTCCATCGATTGAATGTGTAGCTTTACAGATGTGACGTTGTTTACAACAAAAACCTCTCACTGTCGTTGCGAGCAGCAGCATTGTTTCTGTAGGGTGGTGCCGGTTGTTTAGTTGCGCGTGAGGTGGCATCAGGCAAGCGCTAGATTTACGCGCGCGTTTCATGAATTGCTTTTTGCTTTCTGACTACTATATGCGCTCTGCGGCGGTTTTATAAAGCTGTTTTTGCTCGTCGTCGAGTTGTGTACATCGTTTGGTTTGCTCTTCTTTTCCGGGTTGTATGCGTATATGTTAGTGCGTTAAGCGCTTTTCTTTATCCTGTTTCACTCCCCTTCCCGTAGCCCAACCGTCGTAACAGCATCAACCCTCTTTAGATGTTTCACTCATCCGTTTAGCTATCGTGTTTGTTTATTGTTTACCAAGCTTTTTTCGTCTTTCTTTGTACCTTAAAACGAAGAGGTGGATGCAGGTGTGTATGCATCTGTTCACAATGTAATGTTTCGGCGATAGGCTTCATTTCTCAGTTTTTAATGCGTTTACTGCTGTATATAAGTTGGTGATGTTTAAAAACGTTGAGTTTATTTTTTGCTGATATGGGACGTCCTGTTCTGTTTATCTGTACGCGAAAGCGATGGAGGATCCATGCTTTTTTTTTCTTTTTTTTTTTTTTTTTGTAAACAGCGCAGTTAATTTTTCTTTGATTGCTTTAACTATACTGTTGTGTATAAATTTCGTCTACAATGCACCATTGCTTCGAAGGAGGTTTTTCTTCCATTCGATGAGGGCCTGTTCGACATGGAAGTGCATATGCCCAAATCAAGCTACTTTTTGAAGCTCAGCACACAGTTTTTTGACTTAAAACGTACGGCCCCATTTTGAATTGTTTTGCACACTTCAATTTTACAGTTTATTTCAAAGTTTGGAAATATCTTGATTCAGGCACTTGTACTTCGGCATCGAATCGGCTATTTTGATCCCGAAACACTTCAAAAACAAAAATACACCACTGACCAGCGGTGTCGGTCAAAGAATGTGGCTTGGTTAGTATGAGTTCACTGAGGTGTTTATTAAAGCTGTCATGCTTACACGTTTAATTCTGGATTACTCTTCTGCATTCTTTTAAGCTTCCCCCATTTAGGACCGTTCAAGTCATCTTCGTTCATGCTTGAGTCGATTCGTACGTTTGTGATAATATAGACGCAGCAGCGCTGGTGATCGGTAAACATCGCTTATATGTTCCTCAGCGCATTTCACAAGTTATGTGATTCATACTTAGCATACAGTCGTTGTTCGCTCCGCCATACCGTTCTGTTCCCTTTCTCCATTCCTTTTCTTCCTCCCCTTCCCCCCTTCCCCTCACCGCCCTCCCCTCCACTTCCCCACACCTTTCGTTTTGTTGTGGAAAATAAATCAATAGTGTCACAGCTGCTTTGTTATTCAGAGAAGTGCAAGACGACGATTTTGGGGAGAAATATTTCAATTTCGCTATCGACGGCCACAATTATCATATTTTAAGGTTGTCTTTAAACATTGTTTTGAATTTTCATTTCGTTTGTAGTGGAAAAGTTTCGAATAAGTTATCGTCTATTTTTTGGGGCGACCTGCCGGCGGCGACAATGCTTTTTTTCCTCCTCAACTCCATCATACACATAGTAGAATAGAAATGGTGAGTAGAATAGAAATGAGTGCATAACGCCGCAGCTAGAGCACAGTTGATTTCATCTGAAACGAGATCATAGGCACGGCTAACGTTCAACCGCGGAGATCATTTACAGCTGATTCAAACACCTTTCAATCACGGTCACACTGATGGCTGTTGGTTAAGTTAGAATCAGGCAGAAATAGGGCCTGTCGGGAAACACTACCCAATTTAGAGCAGTGTTTATTGTGATAGTTTGGCACAAATCTTGCAGTACAGTGAGCGCTCTCAGTTCATTCGTAGAATTCCGATCGGAACGTGCAGATATACGCTCTTTTTAAAAATTTTTTCTTTTGGGATTGCATAGTCTCTGGTAGACAAGAGGGGACGCCTCAACGCTTTATCAAGGCGGTTCCTTGAATTCATTTCTCATTTTGTTTGTGGTGAGAGTTGAGAGGTTAATTGTTGACAGAAAAAATTTGCTTATTCGCCAAAGTTGAGCGCTGCCTTCACATCCGGATTTTTTATACTTCCTTAAAATTGACGACACTGTTTTTTAAGTTAATGTCATCCTACGCTAGTTACTGCAGACAGCAGCTGACGTGTGCTAAGCATTTGTCGGTGACCTTCAGTCTAGGCTTCTGAGTCAAGAGCTCTTCTTTTCCAAGACGTGGGCAGTTGTTATAATTGGGCGATAATGCTAGAAAGTGTTAATTCATTAATTTTGACGGAGAAGTGGAGCTTAGATTAAGCAGATAGTCATATTTTATGGAAACCGTATTAGGTATAAAGGTAAAATAATACTGGCGGTTAATTGACCAGATGAAGTCGTTCATTGCGCTATAAAAGTAATCGAATGTATGTAAAGGTTTCGAAACAAAATACTGTTATGCCGCAGGAAAACCAAGCAGAAGCAATAAAAATACAGAGTGCAGTGGGAGGAATAGCGCTGATAATACGATAAGGTATAAAGAGAAAATGGAACGAAAATGAAACGGCTGCGTATAGGTGCTAGTTAGGAGGGACGATGAGGGTAATTTATTGTAGAAGAAACACGTGTTACAGTCGCATCTAATCGAGCGCGAGAATTCCAAACATTGGTGACTCTATTCGTAAATGAGTTTTGGCTGAAAGTGCTGAGGTACTCTCTGCAGAGCGTTTTAGGATGGTCACTTGCTACGAAAGTAGATAAAATACTGCGATTCATTTGGGTAAGCAAAAATATATACAATTTTCTACGGCATATAAAGGTCGGGCTTAACTCTGCGAATCTCATATGCCTAGGGGAGGGGGGGGGGGGCCT
>JPKZ01002783.1:462162-493006 GCA_000803305.1 Toxocara canis | reverse complement strand
GGGGGGGGGGGGGGGGGGGACTGAAAACCGTCAGGATAGGAAAGGCGAGGAAGCACATCTGGATTATTGGACTTTTTTTTTGATGAATTGTCGTGTCGATTCCCCGTTGTTCCTATAAGAGCATTCTAACTGAATGTGAATTTACTTTTAAGTGGTTCAGCGGACCCCAGAAATATTGAGCGTTCGTTGCAGAGTGGGCTGCTTTCCGTTTATAAAGTACCACTGCACAAAGAAGCCCTATCAAGATCTCGCATCCGAAAATCGTTTCTTCAAGGCGATCACCGTTCTCAATTTGGGTAGGTTCCGTTCTTTTTTTTCCCGGCACATGTCATAAAACTGCGGTATGGTTGCTAAATGAGATACAGCTGCTTGGTCGGTTTTGAGTTGTACTCTTACGAAAGCGGTTTTGTGTTTGTAAATCTTCGTCGACAGCTGCGTTATTTTTTATTCGTCGAATTCCGCTATTTGAAAAGTACCTTTACATTGTTGAAACTCGCAGTGCTAATACGTCGGTATCAAATGGTTAGTGTTGACGATATGATTGAGGGGTCGGCACCAAGCAGAATCGGCGATGCGCGAGGACTTGCATATGCAGTACAAGATTTCTCGTTGTGTGATATTTCTCGCGGGCAGCAAGCGTTGGGTGAGGAGAGAAGGAAGGGACAACCCAAAATGCATATACATATGTACCAAATCTGTTGTGTACTAGGTGAATGCAGAGATGAACTGGAACTACATGACTGAGTGATTAGCGTCAAATAAAATTCATAGGGGCTTCAACATACCACAAGCGATCTGGAACATGCGAATTCGGCATCTGACAGTGCCGTCTTTGATTTTGCTGACTGCCGCCTCCGAGCCCCTCCATCAGTCAGTATTCTCACCGACTCTAATGTGGATTACTTTAAACTTTCTATCGCCAGTCAGCCCATTTGTTACCAGCGTCTCGTTCTGTGCACTGTTTTATGCATCTGGTCATAATTACGCGTGTCTTCGAAATTTATGTTCGCCCGTTGCTTGAATGTGCTCCCAACGTTTGGCACTTGTGCTTGAAAAAGGATTGCGTTCGTGTCGGGAAAATCCAACGATTTTTTAACATGGATCTCCAAGCAGCTATGCATGTTCGCTCCATTTTATTAAAAAATTATCTTGGTATGAAATAGGGTTTCGAAGTGTTTTATAAAAACAACATCCACGGATTTGACGGCGAATAGTTTTATGATTGTCAGTGATCCAACGACGAGAGTGCGGTTATATTTGCACCTTTATTTTCTTTTCACTTAATGCAATAATATAAGTGAACTATAAAGTTTTGTTCTGTCTGTACATTTTTGAGTTATTAGACAGTAACTGTCATCGTAATGTTTTTATACGCGTGTCTTCGAAATTTATGTTCGCCCGTTGCTTGAATGTGCTCCCAACGTTTGGCACTTGTGCTTGAAAAAGGATTGCGTTCGTGTCGGGAAAATCCAACGATTTTTTAACATGGATCTCCAAGCAGCTATGCATGTTCGCTCCATTTTATTAAAAAATTATCTTGGTATGAAATAGGGTTTCGAAGTGTTTTATAAAAACAACATCCACGGATTTGACGGCGAATAGTTTTATGATTGTCAGTGATCCAACGACGAGAGTGCGGTTATATTTGCACCTTTATTTTCTTTTCACTTAATGCAATAATATAAGTGAACTATAAAGTTTTGTTCTGTCTGTACATTTTTGAGTTATTAGACAGTAACTGTCATCGTAATGTTTTTGTTGTGAGGTACAAGTGGATGCTGCTGATTTGTATAGGATAACAAGAACTTGTGAGCCGTATTTGGATTTAATGGGTCTGATTAGGGCATTTTAGCGTATGGATATTACAGAAGAATCTTCACGCTTGTATTTCGGTTCATAGAACCATTGTTAGAGCCAAACATCTGCACGAGAATAAAATAAATAAAAGTGCGATGACTGAACCAAACAGCGTAATGCTTGTTCCTTGAGATAATTAGCGCTGAGAATTTGTTCGTTTAAAGTAAGATTTTTACTTGCTTCTATCAGGCTAATGATTTTGCAGGGTTTCCGTGCCTGCTGTACGGGATAGCCGCAATCGGCCTTATTAAACACATCGATTATATAGTAGAACCAAAAACCAGAAAGAAAGTGGCCATACACTTTCTAATAAAGGAAGAACACAATTGAGAGGTATGCGTATGTACTTGAGTGTATGAATGAGTGATGGTAGTTGAGTGTGTAACTGAACTGTAAGTAGTGGTGCGATGGGAAAAGATTGCGGAAGAGGAGGCGGCCATTTGAATGATATTGAAGGGGCCTAACGTCCGATGAATGACGACTTGGAATGTTGGTAACTAATTCGATGCGCCATCAGCTGAATGCATTAACTATAGATGGCTGTGCTTTGAGTGTCGTACCACAGCACACATTTATCGGGTCTGTACGAGGTTGGGACGTTTCTGTCAAAAACATAAAAATCTCAGCACTCTTAAATTCGTGTCGTTAGAACCTATCGTTTGAAAATGAAAGATTTGTTTCGATTCGAAATATATGCTGCACTCCTGGTTTTAGGGAAAGGGGGCTGGTCTCGTTTTGGAAACGTGTGTAGGGGAAGGAGAGAACAAGCGTGGTCGGCTTCTTGCACCAAAGAACTTTCATAGGCAATTTGATTTGGGGATTCGTTGCCCAAAAGCACACACTGTGTAAGAGTAATACTATTACTCTCACCATATTCTGAAGATCTCGTTCTTATAAAGCTACCTTCCCGTTTCTAGCCTAAATTCTGAATACGCTGGTGATCGTGCAACAGCCAAGCATCAGATGCCGCTGCGTTCATTACGAGGCGGCAGCTCTGCTGTGCACAAGTATCACAATGATCTTTCCTTGTCCATTGATTTCAATGGTAAAGACTGCTGCATGTGAGATGATAGTTGCTAGGGTGATGTGTTGGGCGGCTTTTATAAATTGTGAATGGCGCTAGTATTTATGTTGAACGATCAGGTCATCTTTTCATTAAAGATATGGGATGCGATCCTTTTCGAAATTGTGCTTGTATCGCCTGATGTAGAACGGAGTATCGCGCTGAGGTGTGGATGGAGGGGAGAGTCCAGAGTTAATCAAAAGTGTTTAGTTGGCGTGACAAGAGAAGGGCTGGGGTGTGGAGGGAGGGGAGAGCTCCAGAGTTAATGTGAGTGGTTATCCTTTGGATATAGCTATTTATGTGAACGCACTCATATTGCAGCAATTTCGAATAGCTCGCGACTTGCGTGATTTGTTGCTAGAGGTAGAGGAACAAAACGATTGATGGAAATGATTATGATCTCTGGGAAACATTCTTCAAATGGATTGTGTCTCAACGCATCTCCTAAGTGGTTCCGCGAAGAAGTGTTCTAGAATAGAACAGTGCTACGTTGGCCCCAGCCCAGTTGCGAAAAAATCAATTTTTTTTCCATCGACTTTCCATAAAGGTCTTCTTATCTCCCTCCCCTTCCTCGTCCGCTGTCACGAGACCACTTTCTGGCGATATCACGTTTGCGGAAATCTCAACACACTTATGACTACCGGCAGATCGCTGGACATGAATGAAGACATGTCGGAGCATTTTAGACCAAACTTATTGGCTAATTTAAATACCGTAAGCAAAATTTCGTATGTGGATTGTTTTAATCACGAAATCGATAGAAATTAATGGATTGACTATTGTTGTTTATTGACATTCCAAACGACGACATCAGTTGAACGAGTAGAACGCCTGACATCGCGTAGAATCTAAAGAATGAGAACCTAAAGAGAAATATGTGAGTAACAGTTGCGAGGTAACGCCGGTATTGATGGGCGACGCAAATACACTCGGGAAGAATTTTCTTTCGACTTGTAGATGATCATGCAGTCATGTTTTTTCTTTGCTTTTTTGTTTAAAAAAATTTCAATCCCGGCAGCCATGACGTATTTATCAACATTATCGGCTTGCTACAGCTGTCTTTGAGGTGTTCAGTTTGAGCTTAAAGCTAAAGGGGTCGTTCTAAGAAATTTAAATGGTGTCTAAGAACACAAATTTTGATAAACTTCGAAGTTTTGAAATAACACTCCGTTTCATTTAAACAGTTTTGCGGTTTTTTAAATTGTTGCTTCGTTTGTTAGGCTGCATCGTCCAGAATAGAAGGCAAATGGTGTAATAGTTATCGGTTAAAGTCTCCAACTTAGATGTTGTTTGTAAGCGCGACATGCGATGAACAAACATGTTCGTTTTGCAACAGTGAGAGGGGGATCATCGGAGGGGAGACTGGTCATCCTTCTACTTTTAAGTATTGCGGATAGAGGGGTGGCCCATTTTATCACTAGTTGGCTTTTGTTTCAGGTTACGTATTCTTCGCCACTCGCCTGATGAGATGCCGTGCCCGTCGTTAGCCCTCGAGTACCGGCCTACGCCTCAGCTAATGGCTATCTTAGTTTTCATGGTAGCGCCTCTGTCTTATTTGGTGGGTCGTCTCGTGCTCAGTATGTTTTGGCTTTTGGCTCGCGTGATGAGGATGATGTTCTATCAGGTTGTCAATTGTCTCTATGTCGATATCACCGGGTCCACTTTTCTCGAGGAGGACACGAGCCCGAGCAAGGCTCCCTCATCCCCTAGTACGTCGACTGACGAAGGCGAGTGTCAGCAAAGTGACGAGGTAACTTCCTTCTCTTTGCATTGATCTACACAACAGGACGTAGGTTCTGTGGCTTCTTATTTCATAACCTGGCCCATATATCCTCTCTTATATGGTGTGGCTTATTCCAGATAAAGTGAGAGACACCGAAACAGTGTGTAAGGGGGAGGGATGGAGGGCAGAGGAATAAATGCATCCTTCTGAACAGTTTCAGGCGCTGTGCCGTTGTGAACTTGAAGTCACTTGCAGTTACTTTCCGGGCATTTACAAGACCCATTCAAACCCCACAAATCAATCGCCTCTTTATCTCTCAGACTTCACCGAGTGAGAGACACCGAAACAGTGTGTAAGGGGGAGGGATGGAGGGCAGAGGAATAAATGCATCCTTCTGAACAGTTTCAGGCGCTGTGCCGTTGTGAACTTGAAGTCACTTGCAGTTACTTTCCGGGCATTTACAAGACCCATTCAAACCCCACAAATCAATCGCCTCTTTATCTCTCAGACTTCACCGACACTCATGCTTATAGACCGTCCATTCAGCAGTGGAATTGGAGCTGCGAACGAAGGGGGGATGCTGTCGTTCTGTTGAAAATCGGGCGCGCTTATGTTTGTGCAATCTGCCTTACCATTGCTTTGATTTTTTTTGTTGTTTTTCGAAGGGAATCAAAACGGTCAGGCAGACTGAGAATCGTTTCCAATAGCAGGTGACAGCAAAAACGAGGAAGGCATGCGTGGGTACTGATGAGTTGGTTTGTAACTTATCTCATCTTTGTAATTCTGGGATCCTCAGTGGGCGTAAAGAGCGGCGTGCTGGTGAGTAATATATACGTTTGCCTTTTTAACGTTTTATTGTCATATACAGTAATGAAATAAGGTATATGGAATGCGGTAACCTATTGGTTAAAAGGTTCGAAGACATCAGCATATGTGATGCGATAAAGTTTAGAATGGGGAGCTGGCTAGCGATAAGGAAGACGCGGTCGACAACGATGAGATAAGGGCAAGCACTGACCATCCCATACCGGCTACCATTGGCAGAGAACCGGCCCAGGTTCATTCGCAGTCAAATGGTCAGTTACCTACCTTGGTTCAGCATCTTGTTCTCCTTCGATTTCCTCATGCAAGAGGCGTTACAACCCCTCGTTATTCAAGCGTGAATTCAAAACTTTTGCGGTTTCGAGAAGAATTTCATTGATAAATAACTTTTCACAAAAAAGCTAACTTCTCTTCCTGGTTATCGCATTTTTTAATAATAGAAATGCAGAAGCATTTCTTCAATGTAAAGAAAAACAGCCATATTTAAAAATGCATTGTGTTCAAGTAATTTTCAGTGCGATCATCGGCTCATCAAATCCCTTTCCTCATCGTTACTTCAACTTCAGAAGATCGAAGATATTTAAGTTAGCTTTGTTGTCTTCCTTTAAGAATGGTTGATAGGGTTGCATTTAGTTTTATTCATTTTGTCAGCCTAATATATTTGATGGACAAAGTGTAATTCGCAGAGCACTCTCGTGTTCATCATTTTTTAAAGCCCGAATGAATAAGGTACAGTTGTGTGAGGCACTTCATTCATGTCTTCTTTTCTTTTAAGCCATTTCACTTTTATAATTTTTGGGCAAGTCTTTCTCATGGTAACTGAGGAATGGTCTTATAGCGTAACTGTTTCCTTCTCAGGTGTTTGGAAACACAAAGGAGATTTTCTCATCAATTTCGCCTCGTTCTTTTTTGCTGCCTTCTTCTTTCAGGGATCAAGAAAGTTTGGATGCCGATCTTCGGAAAATTAAACTTAACTACTATTGCCTGCGGCTTTTTGTATATATGACGGATTTCAGAATCGCAAAGGAAGGGACGTGAGGCGAATGAGTTAAAAACGACAGCAGTAATACAGGTGACGTGCAACGGGCAAGTAGAGCGACGGAAAGCTGCAAAACAACAGGGATCATACCACGAGGCCTTTGTACATTAGCGACTTACGCCTTCCAGTGGCCTCTGAACCCAGTCAGTCTGCTCGCTCAACGCTACAGCCGTTGTGCTGTGCCTACCCCCACTAAGCCTTCGATCTCGTCCTCAAGCTTCTCTGTGTCTCTTTTCCTGTTCTGAGCGCTTTCTGCGTAAATCGCCAATTTCCGGTGGTGTTTTCACTTTTGCTATGTGATTTTTTGTTATTGTTTACGACAGTTTATTAGAATACCTGAATAATAGTTGAGTAGATGCATAGTTGGAAGCGCACATGGTAAGTGAAGGAAAACAGATGAAGTGTGCCGTGAAGGCTGTAGTGAGTGAGAAGGCAGCGGAGTGCAGAGGGAATGCGCTAGAAGATGAAACTTTTGTTAGGGATTGCGAAGGGCAGTGTGTAGAGCGCGAGATGAGACGTTCCGCAGTTATCGACGGTTCACCCACCGTTTAGATATGTGCCTGCCCAGCTGTTACAGTTTTCATCTGCTTATGGCCATTTGTTGACTAATGTTTTGTTGGCAGCTGAATCCGAACGAGTTCATCATCAAACCTCATCATTTGCACGTACCGAAAAAGTTCTACTGTCAGGATTGTGGCTTTGGACGGTATAATTTGGCTAGAGCAGTAACGCATTCACGTCGAGTTGCCGAGATTTCGGAAATTGTGAATCGGAAGTGTTTTGAAACGGGTTTTAATGCGTGCTAACTGTGAGAGATTATTCAACAAGTAGATTAGCGAAATGAATTTGTGGAGGAGGCACCACTCACTTTGTTTTTTTCCTCTTCGTTTGGAAACGGTCGAACGAAGGAAGCTGACGTGCGTACCTAAGTCGAAATGGGGCAAGAGAGGGACGGACTACTCTAAGGTAAAAGCAGTATCGAAGACAGCATGCAAAAACTACGGTGTAATATCGTTAAGATGCATATGCTTGTATTTTCGAGGGGAGTTCGCCAAAGCACTGGAACTAAAGTTGTTCCCGCGTTAAAACATGTATGATCGTATCAACAAAAGCTGCTTTGGAATGCTGTTTTCGCTATTTTCTGCCCAGGGTCTTCGGTAGTCAGCTGGAGTTCGATTGGACGCATAAATTTTCTCGTGGAACTCATGCTTATTACTGCTGGTTGAGGACTGAAGAGTATACAGACGCCTGCTACCTGAGCAACCTCGGTGGCGATAGTGGCGGCGGAATGAAATTCTTTGGGGGGGGGGGTAGGGGAGGGCTGGTCGTGGGAAAGTCCAACTTGCTTGTCCGTTTTGTTATTTCTTCTTTGCATCTGAGGTAGCCGTCCAATTTTTGTTTTTGAAGTAGCTACGATTGATGGGTTGTGCGTCAGTAATTTGAAAATGAGCCCGAGGTATCGTGGGAGGGGGAACGTCATTTCCGTTTACGTTGTTTGGCATAATTCATGTTTTTCATTTCATCTGATGTCACAAACGTATGTGTTCTTGTTAATTTTCATCGTCCATTTGTTAAGTTTATTACTTTTTTGCATTTGCTACTCTTCGTTTCTGTCTTTTGCCGCGCTGTCTCTACGCATGATTAGTGCAGCTCCAAAAACTTCGTTTTTTTTGGGGTTTTGTTTCGTGCCATCGTTCGTTAGCGTAGCTTCACTTATGATACCCACAACAAGTTGCGTAAAGCCTCTCGTATGCATCAGCCTGAAAACTGCGGTACCAGGCTAAATGATTTGGTTATGTACCGTTTATGAAGAGATCTAAGTTAGTGTTGGGTTACTACATAGCTTTACCGAGTTGAATGTCGCTGTCGACCTGGAATCTTTTCTGCTTTTGATTAGCTGTAAACTATGTTTGCGTGGCCGGATGATAAAATGAACCGAAGTAAGTCGCCTATTGTACATTTTGCGATGGCTGGATGGCCTGTGTTCGCTTTTAGCTTGCCATGGGTAAGGAACTTGCCATCCAAGCTATATTTGGCAAGAAAGTCGTAGTTATGAAATACGCTAATTTTCTTCTTTAAATGTTTGGCGCAAAGGATGGCGAACAAGAGTAATGAGCGAGGAAGGGTGAGCGGCTTTGTGTCATCACGAGGCATGTTTGCTTGTGACCATCTAGCACCTGCTCTTCATTCCGCCGTCACTCGCCGAGAATATGGATCGCCAGTTTTATTAACACTGTTTACAGGTTCATCGTGGTGCATTATCATGTTTCTTTTTTTTTTATCGTCTCGTTGTTCCCTAGTTTTGGTGTGTTTACGTCACACGTGCGTCCCATCCGATCCCAACTCTCCAGCTTTTAAAGAGCTTAGCGGGCCTCGAATTTCATGATTATGTGTTGCTGGTTACTGCCGTCTTGAAGCTGAAACTGAACGTCTTGGTTGCTGTGCCAAGCAGGAATTTTAACTGTGGTGACAACTCAAAAGAAAATGCAGAAAGCTTCCCTTCTGTAGTTAATTTTTTCTGCTGTCTAAGATCTCGGGTGGTTCATCGTCTTGCCGGGGGTCTCCTCTAGAGTTGTTTGCAATCTCATTCGGCTGGGGAAGGGGAGGGGAACCAGGAGCCAGAGAGTTGGGTTGCGCGTTTTTGATGTTTCGGTGATGTAAGAATGTATATCATTGCAGCTGCTAAGAAGCACTATAAATAGACTCATTCCTTTGTGCGTACAGCAGAGAACTCAAACTAAATACTAAGATGCGGGCAACTGCGTAAGCTTTTCTGAGCTTACGATGTGCTAAGCATGCCAGCTGTCCGGAAGTTGCTCAGAATTTTCCGGTATCCACTAAAAGACCAGCCATGGGCAGACTTCGAAAAACGAGCGCGGTCTCCTTCTGGCAAGCGAGTGACATATTTCGAAACTAAGACATCTACTCGGAAGTACCAAAACTTTCGAAACTGTACTCTCACTTCCCTTCAGAATGAAAAATCTGCACTTTTTTTTTTAAACGTCGAGACGTTTCATCAGCAGCCCTGAGATGCGTCGCGGCTGAACCCAGTTCCCAACTCGTACCTTGATCAGTTTTTAATGGACAAGACCAATAAAATGAGTCGAAAAATTTTAAACCGATGTGAGCGAATCGAATCAGGAAAATTATTTGGAAGACAAGTAAACAACTTCAAAACGAGCATAGCGGTGCCTAAACGAAGAGGCGATGCCAAAAGCGATTGAAAACAACAGAAGAAAGGACGAATTTTCCACATGAGAGACCCAACACCCCCCTCCCCCCCCCACATCCACGGCTCATATTTTTTTGTGACAGCTATCTCAGTGATTCTTCTCAGCGGGACAGCTCCTCGGATGTCTGGCTAAAACTGCTTTCAGTGTGAGCGACGCGAATTACCCACACCTGCTTACCAACCAGACTGCAACAATGCGCATGAGAGAATGTATCGAGTTTTTTTAATTATCAAAAACACCATGCTAGTCATAAACGGCATGACTTACTTCTCGGCCAGGCCAACGTAGGGTAATCAATTCCACTTCTGCGAGTACAGAAGTGCACGCCACTCCATATGCACTAACACCGACGATCGAAAAACTGGCTGTCATACAGTGTCCAAAGTTCAAAACGAACTTAGACATTTTAATTCAGTTGTAATATTCTCACATTTTTCTACACGACAATATCAACTTCGAAACAGTCGATCCATTATTTACAATTTCCATTTATAACAAAGAGATTATAATGACGCACTTAAAACACGAATCCAAAGCAGATATCAACAAATCTCATTCTCCCCTCCTGAAAGTGCCGAAAATGGTCGTACTTAGCCTCTGTCAGTAAAATTTCCTTTACATTTCCTCCGCATTTCGTCAAAGGCCCCAATTTTCTTCACTCAACCCTCTTGCCCTGCCGACTTGGAACAAACGCCCTCTTTTCAGGAAAAACTAACGCTTGGAAATCATAAAAATATCACTTCAGTAAAAGGAAACAAACGATAAAGCAATCTGCCGATACTCTGCGAAAAAAAGCAAGAGAGGAACAATCACGATTTAATCAGCACCCCTCAAAAAATTAATTGATAAGCCTTTTATAATTCTCATGTATAACAAAGAGACCGTAACGACGCATCCTAAAACGCTGTTTCTGTGGAAAACCGCATATATTCGAAGGGATGATGTCATCAGTTCACATGAGACTGGAAAGCATCTCATTACAACGACAGCTCCGTCAGACATCAGAAACCCCAAGCAGCGTTCCCACGATTTGGAAAAAGGGAAGAAGATGGAGGATTTCAGCCCAAACTTGCCAACCTGGCACATGACTGGGGACCTCCCTAACCGACATTTTGGTTCCTTGTCCTACAACGCACAAAGCGGAACGTGCATTGTCTCCATTTCACTTGAACGTCAGGAGTCTAAGAAAGAGATAATCGGTCACACAACTAAGAATTCTTTTTCAGAGATCTAAGTTAGTGTTGGGTTACTACATAGCTTTACCGAGTTGAATGTCGCTGTCGACCTGGAATCTTTTCTGCTTTTGATTAGCTGTAAACTATGTTTGCGTGGCCGGATGATAAAATGAACCGAAGTAAGTCGCCTATTGTACATTTTGCGATGGCTGGATGGCCTGTGTTCGCTTTTAGCTTGCCATGGGTAAGGAACTTGCCATCCAAGCTATATTTGGCAAGAAAGTCGTAGTTATGAAATACGCTAATTTTCTTCTTTAAATGTTTGGCGCAAAGGATGGCGAACAAGAGTAATGAGCGAGGAAGGGTGAGCGGCTTTGTGTCATCACGAGGCATGTTTGCTTGTGACCATCTAGCACCTGCCCTTGTCGTCGTCTTCATTCCGCCGTCACTCGCCGAGAATATGGATCGCCAGTTTTATTAACACTGTTTACAGGTTCATCGTGGTGCATTATCATGTTTCTTTTTTTTTTCTCCCCTCCTGAAAGTGCCGAAAATGGTCGTACTTAGCCTCTGTCAGTAAAATTTCCTTTACATTTCCTCCGCATTTCGTCAAAGGCCCCAATTTTCTTCACTCAACCCTCTTGCCCTGCCGACTTGGAACAAACGCCCTCTTTTCAGGAAAAACTAACGCTTGGAAATCATAAAAATATCACTTCAGTAAAAGGAAACAAACGATAAAGCAATCTGCCGATACTCTGCGAAAAAAAGCAAGAGAGGAACAATCACGATTTAATCAGCACCCCTCAAAAAATTAATTGATAAGCCTTTTATAATTCTCATGTATAACAAAGAGACCGTAACGACGCATCCTAAAACGCTGTTTCTGTGGAAAACCGCATATATTCGAAGGGATGATGTCATCAGTTCACATGAGACTGGAAAGCATCTCATTACAACGACAGCTCCGTCAGACATCAGAAACCCCAAGCAGCGTTCCCACGATTTGGAAAAAGGGAAGAAGATGGAGGATTTCAGCCCAAACTTGCCAACCTGGCACATGACTGGGGACCTCCCTAACCGACATTTTGGTTCCTTGTCCTACAACGCACAAAGCGGAACGTGCATTGTCTCCATTTCACTTGAACGTCAGGAGTCTAAGAAAGAGATAATCGGTCACACAACTAAGAATTCTTTTTCGCTCCAACCCGACTTTTTTCGACCCTCACCTGCTTCTCAACTGTTTTATTTTCAGCCCCTTCATCTACTGCTTCTCCAGCTGTCTTTTTCATCGAATTCTTCTCAGCCATTTTATTCTTACTCGTCTTGGCGTCTTCGTTCGATGAACGCAATTTCGATTGTGCTTTCAGTTCGTCTTTGCTTTTCCATAATTGCGCATACCGATCCATGTCGAAATTATCATCAATTATATCCTAAGCAAAAAAAAAAACCAAATTTTGGGTAACTAGACCGCAGATGCATAAACCAGACTTTATCACAAATGGGGAACGTAACTGCAATAATGAAAGAGGAAAATGACCATTTACAATCAAAAGTTAAACAAGCAAGTGCCCAACGCGTTTTAAACTGCAGAACCTATGCATTATACACCCAAGCACACCGACCACTGACGTAATGTAACTCTATAAATTCTCATAAACTCATAAAAAAGCACAAACAACAAGTTTTTGCTCTTACTCTTTCCTAAAGTTGACTTCGACTAAAGCTTCTCCTAGCCAATGAACTTTTCAATACTGCACAGCAAACGTGACAACGATAGATTTCCGCAACAATACTGAGCAGTGTCCTTTTCATAATGAAAACAGTCACAACAATGCAAGCAGCACAGCAGCCTTACAGTGATAATGGTTAACTCTATTACGCCTTGCCATTCTGGATAAAATGGACGCTGGCAGGTTACTGGAAGGAACATGGAAGGGCATAGGGAAGCGACCAGGAACAGGCAAACTTCGATGAAAAAAAATGTGAAGGTGATAGGATTGACCCTAAATCGAGTCCTCGCGTCACGCTGCTTCTGCGTCACTTTTTAAAAAGAAAACAATGAATGAAAGTGTCAATCTATTAGAATGAAATGTTTATGAAAGCAAACCTCTTTGATTTGTTTCACTTTCAGCTTCCTGGCGGCCAGTCTATGCCGGCGTTCTTCTTCTGTCAGTGCCTTCAAATCCACGGGAAGTTGGACAAATTCGCGAGGCTCCGCAGCCCTTATTTGAATTGTTGACCCGTCTGGCCGCATTATCTAAAACAACAAATTCCTTGTTAGGTACACAACCGTCGAACAATTTACCTGCCCAATTTCTGGGCTTGATGTGATATCAACTTTCAACAGTATCGACTTGCAGCGTCGTCTATTCTTCAATCTTTTTTCTTCCCCTCATTCTTTCCTCTCAAACCCGTTTTCAGTTTTCAAGAGAAATCAACCCAAAATTCGGATGCGACCTGTGACTACTACTCTCCCTTCTCCTCCAACAGGGTGGGTGTTGTGGACGGTAAGCTTATTAGTGAAGACAAATGAGCAATATACGTACAGCAAAATCTCTAAAGAACCCCTTGCCTATCCAAACTTCTCCGGTTTTGCAATGGGAGCTGACATAAGCTTTCAGCTCACTAGAAGCCACCTCTCAACATAAAGTCTCTCAACTTTTATTTGGAACAGTTAATGTCAGGGAGGCCTGGACAACCAGATGACTATTACGAAAACAGCATGTCTGCCTTTAAAGCTTGTTGCTATCCTCACGCTGCTATCACATTTTGCTACGCTTGACGTCACTCCTTTCTAAATCAGGTACTTTTCTTGCTTTGGACGTCGGCAAGCACACACATGTTCAGGCGAGGAAAAACGCTGACAGCGAGAATGTCAATGAGAGGAGAGAGCAGCGAACAAGCGAAGTACGTAACGGCGGATGAAGGAGAACGCTTAGCGAAGTGAAGTACTCGCCACAAACCTCTCCAGTGCCCGAGACGCAGCGCTTACAATGTCTACTCGTAGGCTAGTGAGAATGGCTACAATAACAGTGACCGTCCTCAGCCAAGCGAGCCTGTATCGAATACCACTTCCGCAAGCTTTCATTTTCGCCTTTAATTCATGTGCAAAATTTTGAATACAACGAATAGCCGCTTCTGCGAGCTACGCTTGTGAAATGGTACACATTCGTGGAAGTGACGCAACACGCACACAGTGGCCAAGAGAACCACGCACTGCACAGCTTTGGCAAAAAAAAAAATGAGGAGAGCCCGGCTTCCCTGAAAATGAGGATTCACAGCGGACGCGTCCAGTCAGCATAAGAGAACATTCCTTTTCTCAGTTTCACACAAAGTGCTACTTTACCAGGAAATTCTAGAGCTTCCGATACAAAGTGGAAGCGCCATAAGACCTCAACGATGTAGAAACCTAACTTAATTAGAAAAGCGAAGAACAAGGCAAAGTCCGGATAGATAAATCGGCACCTCACGTGGCTGAAACTACTCTTCAGGACAGGCAAAAAATCAGCACCACATGTGGCTGAAATCGCTCTACCATTCCAATAAAGCCCCTGAGCTATATCTTACAGCTTTTCACAGGAGGGTTTCTTGAGTGGGAGACCGTAGTAATCTGTGGCCATTTTGAGGGGAACGAGCTAGGTTGAGGAATGAATTGGGAGAAGGCGATGGTGCAGAAGAAACAGTGAGAAAGGTACGGCCATTATTTTCTTACTGCGCTAATAAGGTTATATTTGGGGAAGGGACTGTGTGAAGATAATGCAAGACATGTAACTTTTATGAGAAATATAAATGAGCCTAATAATCGCTGCAAAACAACTGTTATACTATTACCATTACTGCCTGCAGTAGCCTACGTTTGAAGCAGTTAAAAGGGAATCGAAATTGGTGTGACTGGAGTGGAAAGGGAACATTATAAGACATAAGGCAAAAAATGTTGTCCTTATAATTAAGCTTTCCTTCTCAATCAACATAAAGGTAGAGATGGATGCAAGAAAACTATTGTGTGGAACTAAGAAGCATCCTCCCCCCCCCCTTCCCCCTCCCCTCCTCTTTTATTCATCTCGCCATCATCTTCCACACAACTCTTCCTCCTCCTGCACCTTTCCCCTTGATTTAAACATATTTTAATCTTACAGCTCACTATATTTCATTTCCATTCATATTCTCTTTGTCCGAATTCTTCCGGTTTCTTTGACAAAACTTTCGGTTTATGTTGTTCATGGCGACTTTATGGCGCTTTCGATTATTTTCAGGTGCAGCTGCATTGATCGTCGCTGCTTTTGCTACCTTAAACCAGACCTGCGAGCATAATTATCAACGCCCTCAACGACAACAAATACTCGCGGCATGAGGTTAGCTAGGACATACAAGCAACAGCCCCTGTCGTTCGGAGCTATACGATGGCACAACCTACCACCGCAACGAAGCCTCCAAACACTCATCTCAACAATACGCATTCTCATACATAGCGATTTCATTACTCGTATCGCGCTGTCGTTCTCTTTTGTTTCATCGCGTTTGCTTGTGCACATTCCACCGCATGTCCTTGCCGTAACCTTCCACAGTTATATCTCTCTCCCGTCCCTCTACAAACCCAGCATGTAATAACCTCTTCCTCTCCTTCTTTGAAATTTCTGCCCTCGCAGGACCGATCATTGTGTTACAAAATCCATTACTTAGCCGTTGATGCTTCCGCTTTGACGGCGAAACGTTCGACATTTAATCAATATTTCGCATAAATATGGTCATCAATGCATTGCTCCTGCCGAAGTATTTCAATAAACAACAGGACATGCGCGCTGTACAAACGTACCGTGATCGGGAATCGGCGAATATAATCCTTCCGACCAATCTTGCTTATAACCGCACGATGTGCCGTTCCCCGTACTGCAAAAAAAAAAAAAAAGAAAAAACCAAAATGAAGAGTCAACATTAAATAGTGAACAGACTATGCGCAGGATTGTTGACGAAAGGCAAACGCTTATTTCTCGAACAGGCGCATCTCTGGATGTTTCGGAATAGCTGGAGGTGAATGAACCTCGTTCAGGAACTGTTTCAAGCCACTTAACTATTCTACGAGTACGGAAATGCTCAATTCTTCGTTGCATGAACTATCGCGAAAAAACAAAGCGAGACTGATCATAGTTGAACTTTCCAGTTTTCCTTAATGGGAACATACTTACTTAATCCATATGGTCCTCTGCTGCAACCTGCCTTGATTTCAGTCTTGAGACGCCTGCTTCTCAAAAGAAGATCAAATCAAACAAGTCTCATAAACTCCCTATACCGACCAAACAGTAAATAAAGTAAGATCAGATTGTGTGGCTTACATCCATACATGACGTGTCCGAAATTGCCCAAAAAATTTATCATTTAACCTTAAACAGAGCCTGGGGGCCTTGATTTCCCATTGGGTCTTGAAAGGAAGGCATAGTCTGGTTAGGAACTGCACCTCCTCTCGATGACTGGAAGCAGTACATACGCATGCAAATTCCAATGTGGCAACGTCGTTGGTGAAAAAACACACTAAAAGTAGGCAAAGGGGAGAGGGGGGGGGGTGAGTCTATTTCTCGCAAAATGTTAAAGACGGGCCCATTTGGAGGCTAGTTCTTGAATATTACAGATAGCTTCACTCGCGAATGCAAAAATCATGGAGGAGAAATATGGTTTTGGCGAGTCATCAGTTATGACATGCAATTCAAAGTTCCAAATTTAGAAGGTTGCTACGATTCATGAAGTTATGCCGAAACTGCTGCCGTTCTCATCGCGATTTCTGACACGTGTATGTGAGTCTCGGTAAACATGTCTAGTATTCAAAAATTTTAATGCATCCGAAAACATCGATAAGCCCCGCTTATGTTCACGTCAATTAGTACAGCACTTTCCACTCCCAAATACTATATTCACAAGCATGGGAGCACTGGGCTTAGAACACCGACTGTGAGGGTGTGTCGTCGTCTACTGTTGGGGCCCTGAGCAAGATTCATTTTTAAGCACGTTACTCCCAAGAAGAGCTTAGCGGCACTCGAAGATGTGGCTGCATGAACCCGAGTGCTTCCAAAGCAAAAACGCTATGAGGAAACCACATTAAAATAAAGATACCGAAAAGTTAAAGGTAACGACATCTATTCAGCAATAAATAAATGGCAAAACAAACCTTTGCAGACTAAAGAGGAGGAAGGGATCGCTAACTGTCGACCTTGCGACGACAAAGACCTGCACACTCTGCGAAACATTCCTTTCGACGGTCTAAAAAATTGACAAGCAGAACCTTAAAAGGATAATGAAGCTAACTGTGAACGTCACTCAAGACCGTCCGTTCTTTGAGAGGTGAAACAGCAAGTCCAGGAGGGCTCTTCCCATCCACTCTACTCAGCGGGAACCCTGCCACAGTCCACGCTTGCGCTCCATCAAAAGATAGCCTTCATGAAGTCACCAGATGGTCATCAACAATCTCAGTTTGCTGCATCGATTCAGTGCGAATGATTGTCGCGACTTAAAGACGAACCGTTGATGTCATAATTCCAAAAAGTAACAATGTAGCAAGACAATCAAATACGGATGAAACGCAACTCAACGAAGGCGCCATTACGATTTATTTGAAACATACACAGTGTGCATTTCCCTAATATGTCAAAAAACAAAGGAAAAGAAATTTACATTATGTATTACATAAAGAAAAAAGAATATGAGGAGAATGCTGGCTGATAGCAGTCAACTCTGAGTATGGCAGAAATGTTCCCGATGTATTTTGGACGACTGGAAACGAATTCTATTGAAGGACCGAACAAAGCAAATCGCTAAAAGCACGCGCTTTATTCAAATCATTCTCACATATAATACTACCAAAACCAACAGCGAAAACGGATATCTTCGATTGGATCGCATTTCGAATAAAATTGGAAAAATTTGTGGCGAAAAAAAAATTGACTTTCATTCTCGCGGTATCAGCACAACTTCCCTACTTCATGATTATAATCGTTGATCGTATTCATATATAAACCGAAGTGGAATGTCTCCTAAATCTTTTCCAGTGTCGAACGAGGCTGCTGCATTTTTTCAACTATTCTTCAAAAGCTTACCGGAAGAAATGAGATGTTCCCTACTTTTTCTTATGATGAAATGACGTATGAACCGTTTCAAACACCTCAAAACAACGTCTTCTTAAAGAAACTCACTCAGTTCTCAACGGTGTTCAGTAACTACAAACTTACCTCCTAGTCAACATTCACAATGGCCCGTCAATCGACAGCGCGGTTTCCGCAGTTAAAATTGAATGGAGGCGTTGCTTACTGGGGATACTAGTTTCTTAAAAAGTTTTCTGAAATTACCATCGGATGGTGCTTTTTACTAAGGTCGGGGAAGTAAAATGTTGATAAATATTTGGGAAAATGAAATCATTGCCGCGTAACTAAAGCGGCAGATTCAGAAGTGCTTGGCAGAGACTCAGAAGCGACAGAACAGGCAAGGATTTATAACAGGGTGTTAGTAAATCAGGGTGTCTGGACCTAGCGCTATAGGTGGAACACTTCCAGGGGAGCAACAGTAGGGCAAGGTATTATGACTGAGATTTTTTATCTGATAATTCCAAAATCTAACTAAGTTTTTCAAGTAACAGCAGCAAAAATGTCAATACTGGAAAGGCCCAGCTTAGACAAGGACAAAATACGCTGGGCCGGATCGACAGCATCGGGAGTGTAGGAATGGTCTGACCGGTCCAGTAGCCTGGATCGAATGTGGGAAACGGGTGCTGAAACGGCAGGCGAGTACATTGAGCGACAAAAATGCGTCCAGAAACATGCGTCCCTCAACATTAAAAAAAATTTCAGCAGTGATCTGCATATCTACTTTTTGTGCTCATGGCAGAAGCGGGAATTTTTTTCTGTGCGCGCGAAAGCATGCAAGGTCCTTCGACTGCATGCAGCTAGCGATCTGTCCAAATTTCCACTTATTTACCTAGTGGATAGGCCGGTAATGCGCTTCACTTCACTCTCCCAACGGTAGCCATAAACTCCTCTGCAGAAATTCTTTATAATGAGGACGAAGGCCGTACACCCCTTTAATTAGTTTAAGGTGGCTACTTGCTACAACTTATATGAGAAATTTGTTAAAAATCTCATTCATTTCATATGCGGATGAGAAGGGAGACTTCAACCCCTCCCGCAGGTCCCAGATTCCTCTCACAAAGCTTCCCTCATTCGATGAGAATCTAATGAGCCTTCCTTTGCTATGAAAACACCAAGGAATGAGGCCAGGACAAACATACCATACACACAGCACATTCTCCCCTCACTTGAAGGAGTCGGTTGGCTGCAATTGTTTGCAGTTAACTAGTTTCCACTTCAGTAGTCACTAAAAAGAGGTGAAGCGCGCACATCAAGTCTCGCTTTGGTGATATTAACGCGAGAGAGCTGCCGGAAATACTACGAGCTTATTGTCTGGGGAAAAATCCTAAAAGAATACATTCGAGAAAATATGATCATTTTAGAAAAATATGCGCACTAGCTCACTTTCGTGATCGCATTTATGCGCGCCTGTTTACTTTATGAATAAATTTTATAAAATCAACGAGGGGGAAAAGTGGAAGGATAAGAATATAAAAACAAACCGTCAAAAGAAAACAAACGGTGAATGAACGGAACGCTAAAACAGCACAACGGGTCCCAGCCTCATCGAGATCAGAGAACGAGGTTGTCCAACGATTATGCACTTCTACGGGAGAGAAAGGGATCACCGGGCGTAAAGAGCTGATGGTGCACTACTTTTCACCTTATGAAGCAAAAATGTGTGGCTGAAATACAGCGAACGATGAAAAATTCGTTGGCGTCCATGACAGCAGAGAAAAGATCGACGAGTACACAGCAAAACAGGTCGCGTATTAGCAGACGTCGACTTAGGCAGGAGGCCTAGTTGGATTAAACTTAGGCTAACGTTATCACGCTGATAAACATCATTCTCATCAGTGGGAATTACTTGATTCCCACCTTCTCGCAATCCAACTCAAATGATTCCCAAAGAAGTTTGTATAATCCATGAAAGTGAGCCAACATTCTTTCTTCGGCACCCCTTTCACCAGTACCTCTCGTTCGCAATCCAACAGCTGAACTACGATTACGTTCATTTCGAACGGGAAGGTACGCGGTTCGCAGCCGTAACAGGCAGGAATTCAGAATGAGTTACGTAGCAAATTAACTTACGTAGTAATTTTGCGGTGTTTTCCTTCTATTCGGCTGTCCGTTGTCTTCACACAACTCCTCCTTTCGCGATCAGTTGTTTCCGTTCCGCTGAGCGATGGTGCTCTAATATTGAAAAGCTCGCATATAAACATTTCGTGGATCGTCTGTTTGTTAAGTAATTCAGAATTAACGTGTGCACACTTAAAGATCGCCAAATTTCGTTCAAAGATCCAAAACGTCTTGAATCAGGCTCGTGCAATTTAGTGTCCGATCAGTCATATGCTCGCCTTGAATCATTTCCTGAATAAAAATGCCCCACTAATTAGTAATGCAGTGTACAGACCTTTCTAACGGGTCCACAGTTGCTTCTAGCAGTGTTGTGATGGAAAGGATACACAACACTTTCCTAGAAGGCTAGGTGGAACGTGACCACTGTCGAAATCATAACAAGAGAATAGCATGCACGCCGCCGATGCAGGAGTCGGAAATACGCATATAGGGCATCTAACAATCTACGGCATACTTTCTGAAGCCGAGCTTATTAAAAAAAAATTAAGTTGGTAAGTGCACTGAAACATGGCAGGTCAGTGCGTTCTTTGCAGTCTTCGTGCGCAGAAAGACTATCACATGCAAAACAGGGGAACCAGGCAATCGGGACGCGGACTTGCTCCGTAATATTAGGCCGCCGAACTTTTGGCTCCTGGACGTTTGGTTGCCTTAAACATATTAGTCGGACGTTTGCTATGGGCGCATATATGCGTTAAACCAAATGGGTTGCGACTAGTGATGCCATCGTACCAAAAAGTATAATACTTTTCGTACTGTACTTGTGCTTATACCAGGTATAGTACAGTATCGTACGAAATTTAAAACTGCAAGCAGAGTATGAGTACAGTACAGTGTGATTTTTCGAGGGGTTGTACGAGTACAGTATCCTACCGATCTTTTGGGAAAAAGTACAAGTACATCGTACCAAATTTTGACTGTACTTGTACTTCAAATGTACTTCACTCGCGGGAGATGCAGATTATCGTCACCGCGCTCCTACAGTTTTAAACTGTATAATACTTTTCGTACTGTACTTGTGCTTATACCAGGTATAGTACAGTATCGTACGAAATTTAAAACTGCAAGCAGAGTATGAGTACAGTACAGTGTGATTTTTCGAGGGGTTGTACGAGTACAGTATCCTACCGATCTTTTGGGAAAAAGTACAAGTACATCGTACTAAATTTTGACTGTACTTGTACTTCAAATGTACTTCACTCGCGGGAGATGCAGATTATCGTCACCGCGCTCCTACAGTTTTAAACTGTATAATACTTTTCGTACTGTACTTGTGCTTATACCAGGTATAGTACAGTATCGTACGAAATTTAAAACTGCAAGCAGAGTATGAGTACAGTACAGTGTGATTTTTCGAGGGGTTGTACGAGTACAGTATCCTACCGATCTTTTGGGAAAAAGTACAAGTACATCGTACTAAATTTTGACTGTACTTGTACTTCAAATGTACTTCACTCGCGGGAGATGCAGATTATCGTCACCGCGCTCCTACAGTTTTAAACTGTATAATACTTTTCGTACTGTACTTGTGCTTATACCAGGTATAGTACAGTATCGTACGAAATTTAAAACTGCAAGCAGAGTATGAGTACAGTACAGTGTGATTTTTCGAGGGGTTGTACGAGTACAGTATCCTACCGATCTTTTGGGAAAAAGTACAAGTACATCGTACTAAATTTTGACTGTACTTGTACTTCAAATGTACTTCACTCGCGGGAGATGCAGATTATCGTCACCGCGCTCCTACAGTTTTAAACTGTATAATACTTTTCGTACTGTACTTGTGCTTATACCAGGTATAGTACAGTATCGTACGAAATTTAAAACTGCAAGCAGAGTATGAGTACAGTACAGTGTGATTTTTCGAGGGGTTGTACGAGTACAGTATCCTACCGATCTTTTGGGAAAAAGTACAAGTACATCGTACTAAATTTTGACTGTACTTGTACTTCAAATGTACTTCACTCGCGGGAGATGCAGATTATCGTCACCGCGCTCCTACAGTTTTAAACTGTATAATACTTTTCGTACTGTACTTGTGCTTATACCAGGTATAGTACAGTATCGTACGAAATTTAAAACTGCAAGCAGAGTATGAGTACAGTACAGTGTGATTTTTCGAGGGGTTGTACGAGTACAGTATCCTACCGATCTTTTGGGAAAAAGTACAAGTACATCGTACTAAATTTTGACTGTACTTGTACTTCAAATGTACTTCACTCGCGGGAGATGCAGATTATCGTCACCGCGCTCCTACAGTTTTAAACTGTATAATACTTTTCGTACTGTACTTGTGCTTATACCAGGTATAGTACAGTATCGTACGAAATTTAAAACTGCAAGCAGAGTATGAGTACAGTACAGTGTGATTTTTCGAGGGGTTGTACGAGTACAGTATCCTACCGATCTTTTGGGAAAAAGTACAAGTACATCGTACTAAATTTTGACTGTACTTGTACTTCAAATGTACTTCACTCGCGGGAGATGCAGATTATCGTCACCGCGCTCCTACAGTTTTAAACTGTATAATACTTTTCGTACTGTACTTGTGCTTATACCAGGTATAGTACAGTATCGTACCATATTTCGGCTGCCAAGAACGGTATAGGTACGGTGCGAGCCGTTTTTTCAGGGGGTGGTATTTGTACAGTATAATACCATTTTTCGAAGGGAAGTACAAGTACAGTATCCTACCAAAAAATCTGGTGCGATGGCATCACTGGTTGCGACAAATGCGTTCATGTGTGCAGCGACAGATTTGGTGGTGCTGTAATGATCCCAGTTGCGACGATTCGAGAACGTAAGTGTATGCGGCATCACCAGAGTATGTGCAGTATGAGAGGGGAGCAAAGCTTCCATACGAGCATGCAAATCCAGTGGACCACTTATTGTTGTGCTACGTTCTTCTGAAAACTGAATTATCGCTACAACAGGAACGTGCTGGACTAAAGTTAGTGGCAGGCCGTTTAAAGAGCCTATCAATTTAGTTTGTGCCTGCCTCGACCTAAGCTCACGTCTGACAAGATGAAGTACTAAAGCCATGGGTTTATTTTGTTAGTAGCGCATTTAAAACAAATTTGCTTCCGCTTCTTTTATTAGCAGTAAAAATTCATTTTGCATAGTTATGGAGTTTTGAAGAAATGTGCTTTGAAGGTGGCACTACAATACAATTTTGTTTGGTCGTGAGCGATTTTGGCATTTTCCGAAGTAGGCCGGCAAGTCCGGCAGCTCGAACTTTCTTCAGTTTAGCTTCCGAAATTGGCTTCATTCATGTACTGCATTCTTTGCATACAACCCCAAAAATCATGTGACCCGCGCGAAAACTGCAATATCTTCGCTCCTCAGCCACCTAACCCTCTTCCACTCCACTGCCCTCCCTCATTCCAGCTGCCTCCCAAACTCGACTCTCCTCCTGTTACTCACTTCCCAAACCAAGCCTATCGGGTGATGAAATCGGGCTGCTTCTAAAGTGCATTGAACTTACTTCATTCCTCCTTCGATTATAATCTTAATGATTTTATACCGATTATTTAGTATTCGGACTCCGTACTAACTTATAAATTGTCCTCGTTGCATATGAGTATAGCCAAGCACGCGATTGATGGAATGAACCATAAAGACAGTTGAATGCAAAGGCAGTTGTAATTTCGTCGATTCCCGTACCGATGCAGCTGACAACCATGCCCACGCATGATTGTTTTGACCAGTTTCGGAACGCCTGGTCGTCAGCCTGCTGGCGAGCCGTCGGGTAAGCAGCCGGGAATCGAACCCAGGTCTTCCCGCATACGAAGCGGGAGCTCTACCACTGAGCTACTGCCCACACCCATAAAGACAGTTAGGGATTCAAAAACAATTTCTGGAAAATTAGCCGCAAATTTTTATCGTTTTATTCTCTCTGAACTGAATGAAGTTATGCAAACGGAATGTGCATATGTGCAATAGTACTTCTTTTAGCAGTTACTTGAAATTAACATCAGCTATTATTAAAGCGTATATGATCATCTCAAACGCTCATTGCTTAGTGGCCTGCGTTGAACAATTTGCTCATGAAACGTGGTGTTAGAAATGTTAGAAATGACAAAAAGCATTGCACACATTTCATGTATCGCGTTCTATTTGGGGTTCATTTCGGCCGTGTAAACAAGCGCAATTGCGCTCACACAGACACATCTACAATGCTTTTTGTTTCTATAAGTGGTTCCTTTTTTTTCTCGTATAATATTTTGATTTGCCCGTTACGCGTTTCGTCACAACAGTTGTCTTCATCGCAACCATTCATCGGAGACAAGCTCGTTGCGCGTTTCATAACGAACTCGTTCCAAGATAAGAGCAAAATTTTGCGACATTGGAGAGCCGAAAATTTAGAAGCGCAAGTTTGATTAGCTAATGAAACAACTGCTATAGAGATCGGCCGGCATGGAGAGTACAGCGCGGAACAACAGCACGCAAGCTTAACATTTTTCCCCTTAACCCTTCCTTGCTAAGTTATCGCAAACGTTGTGCGAGCAATTTGGTTTAATATAAATGCAACAACCATTTTGTGCTTAAATCGAAGAAAAATAAGGGCAGACTATATGTACCGAGCGGCCCACCAAAGTAACGTATTGCTGCGGTGCTCATGAGAACAATAAAACATTACAGGGTGGATTGACAACAAATTCGAAGCGGCATATTCTGGTAGCAAATAAAGTGCGGTTCCCTTGAATAATTGCACTACAGTGGTTCATGCTATTTGCTCTTAACGCATATTCGCGCATAGTGCAACAATAATATTTACTGCGCTTAACGCATCCTCATAAGCGAGGTTATTTGAAAAAACTGCGAAGATGTGTCGACTAGCGATACCTTTCATGTTTCATACAAACTTAAAAGCGATGTTTACTGTAGTTGAGCAATATGATCACCTAGAGGTGCAACTCTTTAGGAAGAACCCTTATATTTTTTTTTAGAAACATACAAACAAAAGCGCCAGATAAGTAAGCAGTACCAATTCTAAAGTTTTGTTTCATTGACTGCAACAGCACAGAGGTCGTTGATGTAAATGCATCATTCGACAAGTCTGTGCTGGCAATTCATCTCCACTCTTGTCTTGCGACACATACAAACAAAAGCGCCAGATAAGTAAGCAGTACCAATTCTAAAGTTTTGTTTCATTGACTGCAACAGCACAGAGGTCGTTGATGTAAATGCATCATTCGACAAGTCTGTGCTGGCAATTCATCTCCACTCTTGTCTTGCGACACATACAAACAAAAGCGCCAGATAAGTAAGCAGTACCAATTCTAAAGGGGAGGCAGCTCTTAAAAGTAGTCGTTCACGACTACTGCACAAATTTTGGTTGTTGAAACGATTGCATCATTGATTTCCATGCTCTCGAAACTGCCTGTGCAGGCAACCGTGTGACGTAGTGTTGTGTGGGTGACGGTTTTAGGAATTTTTATGGAGCAAAAAAACAAAGGTCAGCTTGTGTCCCAAAGTATTTTGCGTGCAAAAAAAGAAGTCTTAATCGAAGACCTAGGTCTCAGTCTGATCAAACTAGAAATGACAAAGTGAGCAAAACAGGTTAACTATTTGCAGTGAAGCACAAAGCCCACTTTAACGAAACTCAACGTTTGGTTGACGGTTCTTTCACAGGGCTAGAACGCTGCTCAGGAGATGGAAGGCGGCAGCCTCAAGCTCTGCGTGTTTGGGCTATATGCTCTTGAAAGTGTTTTTCAGTTAAATTCATATGAGGCTAATGTCGCATGCCCAAATAAAATGTCAACTTCATTGGATATCACCATAAGATATCTGTGGAAATGTTACTTATACGTTTCGGCGGAAAGCTACTCATTCACGAAAATACGCTTTGTCTGCATTCAAAAAATTCATGGAAGCTCAGTGTGGCGAATGCATGGCTTGGGCTAACTTCGCTGTTTCCTTTGAGCGCATTTCTTCGTTAGCCTTGCACGACCAAAAATGGATCTTTCACGAGGCTTATAGGGATTTGTGTGAAAACTGATTTTGCATAAATGTCAACCGTCTAGATAAGGAAGCAGCGCTGTGGAGGCGAAACACTTTATTGAGCACACCGGTGCACATTTGCGGTGTTAGCTATTATTGTTGATTATAGGTCCTCCACTTCCCATGCTTAGAGGGCAATTGAGCACCGTTGTGTTGCTTTAAGCAACAGGTTCGAATTCTACTGCATCTCAGCCATGGCGGTACGTAGAGCATACATCGAATCTATAAGAACAATGAACGCATTGATTATAGCGTCGCCAACATGACTTCGCAAACGAGCCCAGTTTATTAGTAAGTGCGCAGAAATGGCGTTTTCGTTGATATCTGATAGGCTGTTCTGAACGCTGTGAATTTCAGTTTGGGAAGTTTCTGATGAATTGTTTGCACATGACGTGGTCAGTGTTATTCGACTCCGAACGGAGAATATTTTTGACAAGCTGCCTGTATTGAACGAAAAGTATAATTTTCTTGGCTACTTTAGCAATTATTGAAATACTCACGGTCCACTAATTCCTTGGTCGCAAACGCCAAATGTCAGCGTTAGCAGTAGCGAGTAATAGCAGAACGCAATAAATAGAGACGAATACCACGAAACGTCGAATGTGTGAGGAAAAGTGAATACGAAATAAGAGAAACAACCAAAGATGCTGGGAGACGTCCGGTGTGGAACACGCCAAAGATGCGGCCTTTCGTGGGCCGCCGAACCAAGCTTTCTTGTTCTTCACCTTACAACGCGAGTGCCCGAATTGGACTCGAGCTGCTCGGACTGCATCTGTTGAGCTGTCCGGCTCCGATCTGGTCCTTCTGTAGCACCATCCCTTTTTGTTTTCATTTCCTTCACGCGCCCTCTGCCATCTGTGAAAGAAATCGCTGACTTGAACTTTGAGTCAGCGAATCTGCGAATCGCAGCAGGCATGTTTTTGCCGCTGAATACAGTCAATGGTTACCATCGGATTCGTGGTTCGCGACAAAGCCAAAAGCTGGACGACTGCAAATTTCAAGGCCGGCAATCCTCTAAGACAGCTTTAGACCCCAAAATGTTCGTCCGCACATTTTATTTCTGAAAATATCGCTTTGCAATGGTGAAATTTTTACGTTAAGCAAGATGAGCTGGAGAAATTAGGCTTCACTGGGGATTTTCGCTCATTGTTATTGCTATCATTTTCAACCGTATGGTGAATTCAAATCCTGATCCGAACTCCTCTTCCGTACGCTTTGCAAAATACGACAAAAATCTCAATAGCAATGTTAGGTTAACAAATTGAAACTATGAGACGAATTCGTACGAGCAGATGTCGACATGCTAAAATGATCCGATTGTTACAGTTTTCATTCTTGAATAGCACGGATTTCCGATTGCATGTAAGCTAACCGTAAGCAGCTGCTCATCGTTTTCGAAACGTTATTCACTAAACTCGTTCAACGCAATGGCATGTGTGGTCTCGTGTGGATGTGCGCATTTTGACTTGTCCGCTCGTACGTTTGTGATCGCAATATCGGAGGAGGTCATCATATTTTTTCGCACGCAAACGTTGTCTACTAATGGCGAGATGCTCTGTAACGTTCGATGTATGCGTTAATTAAGCGCCATTGTCAATTTAAGTTGAAAACACTTTAACATCACTTCCGGAACGCCTTATCTACTTTTTTGTCGCCGATGAAATCTACGAAATGAAATAAACTGACGTTCACGCCTGTATAGTTAAAAGTGAACAGGTGAATTAACCTGAACGGATATAAAAGTTCGAGAAAAATTCTGCGCAACAGTTTGAGCACCTCGAAAAGGTCACTGAACACGATGAACGCATTTCGAAGCGGTAATTCACATAACAAAATTTCGATAAAAATGTGGCCGATTTATACAAAAAAGAAAAACAAGGAAAGTATTTCAGTGGTAAAATATGTCACAACGATACATCGACAACATACATACAATGAAGCGTTCAACAAAATGTGAAGTAACTTTTGTTACTCATTTTAAAAAGTTTTTCTTTTTTGTTCACCTAACAGGTCTGAATCGATTTCGCAATCGCTGCTTTGACTCACCAACGAAATTTTTTCCCTTAAAGTTTTATATTTTATAAAATTTCAAAAACAACAAGCAATCAAGCGTACAAATACGAAAACACAAACATTTTGGCACCCTCAAAAGAGTCAAAAGAGTTTGAAGAAAACAAAAACGTTTGCAATTTAGAGTACGTACAAAAACTGAAGCTTACAAGTAAGACATGAACACTCGTTGCACGTGCAATCAAACGAACAAATGCTTCTCGAAGGCTCGCTTCGGAAAAACTCATTGAATTAAATTATCATTATATTTTTGGAGTTAAAGAGTGCATCAGGACGTCCAGCTGGTTATGTCCATTGTGTGACCAATCGTTTATGAGTGAAACGTTGCTGAGAAAAAGGAAAAATACATCGAAACTGTTAAGCGATGAATTTATTGCGATAACTTTTTAGAAGGGAAATTGCTCTGCGAGTGTGTACTTCGATGATGAGCCTTAACACAATGACAACTTTGTGCAGCCGCTATTGAGCGTTACGAAGCACCGAAAAAACAGTCTAAACAAACGTCAAAGCAACTATCTGAACCAAGCGAGTAATAAATATCAAAAAACAAAAAAAACGCAAACTAATACATTAGTTCGATGCTGCTGCTCAACGTGGCCGAATAAAAAAAATAAAATAAACGAGCAAAAAAAGCACCACGTTCACTTCAGTACATAGCAAAGAAAGCGAAAATGCAAATGGCAGATCAGATCATCGGTCGAGAGTGTTTGTGAAGAAATGTGATCGGGTATTGGCTTCTTTCTGAGCTCAGCATCACACACCTATCGTCCACTGCCCTCCTCATTGACCGTCAATGTTGTGATCTAAAATCATAATAGAACTCAACGAGGAATTTACACCAACGCATAAATCACCTTTTTGTTATCCCAGTGAAGTTACATTGTCATCCACAATTAGAAGTGCTCAGAAGAAAGGTCTCTTCCTCCAACCTTTCAATTCAGTAGCGCTAGGTCGGTGTTGATGCGCTTCGAAAATTGGATTACTTTAAGAGTGAAGCAATTAGCTTATCTTACCTCTGCGGAACGACTTAAAGCGCAGATTAAGCTTTACCTACGTAAAGCCGAGACGCGTTCATCTGCTAAACTCTGTTCGAGTTTATACAGCATACCATATTGAATTCGGGGAGAAAAGCTCATCAATGAAGCATTTGATCAGTCAAATAAAACTGTTTACCCCTCTTCTAACATAAAGAAATGCACGCGTACACGGGAACTCGCAACAGCACACATGAGCTGAAATGATCGTAAAACATTTTTTAGTGTGCGAAACTTACAGAAGACAATCTGAGAAAATGTTTTGGGAGCAACCCAACTACCTAAAGCTGTGTAATGATATGCCATTCAAATTCTACTATCACATTTTCTTAAAAGTTATAACAAGTTAGAAGACGCAAAGTTTTTGTTCAATACAGCGACGATTCAATATCCATTCCTCTTCAACGAAATTTTATTGAGCTAACAGGAAATATTAATTTGCTGTCAACAAAAATATCATTTAGAAAATAAAAGCGATCATAGATCTGATTTTGTTTGCCATCGAACAAACGATATGCTATAACTAAACGAATTTTGCCAAAGCGACCGGTTTTTATAAACGCCTCGAAAAATATATGGGAAATTATTTTTGTAATTCTTTCAGCACATACGACAACAAACACGGTTTTACCTGTGCAAAACAATGGCCCTTTTCTTCAAGAATCTCTTTTTTTATTTCGTTGCACATTCTTTTCGTCATCCGAAAAACTCAACGATTATGCAATCAATGAATTCTGGAAGATATTTCAGATATGATCATGAACGGGGTAGATAAGAAAGAAAAACTTTTTGCTCTACCTTGCTCTACCCTTAACCAACTCATTCAAATCTATAATTGAAACATTATTTCGCTAAGAACTATCAAGATCTATCTATCAATATTAGTAGAAAAAAGAAAGCGTTCGATTGACTTAGCTATCTTATTCTATAAAGCGGATGTCGAAAATTACCACACCTTCTACTGCAGCACCTTTATTTCTCATGCAATTTCCCTGCCTCAAAGTACCCATGAATAAAATGTACGAATCATCGTCAGTGCGACGGTATTGTCACGTTTCGAATATCACTACGCCTGACTACGTAGACCTATATAGCTTACAACATGCTTGATTCGATTATTTAGTCTAAGTATGTTTTTTTGGTCCATCCTCTAAACAAAAACCGTCCTAAGCGGCATGATGATAAGCCATGATTCAAAAATAATGCGATAAAAACACTGTCATTAAAGAACAGCGAAAGTGCTAAACGCGAGATGCTTGATTCCTTCGGCAGCATAAATGAATAAAATTTTATGTACTTCAAAAAGAATCAGGCTTTGTTTCTAAAATCAACTTGGATAGTCCTTTTTCGGGTAACTTACCCGTCGAACGTCATCAAACGCCAACATTCCGACTGCTTCGTGAGAAATCTTGATATAAAAAAGAGTCAGTTATTTCTTACGAAATGAAGCAAATATTCACTATTTATTTCTGAAGGAATGAGTCATGCATTTCATCAAAAGAACAAAAAGTCTCTCAGAAATACAGTAGATAAAATTTTAAAGGAATCGCTCTTGCGATTTTTTTTTTTTGCGGAAAACTTTC
>JPKZ01002783.1:422941-433583 GCA_000803305.1 Toxocara canis | reverse complement strand
GGGGGGGGGGGGATGAAAGAAGAAAGGCCAGGAAAGCATTCTCCCAAAGCATTGCATTCGGTGTTTTACGCGTGTTCTAAAAATTTCGCTCACAAACTGAGGGGGGGGGGGGGGGGGATGAAAGAAGAAAGGCCAGGAAAGCATTCTCCCAAAGCATTGCATTCGGTGTTTTACGCGTGTTCTAAAAATTTCGCCATGCTCACAAACTGGACCGGAGAGGTGGCGAACTGGATTCTTACGAATTTTCAAAAGGAGCTCTGCGCCAAAGCAAATGGGCTCGCGAACTCGATCCGGCCAGCAGGCCACAGGCTGTCGACCAGTGCCATATACTACTTATTGGCACTCAAAGCTGTCACCTTCTTCAGCTGTAGAAGACTCTTGGTCGACGACCAGTGCTGGAGTGGTTAGCTCGGTGGTTACAATAACGTCGCTAGTGGTTTGGCTCGTTGGTGGCAACGCTTCTGTCGTTGTTGCGTTCGTCTGCATGGATTCTGTTTCTCGCGCCGTGCCATTGAAGGTCAGTGTTCTTGGTGTTGTTGCAAACGGATCTGCTGCTGTTACCTGAATATTCTTCCGTTCTACTGGCTTAACATAAGTAGAGAAATTCAGTTCAGCTGCAATCATATGTGTATGTACGTCGTTTACTCTCATACTGATGTTCTAGACGATCATTGTGTTTCGTTCGAATAAAAGGAGGTTATGCTGAGGAAAGGTTCCATTTTGGAAATTTGTTCAAAGTAATATGGTAGTCATGAGGCAGTTTAGATGGGCATTTAACGATACACATGAAAATGGCACCTCAGCCGGGAGTGTGTCCTCTGAGAAGAATGACGTCGAGGCGAGAGTGGTCTGCTGTGTGGAGGTGTTTTGCATTGTCTCAGCCTCGTCTGCACTGCTTGTCGATCCCACATCATCATCGTCATCCTCTGTGTTGAATATATCGGCTTTTCTGTAAATAATAAAATCAAAAGGCGTAGATCGCAGTTGAAAACATTAAAATTGCAATAAGCTCTTAATTATTCACAATTATGTCTCTTAAAAAAAGTTTTCAGAAGGAGTTTTTCAGAAGCGTCAGGGATGAAAATTTCTACTAAAAGGATCATCGGGGTGAAAGCATCTATTTAATTTGTAAATTCTTAACCATATTGAAAAAGCGCACCTTGTGGCTCAAATCGTACAATAGTTGATGGGCATTAGACAATATATATCACATAAACATCTATGTCATGCTTCACATTCAGTACATTCTTACATCAATGGGAAGCGTCGACAGATATATAGCGACACTGATGAAAACTGCAACAGCACACTTTCGGACTCACTCTTTACTCGTTGAATTTATGGAATGAACATCAGCGAAGAGGTCTTCATCAGCAATTCCCTTCGGCCTCGTCAACAGCCATTCCCCTGTAGGCGCTAATTCGGATTCGGATGGCTGCTGCTCAACTACGCCGAGCTCATGCGCCGGTTTAATTTCAGGAATATTTGGTGGAGCCTTATCTCGGGTGCTTGCTTCGCTCGGTCGAACTTCTTCTCCGCCGCTATTCTCAGCAGTCGACGCTGTTACGTTTTCGCCTTCAGTTGCCATTCCTCCTAAACTTCAATCATTTAAACCAACACCAGTATATCTGCCACTTGATGCTTCTAATAAAACGTTCAACAATGATCGATGGGATGGTTTTTTTCAGATCAATGAAGTCAAATTGTTCCCTGTCAACGCAGTCGACAAAGTGAAGGATTGCGAGGAAGGAATTATTGGGGTCTCAACTGCACATCTCTTCCTTCTTTTAGCACTGCAACTGGCATTAATACTTTGGCCAATATAGGTGAATTCAACATGTAGCGCTTAACCGCAGTTTTGAGATCGAACTCTTTCTTCCTTCTCAACCACTCGGCTTGTCGAAGTTCCCAACAGCCTTTTCAACATAGGAAGATTTGCTAACCAGACGTTTTAATATATGTATATACATAATGCGTATATCATAATCAACTCGTAGAGGGTATTATTAGCCTTTTAAACAATCCTATAGATTACGCTTGAGAGTTTTGAGCGTAGCCATTACAGTAGTCGTTTATAGCGAATTTTTGAGCAAGCCCTGGCAGCGAGTAACATAAAAACTGAGAAGAAGCGTGTGTTGACGACATTTATTTTCAATCTTCGCAACGGATCGCATGTAGGGCGTAGTGGAGCGACGACAGCAAAAATCGTCTAATGAACATGGAGGTAGCAGATTGCTGCCGAGCGAATGCGGAAGGCATGACCCACGTTTTTGGGGCATACTCAGCGTTCACGCTCCATTATCGCTCACTTCTCTTCCGTTGCACAACATACTTTATTTTATAAACGTGACACATTTGTGCATCCAAATAATGTTTATTTCTTTTTCTAAGTGTTTTTTTCACACTGCTTGTATTACTATTTTTGTGCATCGAGAACATGCAATAAGAAATTGGTAAAATTCTTTATATGACCTATGATTACTTATTTGATCACGACTCTAGTTCGCAAGTATTCTTCTACAAGCTTTAATGTTATCAGCAGCACATAAAAAGATGACTTAGTGGAGGAGGCAGTTTTATTTCTTAAATGAAACGGCTGTGTTCTGACCGCCACGAGTAGTGAGTGCTCTGCTTGGGTGCAATTCTCCCAGGATCTTCACTACGTCTTCCACACCCGCTCCCCTACCCCCAACGTCCATCTTACGGACCATCAACGGTGCTGAGAGGGGGAACAATAGGATTAATGCGAAAGTGGCTTAATCTCACGTAACGTTCGCGCGAAAGCAAGAATAATCAACCTGTGACAAGCAGGAGCAAGAGTGCCGTTGCAGTGATCAACCCCATTTTGCACAGCGCGTTCAATTCGCGATCCTCTCAATCCTCGTTGGCTGCAATCATTATCATTTTTAAATTCTACCGCGCTACATCTCATTAACTGTGCCGCATAATCGCGGTAAGAACGCAACAAAATCCCCAATAAACTCCTAGCAGTTGCACATCTCCTAAAATTATTCGCGGGTTTTTGTTGGACTGAAACAGGAAAACTGAGGGATGGAGTGGACTGTGCTTCGCAATTTAAAAGGCGCATGATTGGTCACTGAAATATTTCTAACTTCTCTTCAATACACATACTCTAAATATGAATACACGCCTCAAAATTGGTTGCTTAAATGAAATGTGCATATGAGAACTTATGACAGTTTTTCCATATGCAGCCAACACTTAAACTTCTTTCAACATGCTGTACATATATAAAATTTTCCATGTTTCTGTTAAAAACAGTCTCAAACGTAACGTTAACGAGTTAAACAAGCAAAAAATCCCTTCCAACAACAGCTAAATGTAGCGCTGTTCGAGTTTCCCATTCGAAGTATAAACGTATTAGGCACGACGTGTAAACGTGTAACGCATGACATATGAGTGTATTATGTATGACGCATAAATGCATAACGCATGACGTGTAAGCGTACGATGCATGACGTGTAAGCGTATGATGCATGACGCGAAAACATATGATGCATGGCGCATGCACTTATGGTGCATGAGCATAAGCATATAATTCATGACGTATAAACGTATGATGCATGGCGCATGCACTTATGATGCATGAGCATAAGCATATGATTCATGACGTATAAACGTATGATGCATGGCGCATGCACTTATAATTCATGAGCATAAGCATATGATTCACGACGTATAAATGTATGATGCACGAGGCGTAAACATATGATGCATGACGCATGCACTTATGATGCATGAGCATAAGCATATGATTCATGACGTATAAACGTATGATGCATGGCGCATGCACTTATGATGCATGAGCATAAGCATATGATTCATGACGTATAAACGTATGATGCATGGCGCATGCACTTATGATGCATGAGCATAAGCATATGATTCATGACGTATAAACGTATGATGCATGGCGCATGCACTTATGATGCATGAGCATAAGCATATGATTCATGACGTATAAACGTATGATGCATGGCGCATGCACTTATGATGCATGAGCATAAGCATATGATTCATGACGCATAAACGTATGATGCGCGACGCGTAAACATATGATGCATGACGGGGGCACCTATGGTGTATGAACACAAGCATGTGATTCACGTCGTATAAACGTACGATGCAGGACGCATTAGCATGTACGCCAGATTACTACTGTTTCACGTTGAAGGTACGAATGATAAGTATGTAAGAACTGACGTATAAATATTGACAAAAAATCAGTAATATTTGGTGCAGGAAACTATGCGAAAACGAGTGAACGACACTGAAGGCGTGCGTATGAAAAAAAAATGGGATACGTAGAATGAAAGGGGTGGGGCGTATGCGCAAATTCCAAGAAATAAGAAACAATGCGCAACTCGGGAAGACGCCCAGAATGTTCTTCATTACGGCGTCTACAGCATACGTGCTCAAGAAATGCCTTCCGTATCTCGTTTTTCCTTGCATATACGATTAGTAAGTCGACGATACGAAACACACCGCTTTGCTTCTTCCACTCGTGTATGTTGTATTAAAAACTTTCAACTTTATGCATTAAAAGTGTTTGGTCTTGGCCAGTAAAATTTAGTTAAACGATATAGTCCAAAGCTGCTCCACTCGCACAGTTGCATTTCATGTTTTCTCAGGGGAAACTCCCCACAAGGAGACATCGCACTGTACGAATAGAACCAAACTGATCTTGCGCCAAAAGGCTGAATGTGATACTGCCAGAGCTATTAAAACGATCAATATAAATGGATTTTGATTGCCGTGGATTCAGGGGATGATGGTCCGGTTTGCTAGTGGCAAGCAAGATATACGGGTTTTAGCTTTGCTGCGCCGTTTTTGATTACGTAAAAACTCTAACACCAATATCACTCAAAAGGTCAAGAAAGGTTCGTTGAAATAAGCGAGTAGTTTCGATATGCAGGAGCATTCAGAAACGGTTCTGATTTGTTACCACTCACATAAGTTGAAAATACAAATCAACATTTCAGCGATAGGTTACAGCAACTTTCTGCAACAGGCGCATAGCGACACAACAATCAGTGAAAAAATTTGGTAAGTGCGGTTTGTTCAACTTTCGGCAAGTTTAGATTCCGCTGTTAAGTGATCTAAGAATGAGCTAAATCTTAAAGGATTTTTCCACACTTCTCTTAGAAGCATGATAGCAAGAACAGTTTTATGTGCCTATGCCGGTAATATAACATAACAATCAAGTAAAGAAGTATGCTTGTTTCTGGGTGTGGGCCAATTCAAAAGCCATTTAGGTGGTGGACAAATATTATAGAACTAAAAAAACCTTTAAAAATTTCTAAGAATACTACTTTGAAAGGAGTCTGTGGTAAATACAAAAACGAGCAGTCAGCATGTAAGGTTGCTTCATTAGTTGCATACTTTAGAAAAAAAAAATTACGTATCTTACCAGTTAAGGTTTTCCGTTCTATGAAAGTAACCAACTACTGAAATGTGTGCAGTATTGGGGATAATTTGAGAAAATTGAAATTGAAAAAGAGGAACACGATCTTTCTTTCTGAATGAGTGAGAAGTGGCGGCTATTTTCGTTGCAGTGAAATTTTTTCATATCGCTACAAAGTGTTTATGAAATACGCATAGATTTCTTTCAAATGTTCGAAATCTGTACAATGTAACAATAGCTTATTTTTTATTTACTGACATTCTCATTCCATTAGACATCCAAGTGTTGAATGCTGAAAGTATATGACCGTCAATCGGAATAATAAATGAAGTTTTATGGAGAATTGCATTTCGGAATTTCCGGGCTCATGAACCGACAGATTGCAAAAGTGTAGGTTGTCCGCAAGGCGTAAGCGATTAATGATGGAACTAAAATAACATCATCAATAAGGAAAGTTTTCGTTTATGTATTTTTCATTCTATAGGCTCGCATTGATAATGAGTGGTACAGTGATCGATTTTTACGGCCTTTATTATATAAGCAATCAATCCGCTACATTCTTAATATGGAGAGTCTATGCCAAGACTCTTTATCACGCCACACACCCATATACCTTAGTTATGGCAATTCAATGGTCGCGTTCTTTACAAAAAAGGATGAGAATTCGCCTTTATGAATGAAAACGATAAGCAAGCCTAGTTCAAAAAATATTTCTTTTGCAGATGACTAAAATGCGACTGATTGCTGAGTATTAACTTTTCTTGCTGCCAAACAAACGAAAGAAAAACAGTAGCCCATATGTTCCTTTTTAAATGGTCCTTAGAATAAAAACAAGAAACTTTTTTAGATCACAAAGTCAATTCTCGGAAGTGAACGTTCATTGGAACTAATTAAATAAACCTGACTCATGATCATCTCTGAAAGTATTGCATCTTAAAACGATGTTGCTTCCAGCAGACACAAATCAACCGCACTTTATATATCCGTAAATTGCGAATTATTTGTGCCATATAAGCTTATAAGTTCCATGCCTAGCATATAAAACAAGATTCTGCCGAAAACCAGTGGCCGATTATCAGCAGCATATATACAATATGAGATGTAGCATATATACAATAAGAGATGTAGCACATATACGATACGAGATTCCAGATTCCTAATGTCTGTTTGTAAAGTTTTAGTATTTGCTCTTTTGGATCTACAAGTGAAAGAAAAAACCAATAATGAGATAAACAATACCCTACGTCTGCAGGGAGGGGGTATGAATTTTCAGTAAATGCTGTGGGATCGTTAGTCGACCCCTCGTATGCGAAGGGACAATGAGTGCCTTGACAGTCGTCGCATGCCAAGGTTCAGCGGTTGCTTGGTGGACTCCACATGCAATGCTTCCGCTGTATTATATATGAAAAAAAAGCATCATATATGATTTTGTAGGACCGGGTGCGAACAGCCACACATTTTTCTAGACCAGGTAAGACGATGAGGCAGTAAATACCCTTCTCCCCTCTTGCATGTATATCATCCAAATGTAATAGAGTGAAGAAATAGCCCAATAATTCGTGTCGCAACAATAGAGAGTATCCGAAAATTTCAAAAACTCCAACTAAACTAGTGAAAAAATATATTTGAAATGAGAGATGTCGGTGTATCTATGAGGAATTTTGTTGGCACACGGAAAGCAGCCACTTACTGCCCTTTTAGCTCGATATCGAATAAATGCACTCCAATGGAAAACATGACAAAAGAGTGCACAAAAAAAAACTTCTTAAACTAATCGAATTTTAACAAATAACATCATCAACTGCTCGTCGCTTATCAATTCACATTGTTTTCACCATTTTGACAACCACTGCGCCAGTAATCTTATTATGCATTTTATTAAGATTGCTTAAATGGTGCCAACCAAATGTTTTCACCTTTACATACTGAGGTTTGGTCACATCGTTGAGACGGTATTGTTAACATGGAATAGCAATTAGCTGTGATAAGAAGACGTAGGCCGTGACTATAGCGTTGGCTATTACATTGTTCTTTTTTTTTTCAGACTATCGGAAGAGTGAACGATGAGGGAAAGCTAAGGAAAGGAGTCAAACTGAAACGAACAAGACATACTCATATTGCGATCTTGTAGAGGGTTAAATGAATCAGGTTAAAAATTTTAGGTAGAAAAGCCGGCTGGATTCTCGTATTGGCGAAAAATTCAAGAGAGATACTGGCGAAGTAGAAATGAAGGAATGACCTGAAAAGCACAAATTTCTGGTGGATGGCATTCCAATTGCTCCCACTCCATACTCAACTCTTTTATTTCCTCACCTACACCCTCTAATGCAATGCAATATTTAATCGCTGCTCTGCTAAGTCGTCGAATAGACGAAATGGATCAAACCGTATGAACTTAATGCAAACACAAGACAGATGCAATTTAGAGGAAATGTTCTCATGATATCAACGACAGGACGTGTCACTTACGGGGGAGGATACTTGCAATCGACGTTGTGCGCAGCTCAAAAACGATAAGAACGTCTTTCACATGACTCAGAATAGCACCTGAATAAAAGGTTGACGGATACCAGGGGTCAATAGTCCGAAGCGCAAATGGAGGGATACATATGTTAACATATGCATATATTTGCAGTGAGTCGGTGCAGCTAGAAAAGCTTACCGACGACCACTTCTGATTTGGGACCGAAACGAGTAGACACACAAATTACTGAAAATGCTGAATCTTTGCTGCCATTGTTTTTCCTTTCTTCTGATTGAAACGATTTGCAATTAAATGAGTGGCGAATCGATAAATCCAGACATGATCCGAACACTCATAATTGACAGATTACAATAACTGCATGCGAGCAACCCATATATGAGGCACAGCATTCAACGATTCTCTCTCACCATATTTTCTAACATCTCATCGCCACTGCCATACTTCGAATGCTGCACACGTCGATTCAGCTAAGACTTTATATGTGCATACTGTCCATACAAAAAATTTGGCTCGTTAGTGAAAATTATTCATAAATGAGATTGCCAGCCACAATTTGCGAACTGTTTACCCTCTTAGGTTCATAATCATTCGTCTATGATCTAATTTTTTTCCTCGATTTAATTTTTTTCCGCTATATCTTTCTTTCTTATTCTATTATTGATTTCACTTTTTGAGAACTGCGACTTCAGCTCGAAATCAGGCTGAGATTTGCGGCCGTCGTCTTACCTCACCCGCTGGTCTCCACCATCAAGTAGTAAAGCGATAAATTCGGCAGTGGATAGATCAATAATAGCCAGTGGATCAGAACCATGTTTAATGCGATGATTAGCACGATATCTAATCGAATTTTCTACCACCCTCAAATCCACTTTGTCGACATGAAGAACTAAACGAGAGAAAACGGAATCAAATTCAGCCGCAGCTTAGTCCTGCTAATGGAAATGTTTGAAAGCAGATTTCACCCTATGCAGGAATATCTCAGCATTGCAAGATATGAAGCAAACAATAATTTTTAACAGCTCTGAAACGCTGCAAACGGCGCATAAGACAGCGCTAAAAAAAGTTCACTTTTAGCATGAAGGACAGTCAATCTTCAGTATCATTTAAATTGTTCGGCTCCTTCACTGTCTCATAATACAAAAAAAGGAAACTCGAATAAGAGACAGAAGAGAACTTTCGAGAATTTCGCCAACTTATTTTCCTTGGAAACAGATCGCCATGGAAATAATCCGACTTAAACGGGCAAGGAATTGGGCGAATCCCTTCTCGCACAGTCAGAGCGAACAGTACCGCTCATAGAGCTTTAAAGTATATTTTCGAGTAAGCGTGACCAAATTTTAGCCACCATCAAACGCAATCGATCAATTCTCATTGATAACCTTAAGTGAAGAGTTACCTCCAAGTCACCTTCAAGTTCTGCGTAGGCATCTTTTAACGCGAACCGACAATCGTTCGCTTAGAGTGGCAACGGAGTTCACCATTCGGTGAATACACAATGCGTTTGGTTGATTACACTTATTATTCTTAATATTATTGTTTTTGAGTAAAATCACTTTCCACTCTCTCTTAGTCGTCATTCGAATGTATTGCTTGGTGTAACCATTTTTGTACTGCTTGTGTGAAGCTGTGCTTTTGTTACTTGCATTTTGCTTAATTCCAACAAAAGGTTTTTTTTTTGTTTCCTTTTCTGAAACGGTTGATTACACTTATTATTCTTAATATTATTGTTTTTGAGTAAAATCACTTTCCACTCTCTCTTAGTCGTCATTCGAATGTATTGCTTGGTGTAACCATTTTTGCACTGCTTGTGTGAAGCTGTGCTTTTGTTACTTGCATTTTGCTTAATTCCAACAAAAGGTTTTTTTGTTTCCTTTTCTGAAACAAAAACACTCATACGAAGGGCAGCGCAAAATGGCTTACGAACATGGCGTTTTAAAAAGCCCGCTCGAATAAGTATTTTTGTGAACTCTGGAAGCGGAAGACATCTCGACGAACTGAGGCTGAGCGATAACGTTAAATTTGGTGTGATTTAAAAGAAAAAAAATCGAACGAGTTCGTTTATTGAAATATCGCAGAAGATCGTTCAAAGAGGCACTTCAACATGTCGTTGTTTTTTTACAGTTTAGACGACCAAACTGACCTTGCTCACTAATTCGTATAATGATTTTGGCTACAAAAATACTTTTCTTTTAGAATACGAACGAGTTCAAGATCGTGATGCGCAAACTTCCAATTAACCGCTTGCGGTTATGCTTTCATTCTTCACTCAAATGCTGCACTTGACCATGGAAGGATGAAATACTACCGCATGAAAATAATAAGGATCACAGGAGTGAAGGGGAAAGATGGGGAAGGAGGCATCGCGAAGAGAGGGTATGAGACGTGATGCAAAGGAGACTTTGAATAGGTCGAAAACGTAGCGAACGGTAAGCGCAATAACCGGTTGCTGCCTACGAAAAGGAAACCATTGTTATAACGGTGAGCAGCTGAGTGACCAGTTCACGTTCGCTTTGAAGACTAACGGTTTGCGAATGCGGCGATGTGCTTGTCGCACTAGTTGCATTAGCAGTATTGGAAAGGACAATCCTCTTTTTGGGCGCAAATGTCCACTAGGCTACGAATTTTGAAGCTGTTAATTAATACAAGTAAAATTGAGACGACCGAGAATTCCATTAGCTCAACTGTCGCTTCTACATGCGAAAAAAATGTTTTTGGACATTTTGAATATATCA
>JPKZ01002783.1:370119-408438 GCA_000803305.1 Toxocara canis | reverse complement strand
GTTTATTCCCTTATTCGAAATGCGAAACCGGGTGATTGTGGTGGTAGCGAGGTGGTTTCCTTCTTGTAGATCTGTAATGACCTCGGTTTCTCGATTTCATTCAGCACCGAATTTCATGCGTTTATTATTCTGTTTTAGAAGCAGCGTTCGAATATGTTAAGCCTACACCTGTTAACAGTAAGCTTGAAAGAATTTGCCGAGCGCGTTCGGTCATTTGTGGGAGATAATTCGAAGAATTCATCAAAGAGTATGTCAATATTTCTACGAACTATACGTCATACAAAGATCAAAGTAGAGGCGACACAGCTCACGTGTCTGCAAGCTTAGAGCGCTAACTCTTTGCATATTGTTATGAATCACAATTGCTCGAGCATATCGCCTTCTCAATAATCGAAGGGTCAAGCGGCTTTGAATATCTTCAATCAAATTTAGGTAGTGAGTATCACTGCTAGGATGGGAAGGAGGTCAGACTGTGCTGACGTACTGGAGGAGTGGGCGAACGTAGACTGTGAATGATTTGGTCAGTTGAGTTATATCTCTAGAACAGAATGCTCGAAGAACAACGGAAGCCCTCGCATTTTCTTCATTTACAATGTCAGAAATATGGTCATGGAATCTGAAGTTGTTGATCGTAACGCCCGGACCTTTAACTGCACTGCTAGCTGCAAATGCTCTACCGTTAACTAGAAAGAGATTTTCGGGATTGGTCTGTCCAAATCGGATAAGACTTGCTTTGTCTGCGGCTAAGGGGAGCAGCCACTTACGCGACCAGTGGTCAGTACTGTTGGATATAACTTGAAGGTTATCGGCGGTAGTGAAATCCTTAACATGGTCGACTAATAGGGCACATTTGCGGTCAGAAAAGAAGCAGTCAGTTAGGACGTTAATAAAGATAAAAAAGATAAGGGGCCCAAAACGAGTCCTTGAGGAGCTCCGATGCTGATCAGTTGAGAATCATATGTGCAGTCTCCAACACGCACTACCTAGGAGCAACCGCAAAGAAAATTGCGGAATCCAATGCAGCAGGAAGCCTTCGATTCCGTACGAGTTTAGTTTGAAGAATAACTTTGGCAAAGAAACTGAGTCAAACGCTTTCCTGAAGTCAAAGTAAACACAGTCAATGAACCGCCACGGTCGACGTGAGAAAGCTAGTTCTGAAGCGTCCTAAGATGAACAACTGCAGTCGATCTGTTGCTGAGGAAACCATACTGGAGTGAGGAGAATATGTGAATGAGTGACTGATACTGAAATACTTCTTAAGGCAAGAAGCAACTAGCCTCTCCATCACTATAGACACAGAACAAGTGGGGGATATGGGTTGATAATTTTGAGGTTTCATTTTAGATCCCTTTTCATGACTAGGATGGATAATCGCTTTTTTTCCACAGACGAGGAACACATCCAGTAACGAGCGATCGACAGAATAAATAAAAAAGTAGCGATGAAAAGGTATCTGCGGTTCTTTTGAGGAAGATTTATGGGATACCATCAGGAGATGTGTTATTACGGCAAAGGAGAGACCTGAGTTGTTTGTTGACGTCGGCAGCAGTGATATCAACGTATTCGAGAAAGAGGAGTCAGAGACGATGTTTATTCCCTTATTCGAAATGCGAAACCGGGTGATTGTGGTGGTAGCGAGGTGGTTTCCTTCTTGTAGATCTGTAATGACCTCGGTTTCTCGATTTCATTCAGCACCGAATTTCATGCGTTTATTATTCTGTTTTAGAAGCAGCGTTCGAATATGTTAAGCCTACACCTGTTAACAGTAAGCTTGAAAGAATTTGCCGAGCGCGTTCGGTCATTTGTGGGAGATAATTCGAAGAATTCATCAAAGAGTATGTCAATATTTCTACGAACTATACGTCATACAAAGATCAAAGTAGAGGCGACACAGCTCACGTGTCTGCAAGCTTAGAGCGCTAACTCTTTGCATATTGTTATGAATCACAATTGCTCGAGCATATCGCCTTCTCAATAATCGAAGGGTCAAGCGGCTTTGAATATCTTCAATCAAATTTAGGTAGTGAGTATCACTGCTAGGATGGGAAGGAGGTCAGACTGTGCTGACGTACTGGAGGAGTGGGCGAACGTAGACTGTGAATGATTTGGTCAGTTGAGTTATATCTCTAGAACAGAATGCTCGAAGAACAACGGAAGCCCTCGCATTTTCTTCATTTACAATGTCAGAAATATGGTCATGGAATCTGAAGTTGTTGATCGTAACGCCCGGACCTTTAACTGCACTGCTAGCTGCAAATGCTCTACCGTTAACTAGAAAGAGATTTTCGGGATTGGTCTGTCCAAATCGGATAAGACTTGCTTTGTCTGCGGCTAAGGGGAGCAGCCACTTACGCGACCAGTGGTCAGTACTGTTGGATATAACTTGAAGGTTATCGGCGGTAGTGAAATCCTTAACATGGTCGACTAATAGGGCACATTTGCGGTCAGAAAAGAAGCAGTCAGTTAGGACGTTAATAAAGATAAAAAAGATAAGGGGCCCAAAACGAGTCCTTGAGGAGCTCCGATGCTGATCAGTTGAGAATCACATGTGCAGTCTCCAACACGCACTACCTAGGAGCAACCGCAAAGAAAATTGCGAATCCAATGTAGCAGGAAGCCTTCGATTCCGTAGGAGTTTAGTTTGAAGAATAACTTTGGCAAAGAAACTGAGTCAAACGCTTTCCTGAAGTCAAAGTAAACACAGTCAATGAACCGCCACGGTCGACGTGAGAAAGCTAGTTCTGAAGCGTCCTAAGATGAACAACTGCAGTCAATCTGTTGCTGAGGAAACCATACTGGAGTGAGGAGAATATGTGAATGAGTGACTGATACTGAAATACTTCTTAAGGCAAGAAGCAACTAGCCTCTCCATCACTATAGACACAGAACAAGTGGGGGATATGGGTTGATAATTTTGAGGTTTCATTTTAGATCCCTTTTCATGACTAGGATGGATAATCGCTTTTTTTCCACAGACGAGGAACACATCCAGTAACGAGCGATCGACAGAATAAATAAAAAAGTAGCGATGAAAAGGTATCTGCGGTTCTTTTGAGGAAGATTTATGGGATACCATCAGGAGATGTGTTATTACGGCAAAGGAGAGACCTGAGTTGTTTGTTGACGTCGGCAGCAGTGATATCAACGTATTCGAGAAAGAGGAGTCAGAGACGGCAGGAGGCGCGTCGGGATCTACACCATTATTGTCAGCTATATACATGGACATGAAAAATCACTGGAAAAGGCGGGCACGAGCTTAATCGTCAGTGACAACGTTATTAGAATTGTCAAGAAGTGGTCCCATGTAGTCACTGAGGTTAAGCTTCTCGTTAACATACCGAGAGAACTTCGATGCTTTTGAATAGTGGAAAAGGCCAAAGAGACAACCAGAGCTTAAGTACAGCTGAAGAGAGATATTGAGCTCACGAGAGATGAGTGATTGATCTTACCCGACTAGGATGGCATAAATATAGAGTAAGTTACCTAGATAGAGTAAAAAATGGAGTAATCAAGGTCAAGACAATTATTTGAGTTAACCCATGCCTCTGTGATACAAACTATTTTTGTCTCATATTGATCGATAAAAAAGGTGAAGTCGTTCATCTTAAACAGTATTAAGCGAGCATTTATTAGGGCACAGGGGATTCGGTGAGAATGGTTCGGTGTAATTGTTGGAGATGCTGCATGGTTTGGAACGTTAAACTGGACCGAGACAGGCGAACGAAACACTCGCTGCGAAACGGTTGATCAGCCATCCTTACGATTGGTGAAGCGTAGATAGCAATTAGCTCGTTTACTTGTATCGACTGTCGAATACAACTTACGTACGGGGGAGTTCACGAGAAGTCTTTAGCGTGACAATGTGAAGATCACGAACAACAAATTTGAACATATACGCCTGAGCATTAAGCTTGCTAGCTCGCTGGCGTGACTTACGGTCTTCAATCAATTCATGCTAGGAATAATAATCTCTACGAACATAACAATCAGTTAGGGCTTTTTGCTTGAGTGCACAGCTTCAGCAGCCATCATGAAGCCGGCTTTGGCGGTGGCCTCCTTCGAAGACTCGTGAGACACTCCAATGAAGGCACATCTTTTGGCCTTTTCCTGCAGCACGGCAACGTCGTTATGCACTAGTCGTGCAACCGTTGAATGGAGCTGGACGGGCTCGAATCAGCACGAGCAGTAGTCGAAATCGCTAGAACCAAGGACGTATTGGCGACAATAATTTGGTCCATTTTCGAAAGCAGCTGTTCGCTCTGCTACGAGAACAGATTTTCCAGTGAATCAGCGATGCTTTGGGAAAGGAGAGGGGCTAGAGTGTTAGCTAGCGCTTTTCAGCCGAACGGAAAACTGAATTTGATTGCCATTTGAAAACTGAAAACAGTAATACAAATAGAGCAAGGGCAGACAGATGAACACAACCAGCTGCACGATGGCAGAGCGCATCGATGTTGTGATACCTTTACAACACCTAAATCATAGTTCAGCGTGTCACGCTGCCAGCGCATTGAATTCATATATTCATTTAGTTTAAAATCGGATGTCATCGATTTCGCAAGACGTTTCGTATCCTATCAGCTTCGTGAAACAGTTAGAACGCAGAAATACGGACAAATAACACTAATGACGCGATACATCTGGATACAGGTTTGATAGAGCATAAAACAAACTGTTTATAGTGAGTCAATTATTTGTACGTTGCTGAACTTACTGTGATATTTTGTATGCGATGGAGTTGGCATGTAACTGAACAAACTGGCGTAAAGCGTTGCAATCAGCTGCGATTAACGAGCCTATGTACTAACGCCATGCGCATTGTTTTCATATTACTTGCGTCTATCTATCTCTGTTGTGAGAGACTTATAATACATCTCTGTGTTACTATTGACATCTAATAGGACGGCTCAACGAGCACGAACTGCTCTCTATTGGGATAAGCATTGGTCCGATGGAAACGTCTAGTAGTAGCGCAATCAAGAAGCGAACGACGCGCTCATCAAACTGTCGTTACAGCTAATTAAATAGGTGAAGTGTTTTCGTCGTGGTTGCTCGTGTGTGCGTAACGCGCAAATTGCACTGTTTCGTTGTTATGTTCAAAAGCCTTACTCGAAGATGCTTGCATTCCGTTTCAAGTACAAAAATGTGATGCAAACCTGCTGCGTATATGCAAGCAACACTTGCAATTCATCAAAAAACTCTACTGGCCTTCTTCGACCAAAGCACAATCCCACCGCGATTCGTTGCACAGCAGTAATCCTCTCTGTGATGAATACAAAAGAAGGTAAACCAGCACTCAAATTATCACTCGTTTCATGGCGCTCAATTCTGTATCTATGACGGGACAGTTTAAATTGTTTGTTCTGCAGTCTTTCATAACTGAGTGAGAGATAGACGAATAGGGTGTAGTACTGATACTGGTAGATGTCTGAGGAGGTATTGTAAGTGCTTTAAGCGCGATAGACAAGTAATCAATACAGTACACTGACATTTTTGGTACAGATATAATACATATATCAAGAGCAGGTGCTACGAAATCAGAGTGTGCTGGAAAATATATACGTTTTTTTGTTCTACACTACAATCAACTGTAGTACAATGCGGTGGTATTTGCGCCTAACGAGATTTGCAAGTGTGAGCACAGTGTCAAAGAAGTCTGTTTTCGCCGGCCGAATCTTGGCCAAATTTTTGTGGTTTACTGTGGTCGACTTCAAAACTGTAAAATCTATATTCTCCCGTCAGCTTGCAACGTTTGATTCTCATTAAACGTGATATATTTTTGATCCATTTTTCCAGGCGCTCCTCTCCATCTTCATTTTCGTCAAGGCGGCTGAAAGATCTAACAAGGCTACCTTTAGAGTGTGCCGAAGATATGTACAGTGAAATACGGCGGGTATAGTGGTCTCATCACCTTGCTGCCGATTAGGGAACAACAAGGGAGCGCCCATCGAAAAGCGAGTAAAAATACCCATGGATTCTATAGATATTTATGCTAGTGTCTGGTGGATGTGTCATTTGCCTAAGTCTCTTCGACAAATGCATCGTTACTTCCCCTCACTGTCTAGCTTATTTCAATGTCCAATGATGACAACAATGACTGGATGTCTATGAAAACAGACAACTGTATAGTGGTCTTGACATTTCGCGAAAAGTTATAGCATAGTGAGATTGCACGACTGGCATAGTGCTTTGTGGGAGACAACACTAGCTCCATGGAACCAATTATGGGTGTACACGGAGCTGTGCTGAAAGCAACCGATAGTTTCGAAGCAACCTGTATATACATATACATTATATATATATATATGTATACATATATATATATACATATATGTACATATATAAAGTGAACTCTACTTATTCCGGTTGAGAAACTATTCTATTTGTACTGCGCATTCCCTTGAGTTGCACAATATATTATTTTCATTTCTCCACGAAGAAATAAACAGTACTTTAATATTTTACAGCGACCACTACGCTCAATAAATTTCACTTTCCTGCATCGATTCTTATAGTAAATGTAATATATTCTGCAGCTGCAAAAATGTAATTGAGTTGATATTTTTGTACCTCAGAATGCTCTTCAAGAATACGCAGCCTACCTTTACCACTTGGTCGCTTTTCAAGAACGAGGAAAACTCGAATCGTGGTTGCGACAGGCATATGCTGAACTCAACAAATCAAGTTATGTGAGAACCATCTGCTCCAAAAAGTTGACGGATTACCAAGTTGGCTGTCTGTTTAAAGCTAACAGATTTAAATTTGGCAGCCTACCAAACAGACCGGACTTAAAATTTCTTGTTGAACGTGCATACTCAAGGTTGCAAAGCATAGGGAGCAGGGGAGAGAGCGATATGCACCCCCCCCCCCTCCCCCCATTCAGTTACACGTGCACCTCGACGTCGACACGTGCGAGCAAAAATCAATCGTTGAAGGAATGAAGACTAAAGTCAGCAATCGCTACTTGACAATTGCTGCTAAGCGTTTCACTTTTTGCATTGACCATTCATCAGTTGTCCTTCTAGAATAAAACAACCAATGAAAGCAGTTTTGTTTTGCCAACTGCGTAATCACATCAAAAATTCATCATTTTCCGCGAATCATTATCGCCGAATACAAGTTACCATGTCCTCCTATAAAGCGAACGCTCAGTATGAATGCGATAAATAGAAGAGCTCAGATCGGAATGTTGGATGCACTACCGAATGAAGTATTATCGAGAGGATAGCACTGGCTCGACTATTGAGTTTAGTTTACTCAATCACTGCGTTATCCCTTTCACGTGAATCACCACTTAGGTGGTGAGGTGAAATACACATTCACATGTCGCCATCTTTCAAATTTTTTCTCAATAAAGTTCTCTTCCTGATCCATTTTCCTCTGTAAATGTAACGCGTCTATATGGTGTACGTCATAAGCTAGTTGCTTAGTTCATGTATAAACTCTGCAACTTTCAGTTCATATGCATTTCACCGTAAATATTCTTAAATAAGTGTTTGACGCCGGTGAAAAAATAAATTTTTCTTTTAATGACAACAAGCCGCTAATTAGCTGCATGACACATGATCTAATGAGATCGAAATGCAATCAAGAGCATACAGTGTTCACGTTGTTATTGCTGTTATTGGTCGAGTTCCAAAGCACAACAACACTAATATGCTTAACGAGCGTCTGTTTGCGCATGTTTCATCGACATCTTCTTAAGCCAAATTCTCCGTTCATTTGCTATTTCCATTTCGTTTGTTCGACAGCATTTGAAGTTGCCTCTTCCGACTCGCTTCAATTATTCACTTGCGAACGGCTATAACGATTTGTGACGAAACAACATTTTACCATCTAGGTGAAGCAATTTCCGGTATTTCCACCCAAACACACTGACACATCTTCCTCACATCAGTCTTCTAAACTTTCGTAATTAAACCAACCATGCTGAAACATAATTCACTCAGAAATTGCATGGTTTTTGTTCGATGATGATGTCAGTCTTTTTGCCTAACGATCCGGATGCCCTAAAAGAGGTTATTCGCGAACTCACCAACTGTTCAACGAAGCGAAAATCTCGATCACCTAAAGAAAGGAAGGCTCTAAGAGTACAAAAATCATTAAAACCTTTTCGACGTTTTTTCGTCTTTGGCAGTAAGCGGTGTATCTGAATTATGGGATTAAGTCGTTATTATATGCAGCTTACTAGTCCTCCTCGCACATGCTCAACGAATTGATCGTCGTTCTCAAAAAATAGACATTTCAAGCATACAATCACTTTCATGCGAAGTGCCCAAATCTTTAGCCTTTTTTTGCTTATTGTTTATCTATGGTTTAAATTATATATATATACATATATATCCAAAGTAATGCTTAGTGTTGTATCTGTGAAGCTCATACCAGACAAGTGTTCTTTTTTTGTTTTAACTGAAAGCATCCGAGGAACGAACTTATATGGTGGAAGCTGCGTAGATGTACGATGTTTATGATCGCGCACTTAACGTTTACGATGAATGCAGCGATATGGGTTCACATCTAACTCGTGGCAATAACTTCACTCATGGATTTTGGTTAACGAACTGTTCACTCCTTCAATGATTTTTGCAAACTTATTGCAGATTTTTCTTAAACAACACCAACACTAAGCACTTTTTCATCAATTCAGGAATTTTAAAGCAAACGATGTTTTCAGCAATCTTATGCATTACACGACTACAATTCACCTCAGTGAAATGCTTCGTTGTGGTTATGTTACTATTAGTGACGTGTCTATTGTCCGCATATTGTTATGTTCTTGCTCTAGAGAAATAAAATGGGACAGTCAAGGAAAGGAATTTACTTCGAAGACAGCGGAAGAGCCTTCCAAAAAAATATAAAACAGACACAGCAACTTCAAATGTGCTATTATCTCACCGCATCTCTATCACATCAGACCGACAGTGCAGGAACTGTTAACAGCCAACACTGCTTCGGCCGACCTGCGTTTTCATCATCACCTCATTTCCGTTTCAGTTCAAAATACCGCCTCTACTATAAGGAGACTGTTTGAGGCGAAAGTTTTTAATTTAGGCTTTTTGTCATTGCTACCTACTCCTCATAAGTGAGGCCAAACGTCGTTGTATGGGTCTTTTATCTGTGATCGCTAAGTAAACCGAATAAACTGAAGCTCCTCTACAGTAGGCGTCATTTATCGAAGAGGTCGTCTAGTAGGTCGCCTTTCGAGCCCGACGAATCGTCTGTTTATCTTTTTGAACGAAACGAGGATGACCTTGCGAATATTGCAGCCAACGAAAGAACGTGTAATTCGTTGCGCCCTTACGCTCGAGTTCCGAAGGATGCAGGATAGGCTATAGCAGATTTTTGGATGCAGAAGCTAGTAGCAACAGCGATCCAAGGTGCGAAAGAGAAAATCCACACCGCTCACGTGCGTCGACAAAAAAAAAGTTGGGAATGATGGTTCAGGACGTCACATTATGCGCTTTCTACTATTCTGTTGAAAACTGGGTTGTGGTAAAAATTATAGGTGAAAACCGCTGTACATCGTTTTGTGTGAATCGAAGCCGACCAGCTCATTGGAGTAATCGATAGCACACTTGCCGCCTTTGAACGGGCCCGAAAGGAACGGTCGTCGTCCAATATTTGCTGAACAGCGAGCTTCGCAAAGAGAAGAATATTGACGTCTCGTCTCACATCTCCTAACCCTATCCGCTACCTTCCCGCAACACGGTAGTTGTTCTGCCCGTCCTCTAGAATTTTTCCCAACAAGCATGAAAAAGAAATCTGTTCCCTCTGCCGCATTTGAGGGCAACAATACGCAATCGTGTGCGCAACGATTTTCTCATCCTAGAAGGACGTGCGTTTCGCTCCGGCAAAGACATCCTGCATGTTTTGAAAGTGTCGTTTTTATTTTCTCAGTAAAACGAGAACTTCCGCCAGGATGCTGAGAAGATCGTTGTGTTCCGTAAGTCGTGAAACGTCATATATATATATATATATATACATATATATATATGACGTTTAATACATAATACATTCAGTACATACTAGACATACTACACAGTAGTTCAAGTTCTACGGCGTCAAGCGTGACAACCGCGTGATGCTTTATCCATATACGTGCACATGACATGCCATGGATGATGGCCTGTCCCTTCCCTCCCATTGTGCAGGAAATACAAAAGTTGGAGGAGAAAACAGCGAACTGGTCGTTAACTTTGTGGGGACAACTGAAATACTGCAAAATGCAGCTGGACTGCCACTTTCGAAGACTGAGTTCTTCTTCTATCCAAAGGCAACGATGAACGGAGTGGGGAGAGTTAGCGAAGACCACTCATCATCTCTCCCACCTCCCCTTCCTTTCACAGTACATTTCGAGTGCTCTGCAGGAAGCAGCAAAGTTTTTGCAAAAAAACAGCGAAAACAAAAAGCGGCAAAGTCGTCTCGAATGAGTATCCCTCACCAAGAAACATTTCTTCGCACATCACTGGAATTCATCCAAATTCAATCTCACGGCAAGGCAGTATCGCTGAGGGCAAAAGCTAAAGACAAAGGTAATAGGGACCTTTTTGTTTTTATTTCATTCACAGCTAAAACTGCATTGGCGACTTAAATGCTACGCTAACTAGGAAGGATTGCGGTGTTCTGTCGTAGATGTGACTAAACGTTAACTTTGCTTCTGTTCGATTCAAAGATAACGCTGCAGAATCACCATATCTGCTGACCCTTCAGGTAAAGCCGCCGACACTAAGCAGTTCAGATTTGAAACTTATTCCACAGAAGTATGTTCAAAGAGGAGGGAGAAGGACGTAATGTGATGTTTGCTTCTTCAGTCTAATACGCCTGCTTCTCGAAACTTGGTGGGAAAAATATATATATGAGTGAACAGAAAACTCCGAATATGCGACAGTGTGAGTGCTGGAGCATTTTATTGTATTGTTTGTTTTGCATTATTAGCCATCACCAGATGCCTTACACCACATTGAATCCCTTTTATGAAAAACTATGCTTTTTTTTGCTGTCGAACATTTTACGATTGCTGAATCTCTTTCTGATTCTTCAGTTAGTGCCTAACGCTATTTATTAACCATTTGCTTAGTTTCGGCTTCTTAAGTTATGCAGAAGCTTATTCGCTTTAACGCACCACTAATACACACTGAACGTCGTCTTCGCTTTTCGGGAGGTGCTCCTGCAAGCATGTCCACTTGGATATGCGTCAAATCATTTTCACAATTCACTCTACTGCGTCCCCCTGAAAAACTTCATCAAGCGTTTATTTCCCGAAGCCGTTTCATTAAAGTTTTTTTTTTTGGAAAATATTTGTGAATTTAGCAGTAGCCGGTCGTGAAGAAATTCTAAATGCTTTATCAGCTTCGAGTGATCAGAGGATCTTGCATGCTTCCTCACACCTTATGAACAAGTTTGTTGACAACTTACTGGGTGATAGTCCTGTTATATTTCTCCTAACACATTTTTATGCCTGATGAACGGATCAATCGTCACTCTTTGCACTACCATTATTAGTCCATAGGCGAGTCGCACTCGAAATAAGCCGTATCTGAAGGAGCTCTGAGTTGCGGTTTGGTTAAGGTAGGAACTTTCTGTGAAGAAATTTGCATATTTGACGATCTCAACGCTGCAGATTTGTGAGAGATCGCACAATTTGCTTAGTGTGTTTAGGATATTCATTTTTGAACTTTGTTCGCTAAGAATCTTTTATGTTCCTTGGCGAGATTGAACTTCTAAAGCACATTATGGCGACGTCATTTCTGTGCTACAAACTTAGCTGTTTGTTTAGTTTATCGAGTAGTTTCAACGTGGAACTCGAAAATCATCGAAGTCGCACTCATGAAATTTAGTGGATATGTTCTACACACTAGGCGGCTATCTTACTAAAGCCGATTTCAAATTGTTTCATCAACCGCGGGAGCATATGCATGCGCTCAAGTACCCTAGAAAACCTGTATATATTTCACAAACGGTTCGGTTGCATATTTCATCAGTTTGGTTGCAAAAAACGAATCGTCATCTAAAGAAAATTTCTACGATCTATTCGGTCAGTTAAAATATGAAATTTCTTAATTTTGTGGCATGTCTGATGAGTGGAATCACTACAGCACATAATGTATCACACTTCCTGAGATGCATTCTCATTCACCTTTCAAATCATCAGTGACACTGAGAAGTGCATTCTTGAGGTGACCAAAATTTCCACATTTGCACATAAGCTTTTTAACGAACTAGCAAATTTGACAGCATGAAACGTACAAAAATTTGTGTGATGCAAAAGGAAAACTCAAATTTTAGTGAAATAGAGCGTCAAATAGGGCACGAAATTCTAGTAAAAATTAGAGCGGCAATATCGTGTAGTCAGAGGGAAAAACTAGTAAAGTATCAAAAATTTAATGTCACGACGGCACAACCGTACAAAGCTGGAGAAGCTGGAGATTATTGACGTGTAAGTGGAATCTCGTAGATTCGAGCAGTTGGCGCACGAACTATTTGTTATACATTCGGCAGGTAGACTTTGATCAGCACTATGCGAGGCAACAACGTTCTCTCTCGGAGATTCTTTATGCCACTAATTACATGTTACTTAAATGAAGTTGGACTTTGTACTCTATGTGGTTTTATTAATCTTCCTTGTTATCTAGCCGAAACAAAACGTAAAACAATTTGCAAATGTTGCTCTCAGTTCTAAGAGTTTTTTTTTGCTTACAGATATTCTTTTAGATACCTGTTTATTTAAAATATTATATAGTATCGAAGGGATTTATTAGGAGGTATTGGAGTAAGTGCTTTTGAGATGCGGCAACTTCACAAAATGCTTCGAAAAAGATTATTCATCAATCTTTTCGATTGGTGATTATAAAGGGGATGAGAACTTCCATGTTTTTGATTTGCTTAGCGAATAAAGTCGAGTGGATGTTTTTTTTTTCGGATTCATTGAACGTTGTGGATATGTAACATGCGTTATGTTTGTAGCGCTATCACTACCTGTTCAGCGAGAACTAAGCTTGCTAGAAGTAGGCAACTGCTGTCAAAATAGCTTCGACCAGTTTCGGCTTGGAAACACTTTTGATGGCTTAATCAGCGTAAAACATTTGATGAGGAGGTCGCAAATCTTTGCAAGAATTGAGGGGTCGGTGGTATGGTATAATTGCAATAAATTATGAAGAACGTACAATGTATGGTATTATAGACAGCATGTATAATCAAGCTGTAAACGGCAAGCTAAAAATTCGGTATGGAGTAGGAGTGCTGAAGAAGGAAAATAGATAAATCGCATAAGCGAAAACAGGCAAGAAAGCGAAATGCTTACGCATTTCTTTTTTTTTTCGTAAACAACAGCAACTGTATTTTTCCTACCCGGTGTAACGGACTTTTGGGTTGTGTGGATGTGAGTACAGCTACTGCCGCGAACGTCAACGAACAATTAGTAGTTAATTTTGCTCACGCGAGGCGGCATTCCATCGATGTTCGTAAAGCGAACTGCATTAAAAGTCTCGTGGTTATTGAGCATTGTCCATCTATTGCTGCTCCCACCTGTTTTTATGTAAAGGTGCGTTCATCTCACCTGCTTCAAGAACCCCCAGCTAGCTTTATGAAAAACGATCACCCAATCTGACTTCCTGTGCTTGAAATATATTTGAGATATTTACTCGAGTGCTTTGTTGAACCATTTTATGCGGAACAAATGATCTGCTTGATTCCCTGCCCCCCTCATTCTTCTTTCTTTTCGTAATTAATTAATCCCTTGTAAAGGCGACTACACTCGCAATTAATTTCTTTTAAGATAGCTTAGTCAAGTCATTGAATACGGCGGAACGAGCGGATGTTGTTTAAACTGATTATGGTTAGGCTTTTGACGTTGTTTGTTATTAAAAGTTACTATTGAAAGAGAATGGGTATGAAGTTGATGGCTTTCACAGCACTTCTGCGTAAGCTGACATCCCAGATAAGGGAGATAGTAGTTAAAGTTACAGTAATTCAACATTTTTCGTGATTAATACTGTTTTACGCACAATGAGTATTTACTTGATTGCCTCCTCAGGCCGAACGAGGTGGGTTGCTTCTTATCGTAGATGATTGCATTTTTCATCTTACGAGGAAGAAAGGGAAACTTGGGAATCGGACTTCGGCCGTCTTTTGCAGGCAGGCAGGTTTCGATAAGTGTATAACAAACCGCCCTTCCTTGGGTGTAGACCTCTAATGTGTAACAAGTAGTTGGTAAATTACAGTTGTCAGTGTTGCAGTCGATTCTTATTTCCACTAGAGGACATAGTGCTCCTGGTTCAAAAAATATCATCAGAATTCCCACATTTTATTGTCTTCATACTTTTCTGCATCATCCCCTTGCCCACTTGCCTCGCCAATTTACGAGAATTTTCGTGGGTCTCCGACCATATTTTGCAAACCAAAAATTTTCGGCGAACTTTTAAAGGAATAAGGGGAGTCGGATGGAGAGTATTGTGTGCGCATTTTGCAATATTACTGTTCGATCTCCCTATCTCGTATGGGATATTACACTGCGTGAAGGTGTGCAAAAGCGTTTTGCTCGTACTTTATTTAGTGAAGTCTACTCCGGACCTTATCAACGGTGACAAAAGATGTGAACAGGCTAAAAATCATTAAGTTGGAATCTTCGAAATATCGCGAACTCAAATTCGGTTGGATCTTACGTTTTGTCTCGTATACTGACTGCTCTCGGCAGTTCATGAAAGTGAGTGAGTTGTGTGCACAAAAATTTTAGCTCGCTATGAAAAACGCGAATCAAAAACGATTTCCTGGGCGGACTAAATTACTTTAATCTTTGAAAAGTAATATTCTACCTGAAGATGTTGAAAAGCAGGCCGCATTGCTAGTTTTGATGGAAACCTGAATCGTTTTGATCTACCCTGTTATTGCAGGTGTCGTGTTTTAGTTATTCGTGCTATAACTTGATCGGTTCACATGCTCTCCTCATACACTGCTGGTTGAACTTTTGCGAACGTTTTGTGCATTAACCGTTGCATGTCGATTCCAATCCTTTGGTTATGACCGAATGAGGAGACGTTAGACAAATGGACAAAAATAAAACAGCTTTATATCCCTGGATTCGTTTTTATCCGTATCAGACAAATTATGAAGGCAAAATAATCACGTCTTATTATATTGCGGTCCAAACGTGCAACAAATTTCGCGTTAGCTGTGTCAATATTGCACAATACTATCGCGAAGAACAATAGCTGAATAGCTGCCGTAATTCATAATTTCATAAGCAAAACTTCACTGCTTTTCGTTTCCTCTTTTTATGGTTCTTCAACGGTGCTATAACCCTTTGAGAGCGCATTAAACAAAACAGAAAACATCTTTCACACAACAGCGTAAACACATCCCAAAATTGATGGCGAACACTCCGCTAATGAATGCCAACGAGCACTCTCATCGCCAAATTGGCCTCTTGTGCGTTATGCGCGCAACGATTACATTTGCATTGCCTTATTTAGAAGGCATATGATAACGATGGCAATCGAAGAAATCTTTTAAACGACTAGCATAACGTTTTCAAATTGACAAACAATCGCAACAGCAAGCAACAATACGCGACACTGAAGAACAACACAGCTTATTCACATTAACCATTCATCATGACAACAAACAAAAAAATCCGAACAAATCTTCTTTGCGCCGTTCCAGAACCGTTCCACAGGTCGGTCGGTCAGAGTAAAATATCACGCTTTTTTGCGCGCTAGCTATTACACAGTACTAGTGAACGTACTCAATATAACCATTCTTTTTTTTTAAATTTAGTGATACGTCATTATTGCATTAACTGAAACAGATGAAGGCACAATACCCCTGATGATGATGAATAGTCCTTATTCACATGAATAAGGAAAGTTGCACGCGGCAGTAAGATATAGAACAAAACGGAACCGACATAATGCAATTGTACAAGCACACATTTACATGAATTGCATATGTGTACATGAAGAAATCAAAAGCAGTCAGCGAAGAACAGTAAGAAAATGAGTTGCACATGTGTACATAAGAGAAGGAAAAAACATGAAACATCAAAATCAGCATAAAAATACGCGCAAGGGACTCTAAATTAAGCGATTGTTCTCTGATGTCGAGAGAGTCGAGGCGGTTCATGAACACGGAAAGGTTCTGTGCTTAGGGGATTTTTACAAGAGAGTTCGTTCCAAATAGGGATAACTCTGAAATGAAAGCTGTAGAGGAATAGATTTTGCGCGCTAGTTGATAACGGTGGGATCGACGTTCACGCTGATCAATGAATAGCATTTCGAGATCAAGAAGCATGAATAGCATTTCGAGGAGTATATCAGAGAAACCCTCGACTATTTTCAAACTCAGCCTTATAATCGAGTGTATACGTCCTCATGAACAACAGTTTACGAAATGCTACACGAGTACAATATTCTTGCATGTTTTCAACAGTTTTTATATCATTCATGAGGTATGGCGAGCGCACTTACGTATGATTGGACGGCAGTAGACAACAGACGCGATGCGGTAATGTTCAGTTGGTGTTGCGATGCACGTAGCTGTATTCTACGTGCATTGCAACACAAATGCATTGAACATCCAGTGTGGCGGCTATCGGATTGCGCCTACAAAAATTTTGCGCATGAAAGGCATTCCTCTGACTGCAGATGAAATCAGCGAGCTTTTATTTGTTAATTCAGCGCAAGAAATAATTTCAGGGCAGCTGTCACATACATACACACACGCACACGCGCATACACGCACACACGCATACACACACACACGCATGTACACACACGCGCACACGCGCATGCGCACGCACACACACGCGCGCGCACACATACACATGCGCACATGCACGCATACACGCACGCACGCGCGCATACACGCACACCCACGCGCGCACACACATACACACGCGCACATGCACGCACACACGCACACACACGCATACACGCACACACGCATACACACACGCGCACACACACACACGCACACACGCATACACGCACACACACAGACACACACATACACACAAACATACACACACACGCATACACGCACATACACATGCACAGCGGAACGGAAGTTAACGAACTAAAATCTGCATCCGACCGAATAAAAGAGGAAATGATGTGGAGCAGCACCATTTACGCTGAAAACTTTCGTTCACAGGCACTGCCAAGGAACGCAAATGTGTTTCGACTGCATGCAGCAAAAATGCATTCAAATTTTTATCATCTTGCCATTCTCAAGCGCCATTATAGAGCATAGCATTCGAAAAGCACTCTCTATCGGAATCCCTCTTGCTGCTACAAAATCTTAATATTATTTCAAAGGTGGCCATTCGAGGCGAATTCAAACTCCTTCATTTGTTCCAGTAGGCCAAGCAACAAATTCGTAGCAGATATTACGCTGCAGACGAAATACTGCGATACATGGGTTTCTTTTAAGTAAAACTTTAAAAATAAAAAACATGGGTTTCCAGGTCGCCCTTGCAAAAGTGACCTGGAAAGAGCACTTCTGCAGCACACGAGGCCTGGCTTGATGAAGCTGGATTTGAAGTAAACAACGGTGAAAAGAACGTATGAAAAAGTCAGGCCTGACTTCTTCATCAAGCCAAACTTCCTCCTCTATGAAAATACCTCCTCAAAGTGATGGCGCCTTTGCAGTTGTTAATAGCGAACTGTTGCAGCGTTTTGCAAATGATACACATCGGCCGTTTGCGAATTGAGACCGCATTAAGTGAAGATGTCATTTTGGAACGCGCCGCAGGCGATCGTTAAAACGCGTGCGTGTTACTAAATAGGCAAGTCGGTGCTGCATAGGGGGAGAGCGGTTTCTTGTGCGACTCCGCCCCATAGAGCAGCAAGCATGCTGATGGCTGGACGGCTGGCTTACAATTCACACGAGCGCAGCTGCTGGCGAATATCGAGCGATAGAGCCGAGCCAAGGCTAGCTTGCAAACACAAACCTGCTTCAGGCCGATTGCTTTCTGTTGTGCACGTTTGTGTGACACCTCCGCCAACTCTCTCAACTGCTTTTTGAGACCCCAAAAGTCTGAGGAAGTTGATGCCTGCCAATACGTTTTGTTTCTTGGCTTTTTACGCACTACTATCATTTTGATTACATTGCACTTTTTGTCGTATCTATTGTTTTGAGTCCCTACAATAATACCGATTAAGGGTTCACGATTTTTTCGTATGCATCCGATATTGGTTGGCTGTTCGAAAAGGAGAATGATTTGTGGTTAGCGAAAAGTACGGTTGTTAACAATAAATGGACACTAGTGATCTGACGATTGAAGCTCATAACGTCGTTAAGGAGCTTTTACGTTAACTGGAGAGATATAAATTGGAGTGAGTGGCGTCAGCGGTTGGGAATGGCCGCCGGTCGGTACGACGCACTTAAACTTGCAGTAAAGCTTTAAAAAAAAGAACAAAATAAGACACTCGCTTTGCGGCTGCGAGCGCTCTCCCCACTGCTGTAGACTGATTGGCATCGCGGCCCATCCTGTTGTTGTTTGTTCGAAGGCAACGAGAGCGCGTGGGCACTTCGAGGTCCATAACCGTTCTTCAATGTGTTCTTTTCCCTCAAAACGTCAACGAAAATTTTCTATTTTATCCCTAACTGAAATACGCAGAAAATACGCCTTGAAAAAAAACTTCAGCATGGATATTCTGCAGTTTTATTCAGTTAGCTTACTGTCTCGTGCGTAATTTTGCGGAGAATCATCTCTCGTGCGATCGCTTGCGGAAGTTTAAAGTTCTAGTGAATTTTTGCCCCTGAACAACTTTTTTTTTTGAATAAAAAGATTCAAACGATACTCGTACTCTGTCCTCATTAATAAAACCTTGTGGTATTGCTTAATGTTTTAATAGGGAAACATGTCCCTTCTTCCCCAAAGTTTCCTTTTTTTTTGCGGCGTTTTTTTTTCGCACTTTCATTGCAGCAACGCCCATCGTCGTGTTCGCCACCCATTAACGTGAATCATGTAAATTTTGTTGACATTCATAGTATTTGACGCACTTAGAGACTGCCGAATAGTTTTCAACGAAATGTGTTCCGGATACGTTTGCTTTGCTCAGAATTCGATGCGTGCGAAGTGTTGTCTCGAATTCGGCGCACATATGGCTCGGCTTGGCTCGGATCACATCCGCTCATATCCCAGTCATTTCTTCGAAAGTGTTTTCCACTCCTTCATACTGAAGTTTAACGATCGCCGATTATTGGCAGATTTGCGAGTATGCTGCAAAAGACCCGAACAACGGAAATGATCCGCAAATATGCATATGTGACGTACCGAATTCTTTCCATTCCTTTTCCACTTCCCGGCTATGGTCGAGAATACCGAACTTTTAGAGCATCCTGCCTACTCCTCCGCCCTCTCTCCCTTTCCCTTTTCCGTCTCTAACTAAGTGAAGGGAATGCCCGTAGATAGTTCGATAGCTCGAATCATAAGTGGGAACCGTTCCCAGTCGAAGCGGAGATAATACGCGCAACTAATTTTCGAGACCATCCAGGGCTGACGTGGTGAAAAAGAAGGAAGGGAATTTTTGGAAGTAGGTGAAGGTTACTGTGAAGAATATTTGAGCTTTTTATAGCCTTTGGCTGTAATCGAATACCGCCGGCTGTTTTATTGCGGCTTTAGACTGCCAAAGTCAGCTACTAACACTCATATGGTGGCATCAGATGGCCGAAACAACTACGCACTTTCCGGCCTAGAAGTGTTTTGTTACCGGAAGCGGTACTGCTAAAGCACAGCGACTTCCAGCTACAAGCTGTGCTATTGTCACCTGCTTTGGCCCACTTCGGCTATCGATGGCCCACGGTGGCTTCCGTTCAGGAATCGTTCACCAACATCGGGAGATCTGATGATGGTGGCGACGATGATCTTTACTCAGCGCGGCATGGGAGACAGTGCTACCGCCCGGGTGTTGTAGTATAGGGGTAATCCGCGTGTTTAAGAAACACCGGTTTAGGCGCAGCTTTTCAAATTCCAGCCACATTTCTTTCGTCCAGTCTCACAAGTTTTCCGCTTGAATCACTGAACTTGCCTCGAAAAGGGTATGCAGACTTTTTAAACAGCGGCTGGGTGGAGAAGCAGAGACAGACAATGACGACGTATGTAGTCAGTAGTGTAGACGAAATGTCACGTCTACCAAGGTTGCTAGGCAAGGTATGCGCAGCGCATTTTGGGTTGCAGTAACTGGTGGTGTGACAATTTGAATAGACGCTTTTGGATATTAGTTAAGGGTATGAGCGAGCGACCCCGATATCGGACGTGGTGATGATTTCGTTAAGAGGACATTAAGAGGACATCGGTCACTAGAGGGCAGTGGCGGCAGTGACAAATACCAAATTGACACGGCTAGGGGTGTGCACAAAAAAATCCGAGTTGCCCCTCCCACCCTCCTCAGCCTCCACCACCCGTCCTCCCCCCCAACCCCCACCTCCTCCAGCCGTTGAAAACTGTGGTCGGACCTTTTACTGGCATTTCTGCATTTGAGGTTCTTCAATTCAGTAAATCAACAGGGATATTTTGAGGAAAATTTTCCAGAAAATTTCTTAAACGCTTGAATGGCTTTTATTTTTTCTATGATCAATTTTTTTTCGCAAGTTATGAAATCACCAACGCCTGAAGGCCGGAAATAGGGAGCGGAGTGGGTGGAGTAGGATGCTCATGTATGGCTGGGACTTTGTTACAGTTTATTCATTTTGACGCTGACTTGACGACTTGACGGTCGCCGTTTTTATTATTGTTTTTATGGACAGTTAGTATAAGTAAAATATTCATTTCCTCTCTCGTCATATTCATATAACCATTCGTTATCGTTGTTGTGCAGTGTGACGATGTGCAATGTATGGATCTTTTTTTTTTTTGAATATTTAAGTTTCCAGTGCGGGCAGTCGCTCGTTTTGCTGCATCGTAAAAACAGGAAAAAAAGCGGTCTTTGTTCACTGTGATCTTGTTGCATTCTATGAATTGTCCAATTTGGCACTCTTAAGGGATTTGTGAAATCGTCATCGAAGAGTCAATTTTTGCCCTTAAACTACTGTGTAGAGGTTCTATCCACCATACAACTCAAGTGATATATATAGTGTATATATAAAATATATATACATATCATACATATATAGCTGTTTTTTCCTCTGCACATACATATATGTGTTTTTTTTTTCTCCCATCTCGCAACGCTTCTTGATCATAGTATTGATTTGTCGGCAGATTTGCTGTGATGGTATTTGAAGAGTGATTATTTGTTTGCTAGCTCAGTTTAATTGGTCAATTCAGGCACATAACTTTTTGACTGCTCTTCGTTTTCACTGTAAAGTATCATCCCCACGAAGTTAGGTCGTCATAACGATCGTCATTATCAGCTGCCGTTTTCTCTTCCCGAGCATTTCTAACCAACCGATTTATAGAATATGCTGAGACATCGATCGCATCGCAGGTATTCCCGTCGATTCGGGGACAATGTGCAATGTATGGATCAATAGAAACAAAGCGAACATAATTCTGCGTGCTTCTTCCACTCAGTTCGTCGACCATAGAAAATATATCACGCCTCTCATGGAATTACAATAAGCTTCTATGGAATACAAGTGATATCCATTAGCAAAAAGTTGAAAATCAAATATGTTCCAATAAACGAAAGTGCTTTTCACTGGCACTGTTAAGTAATACTATTCTCTAGCACATCGTTCTGTCGCCTTTGTACCTACCCAGCAGCACTTGTCATTGAAGTCCATTGTCGAAGATCATACCATTGAGTGTGAGATCGCTTAACTTGCCAGTAGATGTTGCGTGTGCGCATTGCTCTAGCTTTTTGCTTGACACCTCATTCGATGGAGCAATCACGTGCCACTGAAAACAACAAAAGCGCTTCTACAATGTTTCCTGTTCGCATTTCGCTCTAAGCGCACAACGTTCGTTTTTCCAGATAGTGAACCTTTGAAATACACCAAGTTCAACTTGTAATATCCTGTTAACTGCATTTCTTTCAGCCAAAATTGCTGAAAGAAATCGCCTTCAAAGCAGTTTTTTAATCATTGCTAACAAAAAATTACCGCTTGAAATTTATACATCTTTTATGGATACTATCGGTGAAAAGGACGCGGTACTTTACACGTTGAAAGCACCTTCCCAGCTCAGAAACGACAAAATTTTTGCAGGAGACGAATTAGGAATGGCGATGAAGAGTGGCGGCTGGGTCTTGATGTTACTGGCGACCTTATTGCCTAACGATTATGTAGACGCCGCTCAAGCTAAAGGGAACCCGCACGTGGAGATTGTGGTCAAGTTGGGTCGCACCTCCAAACTTCGTCCCTTGCGTGCCGTTGACAACGTCACACTTTGGTGTCAGGTTGGTGTTGTCGTTTTCATATGTTTATTGTGCGCACTGCTTTGTCGGCGTCATTTGATGGTGGCAATGCGCTACGCAGTCTCTCCACTTTCTGTGATGTTTCTTTGCGTAACCACGCAGAGAGCGTTATAGCCTGTGTTGTGCGCACTGCTTTGTCGGCGTCATTTGATGGTGGCAATGCGCTACGCAGTCTCTCCACTTTCTGTGATGTTTCTTTGCGTAACCACGCAGAGAGCGTTATAGCCTGTGTTTTTTTTGTCGTATATGTGTTTGTCTATGTTTTTTTTTTTGCACTGTTTCTTCGGAGAACTAGGAAGTTAGGAAACTGATGTTCGCGCAAACTGTGCAATAGTCGGAGTAGTATTGGTAGTTGTCTTGCTGCGGTCGAACACTTCGAGGATTTCTCTTCATCACTCGAAAGGGATCCTAATGTGCGCTTTCAGGCTGATATACTAGTTACCGCTAATGTACTACCTAAAGCTAAAAATTAACATCTGAAATGTCGCGACGTGCTCAACATTCTAGAGCGAAATTTTTTTTTGATATATTTGGAAGAGTGGGTGGTTACGAACGTTCCTTTTTTAAAAATATTTTTAGCTACCGTGGCTCATGGGCTCATTAAGTGCCCCTCGCTCTGAAGTGCTCAGGAATGCGATTATTTCTTTCCTACAGTCACAATATTCCGCGAGTTATGGCCTCACCAAGTGTTCGGCGCTCTATCCTGGGGGTCCAAAAATTGGGCAGGTTGAAGGAAGGAGGTTGGAACCGCCTATATGTGATTTCAATAATTGTCCATTTTCTCATAAATAATGTCCCGATATTCAAGATTACAGAAGCGCATATCGCACCAGCTTCCCAACGCGTTTCTCTTTTTTTTTTTCCGAAGAGAGCATTGGTGATATGTGGCTAAGCGGCTGAGCAACCAGTCCCACTAAAACTATTGTAAGGGGAATTGTGAAATGCATATATTCGCTGCTCACGTCATACATGGAAAACCTTTGCTTACTCCTCCCACTCCCCCCTCATCCTCTTCACTCGGCCCTCTATTTGGAGCCAAGGTAAGTCGCAGATTTCAGGATTTTTGAGAATTTGCCCAAAGCTAAAAACCCGAGGGTCACTAGAAGTAAGTGAAAATTCTAGGCGATCTTCAAGAAAAGCAATGCTAAAGCATGGATTTTTCAGTATCTTTAGCAGTTGCAGTCCATTTTTGGGGGATTATTTTCATAATTTAGGACTTTTTTGGTCTGGGTATGCTGAATCACAAAATTTTTCGAAAACTGGAAAAGGAATGTGGATGCACAATTTTGATAGAGCTAACTTAAATCTAGCTAGCATAAAACATTTACTGAATCCCCTACGCATCGCACGTACGCTGAGGAGACGCGATCTAATATAAAAGAAGGCGCTGTTATGTTGTCACAAGAACATTTTTTCTCAAATAACAGGTATTTCTTTATTGAGCAACGAGCCCGTTTGGGTTCAGTTTCCTGGTGTAGCGACCCATGCTTCTCGTCATGATTTGGCTGGTCAGACTCTTCTGCCTTTTTTTCTTCATCAAGTTCAAGGCATAAAATATGCAGATATGAGGGAAGTGCTGCTGATTAACACGGCGATGCGCGGTTTTTTTTTTTTTTGCAGTGAACAAATAACTATGTAGTTATATTTTGGAAAAAATCATTCCTATATATTTAAAAAAGTTGTTAAGAAAAATGCATGTGTACGATGATACAGAAATTTGCCACATCAGTATCGCTCCTTGAAACGTCGATTATATAATATACGACAATAGTTCAAGTGAATATTACGGCGAAACATTAACGCATCAGTCAGCTAACGAAAGCAGTGTACCGTTTTAATGAACGGTTTTCCAGCAAAATAAGAGGATTGGTTGTAGAATTGTGAAATTTTAAAGGATGCGTATTCAATGCGTCGGTGCGCTTCCAGTATTTTATTACGTGGGACGCTCCGTATCGTATTAACATTTGAATATGTCATTTTTCGTTGGCCCATGCGGTGAGGAAGTCGCAAGCCATTATACGTGTTGGGATGACAAGCTTAAGAACAATTCTACCAGCTTGAATATTACAGAAATAATTTCGAACATTTCTTTGCGTAATTTGACGGCACAAAGTGAATGGTTTTTAGGTACAATACGCCTAGAAATGTTCTCAGTTCTGAAACAAGAAAAATTCAAGAATTATGTTGGTATCTATAGGAAAAGTTGGAAGAGCCAACGTATAGAAACTTTCAATCGAATAAGGTGCATTTCTGTTTGGTGCAGCATATATATATATATATTTTTTTTTCTTTTGGTGGTGTCGGCCTGTAAAACAGCTGTTGTGCCGTGTCGGTCTCTCTATATTAAGTATGTCTGTGTCGTTTTTGAGCGAAGATGTGTCATCTTTTGGAACTTATTCGTCAACGAAGGAGTGTTCTGCTGACTGTCAAGCACCTTACGCAAAAGGTGTTTGGTAGATTCGCCCTTATCATCGAGCAGTCGTTTTGAGCTCATCTCATGCTGTTTTCTTCCTCTATTTCCTTCCTCCCCTCCTCCTCCTCCTCTGCCGTCTTACCAGCATCCTTAATCGACTACCATATAGGATGAATCCCGAATGTTGTGTCAAGCTAGTCTTTCATAAGTTTGTTAAGGCAGAGGAGCATGGTAGCGCTTTAACGATAAAGTCAGCAATGTTCGTGCGCAAAAAGGACGGTGTGGTGCTAACGGCGACTATCAGCGAGGACGGCAAACGCGCTTCGCATAATTTCGGCACAGCTCGAGTCGACGAAGCCGGCAACTACACATGTAAAATCACCACTGCTAACGGCTCTGTTAGTGGTAATCATCAGGTATTCGGTATGTGATTCAGCACTTCGTCGTCCATTCCTTCTTATCTTCCTTTGCAAACGACTCGAGAGCCAGACTCGGGCAAATTAAAAAATTTGATGGGTCATGCAGAAGATTCGAGCAATAAAGATGGGAAATGTTTGTGGGCTTATAAAAGAGTGACACGAAATTCGAAGTTTTAGGGATTCATGAAAATATTTAGAGGGGAGGTGATACCTTTACATGATTGTTTACCTTGTTTGTTAAGTAATTTGGATATCGTTTGAAGAAATCTTGTCTAGTTACAGAATGCCGTTCGATTGCGCATTTTTCGGCAGAGAAACGAGAGGGCGGCTTCGGGAAAATTATAGAATGTTCGAAAATTCCCTTGTCACGCATCATTTATAGTTTGCCTGAAGTGCCATAAATTTCCAAAACGTCTATAGCAGCACTTATTCTTCGTGCGCTATGTTTTCAGGTATGTAGTCGTTTCTGCGTGCCCGGTCGGCAGTCGGATGAGGTGGGTTTCCCGAAAAGCTCTGCAAGCCCTAATATTTTCTCTTTAGTCGACCCGAAGGTTGTTTTTTGACCCCATGATACCCCTTCGCACTTCGGTGGGCAGATAAGGATTTGGTATAGGGAAACGTTTCTGACTCGCAGAGGTACGTTTGCAGTTCGACCGGTGCTGATGGTGGGTGAGTCGGATCGCTTCGACGCAGCGGAAGACGACGCGTTTCGTTTTGAGGGCAACAGCATATCGTCAGTGATGGGTCACAATGTCAACCTAACGTGTCCGGTTGTCGCTTTCCCAGCAGCACGCCATTCTTGGACCAAAGATGGAAAGATTCTTGGTCAGTTCAAGCAGTTTTCACAAAATTTAATTACACTGTCGCCGAAAATCTAAAGAAAACTTAAAAGCTTTTTCTATTGGACGTTGCCGTCTGTGATTTTATGAAACAAATGTAAGCTTGGTCTCATGTACCCGTGTTTTAGTTAATTTTCATAGTATAGCATATTATTTTAATGAAAAACTCTATTTAGTGAGGTCACTTTTCATACAGTAGTTTGCCTTCTTTTCCTCTTCCGTTCTCCTGCACCCTATCCCTCATCCATTCTCTGCAAAACGATTAGAATTTCAAGGGATAATTTTTTTGAAGAAGCCTTCTGAAATAATATGCTCGTCCAATCTCTTAAAGGTAAGTTGGCGCTTAATTGCATTAGAGTGCGTTTGAATTACCAAACAACCAAAGGACAAAGAAATACGCATCAGCATACGTGTAGTTTGCTCAGCGCTTCTTTTGTGGGCATCTCTGACTTCAGAACAACAGTTATTTTGATAAGCCACTTACGGATTAGGCGTTTTCTGCTCCCCTATCGATCGTGATCTGCCTGTATTCCCTCTTTCCTTACAACCCTAGTTTACTCGAACCCCTCCCAAATTAATTTTTTGAATTTTCACAACTTTTCATCTGGAAGCTCCCCCATTAGTGCAGTCGGTTGATAGCGTGTACGAACCGTTGTGTTTTGCAGTTGCGGATGGCGAACATGTTCGATTCGCGCCAGGTGGCGTCGTTGAATTGATCAAAGTGCGAGACGAGGATAGAGGCATTTATGAGTGTACCGCTAAAAATGAATTCATCATCAACGGACGTACTCAAGTCAGCAGTGTAGTTCTTTCGAGGAGGCTTCGAGTTAAAGGTAGTTTGATTTTCAGTATATTTATTGACTGTCTTTTATCTGGCCAAAGATGAAGGGCAAGTATTGTATTTTGAGGTGAATATGGTTAACCATTACTCCGTACTTTTTTGGAACCTTAGTCACGCTCACTTCATGCATACGACACGTTCATGTAAAGTAGCGATTTTTGCAAGTCGGGAAGAATAGCTGATCAACTAGATTTGCGTTGAATTTAACTTTTGTTTGAGAAAATGCGTTCTTGATGAGAGGAATCTAACGCATTTTGCCTTGTCTTTCTTTGTTTTATGATTGAATTTAGCGAGTTTCGCCTTTGAAAGTTGAGAGAGTGGAAAGTAGTTTTTTTCATTCCTTCTTTTTTACTATATGTCTTATCGGAAGTTATTTCAGGCGAACTAGCGTGGCTATGGCCGTTGCTGGTCATCATAGCTATTGTAGCTCTGCTCATACTCATTATTGTATTCTGTGAATGCCGAAAGAAGAGGAACGAGCAAAAGCTGTAAGCGGTTTACGTTTATATTATCATAGAAAGTATTGGTCTGCCTTGTTTTTAAAAAAAAAAATCTTTTCGCTGCTGTTTTTGCTATTGCGCTCAGTCTTCCTCCAAAAAAAAAAAAAGAAAAATCCGTTCTTTCCATGGAAAACTGCTTGTTTGTATTTCAAGACTACTTTGCGATTAGGGTCTCTCATTCCCATCATCGCATTTCTTTTACCTTCAGATGTAATATGAACATGAATTTGTGACTTATATGGTAAGCGTTAAGAGAGTATTCCGCCCTGTTTTTTTTTCGCAGATTTGAGTCAGGCGGTAGTTTTGTTTGGTTGACAGGTATGGCGCGGTTTTGATGGATATTAGGTTGGTGCTGATCACAAATGCTGTAAAGCAGCAGGCTTTGTGAGCATAGGTACTTTTGGAATCACCCCCGTTAGGTACTTTCGGAATCACCCCCGTTTCATAATCGCTGTGCCAGCGATGTGTCTTTATAGGAGGTATCGTTGTTTCGAAGTTGGAGTAGCAAAACATTACAGCCATGTTGTGTTCTGCTGCGTCCATTGTGGTTACAAGCAAGATTTTTTTTTTGCATTCAAAGCCCAATTCTCAGAGAGTAATTGATGTTTAACTAGTATCGTCGATTGGATTTGTTTTTTTTTTTTCAATGCACTTAGCCCTTGCCTGAACGTGGAGTTCGGTGACGTAGCTGGGGGGGCTGTCAAGAATTAAAACGAATTTTTTGGTAATTTACGAACATATTCTATGCAGTTTTAGAGAGCGGGCTACAATTTCCCTTCCTTCTACTTCAGGCCTTCAGGATTCGTGGCTACAAGGAGAATGGGCACTGATTTATTCTAACTGTTCGCGACTAAAAAGCGCGCTGAACCGCTTTGCAGTGCCACTTAATATGTTGTGGTGAGCCAACTATTGGCACTGAGGGTTACTTGGTCGGCGAACGTTTAGCCAGAGAGATGCGAAGAATGGCTGAATCGCTCCCGACGAATCCGCATCTTGAGTACCTCCCCTTATCTCTCTCCCCTCCCCCCCCCCCTCTTCCCCTCCCCTTCCCATCTCAGATTCTGTCTTCATGAGCTAATGCGGGAAACAGAAATGTCAGAACTCGCAGCCAATTGGTGTAAAAGAAAATGAGCATATTTAAACATTGTAGAGCAAAGCATATTTGATGAGTCCATGCTTATATTGGAATTCCGAAGTTTTTTCTAGAATTGCTCTCACCCTCGCTAAAAGATATCAAAAATTTTAGATTTCTCGCTTAAAGTTACCCCCTTGGCATTGTCTTATGGTTAGGTGTTACAACAAAGTTGATGTACGCTGTCTCTCTGAACTCACGGTTCTCGATTCATGATGTAACCAGAAAGTTTACCGAAAGAGGGACGGCGACGCGGGATTTTCTCTCGCGCCTTGACAAGTTCATTTCCTCTGTCTCTGTCTTCATTGCACTCTAATGATATCCGTCTTGAAAATTCAAACTCCCATTTGAAATAAAGGCCAACGCTAGGTTTAATGTTCAAGGCAATGATCTCCTTAGTTAATGCGAACAAGCCTTTGTCCAAAATATCGTATTTTTCTCTACGTTTGTTCTCTGTGTCAGCAAAAAGAACGCGATTGTTTTTGGGCGCAACAAGCGAACGGAGCTAAAAATTTCCAAGCTTCCCATGTTTTCTTGCATGATTCCAATATTTTTCGCATTCCTCCAATATTTTCCGCATGCCTCCAATACTTTTCGCATGCCTCCAATGTTTTCCGCATGCATCCTTTTTTTCCCATCCTTCCCATTTCGCACGCTTCCTTTATTTTTCCATGCTTCCCATGTTTTCTCGCATTCTTCCAATGTTTTTGGCATGCCTCTAATACTTTTCGCTTCCGTCCAATGTTTATCGCATGCTTCCAATATTTTTGCATGCTTCCAATGTTTTTCGCAACCTTCCTTTATTTTTCCCATGCTTCTAATGTTTTTTTCGCATGCCTCCAACATTTTCCTCATACCTAAAATGTTCTCCGCTCCTACGTTTTCTCGCATGCTTCCAATATTTTTCGCATGCTTCCAATGTTTTTCGCATCCCTTCAATAGTTTCCGCATGACTACAATGTTTTTCGCATGGTTCCTTAATTTTTCTCATGCTTCCCTTGTTTTCTGGCATACCTCTTATATTTCCGCATGCCTCCTTTTTTTCCCATGCTTCCCATTTCGCACGCTTCCAACGTTTTTCGTATGCTTCCTTTTCTTCCCATGCCTCCAATGTTTTCTCGCATGTTTCCAATATTTTTCGCATGCTTTGAATGTTTTTCGCATGCCTCTAATATTTTCCGCATGCCTCCAATGTTTTCCGCATGCATGCAATATTCTCCACATGCCTCCATTGTTTTTCGCCTGCTTCCTTTATTTTTTCCATGCTTCCGATGTTTTTTCGCACGCTCCCAACATTTTTCGCATGCCTCCAATTTCTTTCACATGCATACATCGTGTTTCGAATGCTTCTAGGCTCGTTCAAATGCTGTATGTTTTGCATTCTTTCAAAACAAATGAGCAGGCGCTTTAGCCTCATGATTTGTAGTTGCCAAATTTAGACTGTGTCTTCTGCGCGCCACTGACAGGTTTTTGCATTTATTTTAAAGTGGATTGCGCAGGCCGTTCTCTGTTGACCTTGACTGATCACGGTTTGCATCGTGCGATGACACTGCTATTCCTTTATGGCTCACTTGAACACAATACCCATTGAGCAGTGATTCGCAGAGGATTTCAGGAAGCGTTGCGTAGGACTTTGTTCGCTTTTAGTTTTTCCATTCAAGCTCTTCATTCGACGCTTTTTTCCTTGTTGAACCCATATTTTGAGGAATGACCTCTTCTCATACCCATTGACCCTTGAACATCTCATGTAATTTGATATTTTGTCGCTCATTGAGTTCGCCCATACCATTTATGACTTGAGTGATATTAAGGAGCGAAAGCATTTGCTGAGCACTTACAAATTTTTCGCCCATAAATGGCTGTGACGGTGGTTGGCGTTCAGCGGGTGGTCTACAGCAGCCCATTTTTTCATAGTAGGTTTTCTTTAGAAATAAGATCGCCATTTCTTTCCATGTCTTCATCACTAGCATTCAGTAAAAAATGAACACGGAGGCCCATGTCGTTTCTTTTATACGTATGAAATGCATTTCTCTTCACATCGACTATCATTCCCGGGTTTCGAAACAACTCTTGATGAAAATTTAAACATTTCTGACAAAAATGTATGCTAAGTGTGCGTGGATAATAGGACGAAGTTCACTCGACGAACTAAGGCTAGCATTTATTGATAGATTTTGCAGCTGACGTTGGAGCTGCAGCTGACTATTATTAAATTGAAGCTTAGCTGTGAATGGACTGAAGCAGCATAAAAGTACAGTTTGCCATATTGAATGAATATGTGAAGAAGGAACTTAGTATTTCACGTATTCGATAAATTGTTTACGTTGTTGCTGTTCGCATGTTTCTAGAACCTGTTGAGTAAAGCCATATGCTCCATAACGCTAATTTCGTTGATTTCACCGACCTGTTTTGAGCGATACATTTTCTAAATATTTGTTTCGATTTCTGACTTTACTTGCTCGGTGTAGAACATTCCCATCTATTGTCTTTCAATTTGATCCTCATCAAAGAGGTTTAATTCACCTTGGGAGGCGATCGCATCTTCAATGTAAACGCGTTCAGCGTTCATCTTGGAACGATTCCCGCTTACCGGAAACTCATTGATGAAGTCGTTTTCTGAAGCGCATCCGCTCATAAGGAATCATATGCCCCAACATCGTTCACAGAAGGTGCGACATTTGTTGCACATGCTGATGGAAACGTAGCGTTGTCTCAACTGCTTCCTGATAACAATGCACAACATCACTGAGCTTTTGGCCGAAAGATCAATGACATACGGCGTATGGCAATTACACGGAACTATCCGCGATTAACAGTAACCGAAATGAGCATGGGTTTGTAAGGATGTGAGAACTTCCTTGTGAGACTGGACAGATCAACCTGGCGTGCATGTATGTTGCGAATTGCATCGGGAAGCGTTTCTTACCAGAATCGAACGACCGATTCCTTCCTTCTCTTGATCTGAAGGCTATCGAAATGTCATCACAGTAGTTTGTTAGTGCTTCGCAGCTTTCGCTCGACCAGCTAGAAGTGAGCAGCAGCTGCTTCACTAGCCGCATATTGTTACAGACGACGATGCCCAGATGGGCTGCACACCTGCACCAGTAAATGCCCGAACAAAGTATCCATGAAAAAGACGATTTCGAGAGGGGATACTGTAATGCGTTGACTAAACATCGAATCCACAATAAGCATAACATCTGTTTCGTTGTTCGCTAGTGCTCGGTCGTATGTCTCTGTGCTTGCTGTGACCATTCTTTGTTTATATCGTATCTGCAGTACTCTCAGCAAAATTCACAACTCCTTGGCGCTGAAAAATTCGTCTCCGAATATTAGACGCACATCGTCGGAATCAAAACCGCATTAAAGTTCGTCAGTTGCCCCACCCTATGTTTCCCTCCTGTTCATCTCTCAGTAAGGTGTATAGCTCTCCGTAGGATGGATTTGTTTGCCTTCGCAAATAACATCAGAACATCATATTTAGTAAGATTGTTCATGGAGGGATATGGTCGAAGCTAAACGCTCTGCAAGTTTTTGAAAGCTGTTTGTCCAACCGTAAGATGAAGGGATTTCTGGTGCGTTTAAGCGGCCTGAAGTGTGAATTGCAGCTATTACACCTTCTGCAGGAACCACAGTAAGTTACAAAGTAATACCATAGCATGGAAATGCTGGTTCTCTGCTCCTAATGAAACAGCGATTTTTGACTTTTACTCGTGACTGAGCTCTTAATATCTCCATCCTTACTTGCGAAATTATCGTCGTTCATTTCGTTAAAAAAAAATTGACTCCAGGTATAATATACCAGCCAACGTTCGCCCTATAATCCCATTTAGTAGTCTCCTGTTCATCTCTCAGTAAGGTGTATAGCTCTCCGTAGGATGGATTTGTTTGCCTTCGCAAATAACATCAGAACATCATATTTAGTAAGATTGTTCATGGAGGGATATGGTCGAAGCTAAACGCTCTGCAAGTTTTTGAAAGCTGTTTGTCCAACCGTAAGATGAAGGGATTTCTGGTGCGTTTAAGCGGCCTGAAGTGTGAATTGCAGCTATTACACCTTCTGCAGGAACCACAGTAAGTTACAAAGTAATACCATAGCATGGAAATGCTGGTTCTCTGCTCCTAATGAAACAGCGATTTTTGACTTTTACTCGTGACTGAGCTCTTAATATCTCCATCCTTACTTGCGAAATTATCGTCGTTCATTTCGTTAAAAAAAAAAATTGACTCGAGGTATAATATACCAGCCAACGTTCGCCCTATAATCCCATTTAGTAGTCACAAGATGGGTATGTGATTTGGAATATAATAAGCTTATAGATTAGTGCTTCCGGAGGAAATTAGGCCAGTCTTCTAATAAGAAGTCTCATATTGGGCAATTTTATTACGCGGCGGTCGTTCACACTTAAACTTATTTCTTCGTTCTTGTTTTTATAAAGTCGAAAATATTTGTCGGCGAATTAGTTACCTCACTCACAATGGTCGGCAAATGGTCGGCAAACTCAATGGTCGGCAACCTCACAATGGTCGGCAATTGCCGACCATTGTTACCTCACAATGGTCGGCAAACTACTTGACGAGTCGGCAACATCGTGCACAGGGAATCTGGAAAGCATGATATTCACATTTTGTTTTCGTAAAGGATATTCGATAAGGCATATAGCTGCACTAAAGAAAACACTGCATCTCTGACGGCATCGTTCTATCAAGACGGTTGAGTATCGAATCGTCAGAAGGCGACCTCACGATGATGATCGAGGTCCATCTGCAGCTTGAGAACCTAACGGTATTCAAGCTTGCATCGGTCAGCGCGAATTTGGAAAAGTATCGATGGTCTGCACGCTCACGACGGCATTCTCCCTAGTCAAAGTTATCTCGAACTAGATAGGTCTCATGTTGGCTCTGCCTACCGCACTAATCTTTAAGATTTTTGCATAATGCGTCAATGTACTTTCGCCTATGCTTAGGAATTCTTTTTTTTAAAAACTTCCTAATTTCTGCAAAACTGCCTGCTTTAGAAATTAGAAATACCGCAGGCTGAAATACTGAGACATAAAAATCCGAGCTATCCTCGAAAGACTAGCTTCTTTTAATTCGTAAGTACTTCTCTTATAGCATTCCTACTGCGCAAAGGCACAGAACTGTACCGCATTACAAAATTTCAATTTTTTTTTAGACAGACCGGTGTGCCGAAAATAGAGAACGTAAATACTAATCTAGAAGGTCAGCTGTAATTCAATCATAAAAACAAGTGTCAGCAGTGAAACTGCTAATTCATATCGATATGAACGTGATGGAACCTGATAGTTTTACAATATTTGACTTTGTTTTTTAAATGGGCACCAGAAAGGCATGGCACGTCAAAGACAGAGTTTGTATGGTAGAACAATACTGTGTGATCGAAAATATACGGATGCAACGAACCATGCAATCATATGATGGCGATAACCTTCAGAAGATAAAACTGACAATGGTTAAAACCGTTGATATTTTTAAGCAATTACACTACAAGTTGGATTCTGTACCCAATGATAAACTTATTCTAACCTACCTAGATCACGGTCACTAAAAGAATTTCATCGCTTTCACTCAAAACTGTTAAACGCTACAGGACCCATAAATTTCCAAAAGAAGAATTTGGAAGTTGACATACTTGACAAACTTTAAAACGTTGCAGCATTTGGAATTCCTGAAAGAAGCCATTCCAACTCCCAGATCTATACTAAACACGATTATTATGCTGCCTACCGTGGCGAGAAACAGCAAAAATTGTTAATACCACTTGTCCTTGCCTGGCATTTATATAATTTTTCTCATACTATTGGTTCGTACTTAAGCATAGCTAGCGACATGAGTGATGCCACTTGTCGTGAGCGGGTAAGAACCAATTCCCTCGATATCTGTACTCTGAACGGTCCTGTAATCAAGTGGAGCGGACCAGGTAAGTGAGCTAATAAGGTGAGTGTTAACGCGTCCGGTCCAGCAGCTGTCCAGTGGTTCGACTCCCCAATGATCCAATAATTTATTCAAGCGCTATTCGGCAAAAGAGCTAGTTTCCGCAGTGATCATGATGGCAGCGAAAGCTGATCAGCCGTGAAAAAAAAAGTTGTGTCGACTTTTCAGCAACAGTTGTAGCCATAAAATCCCGAGGAACTCGTTAAACATTTAACTAAAGGAGAACATTTACCGCCCTAGCAGCGCGCTTTTTCGAATGCAATCCTCACTAAAGCGCAAGCAGTCCTACCCAGAAACGCAATCTGCTGGTCATTTTACGGCAACCAAACAAAGTAATACTTCATATTGAGGTATAAATGCATCTGCAAAGGGATGCAAAGGCAGCTGTAATTTCATGGATTCCCGTATCGATGCAGCTGACAACCATGCCCACGCATGATTGTTTTGACCAGTTTCGGAACGCCTGGTGGTCAGCCTGCTGGCGATCCGTTGGGAAAGCAGCCGGGAATCGAACTCAGGTCTTCCCGCGTACGAAGCGATGATAATGTGTCGTTCATAAAAACGAAAAAGGGATTTTTATCATGAATTGCTCGTTCAAAAAATCTCTTCAGAGGGAATCAAAAATCCAAAAAAAGAGAATGATTTGCGGGCCAAAAGATTCTTCCCCGTTGACAAGTCATTTCGGAAATACAATCACTCGAAAATAGGGATTTATACGTGACAGCCATTTCAACATTGCATCTGAAAAGATAATTTTTCTGCTGTTCCACTCTGTTGGTTACATAAAAAGAGAACAGCTGCTTTCCCCCCACAACAATGCACGTTCGTCCGAACTCCTCTCTCCGCCTTTATATATGCAACATTTCAAATATGAAACTGCTTCTGCTTAGTTGAACAATGTCAAATGCCCTCGTTTTTCGCCTCTCCTTTTTAGTAGCGAGAATTCTCAGCGAAATTCCAAGCATATTTCTTTTCAATGTTCCGTCTGCGAGCTGGAGAATAAATTTCTCTTCCTTCTTTAATGAGCAAGTCTCATTGTCGAAAGAACAGTCGAGTTGAGCACTGAGCATCTGTTCCTGTTCAAATAGCATAAAACATGATGCTGCTATATCTCCTAAGCTGCCCTCACCGTTTAAAAAGGCTAAGCGAAGAACGAACTAGATGAGCGAATAAGAATCAATATCGAAAACATCAACATCTCTCACACTGAACAGCAAGCAGGTAGAGATGAAAGCCAACACATCGAAGGGAAAGTTGAAAAATTAAGGATTAGTACTGCAACACATCAATAACTATTCACCATCTTGCGTCCGATAATGGAACTTACACATAGTTTCATGGTTTTTATACGTATATGGGTAGATTATTTGTTCGGAAAAAAAAACAGCAATATTGTGAATAGGCATTACAGAGAAATAAGACAAGTCGGGCCTAAAACTTCCATGACGAATGATAACCAGGTAAACTAGAGAGGAAACAACACAATTTTTTAAGAAAATTAAAATTAAAAAAGAAAAAAACAGTGAATGAATTGCACCGACTAGTTTAAAATCGCTCCATGATCGTAGAACTTTTATTCAGGTACCGTATCGAGAAGCGAGCTGTTACTGCGGCTGCAAATTCACAATTTAAACACATAACAAATTTATCAAAGTGAAGTGATAGAACGAAAATATGAGAATAAACGATGCTGCTCAGAGAGGCACAACAAGAAGTACTGAAAAACTATTACGAGGCGAACTAACAGACAATTAGCAGACAACAGACAATCAGGTGCGATATCCCTAAATTCCCTAAAGTCTGTGCGATATCGTGGCGAACGTGAACAGTTCTGTGCAGTCGTAGGGCTCTTGGTTTGGTATTGGTGGATATAGGACGGTGCGACAATATCTCTACTTATGTGCTGATGAGTCGTTTTATTGTGTGTTCCTTTCTGGAATGGCAAACTACACATAAGTTAAGTTTTTCCCACATTATGGCTTGTATTCACTTTAAGCCGCTAACTGTTTTCCACTACTGTTTTTTCTACCGTTCTTTTTCCGTTTCTTGCAAGTACCACAAAAGAATAGTACCTGCAAAAGGTTAAAAAAGCGTGTACAAAGTGCTCTCGGTAGGAGCTGCTATACCTTTCACAGAAGGTTCGGTTGAGCGAAATTAGTGGAGATCACTACCTGATTTTTGTTTTGCCTTGCGTACCAGTGCGATTAATAGATGAGTACAGAACAACACTAAGAATGAATGATTGCTGGATGCGAAGCGAAACATTTGAAGCACGGCACTCCTAGTTCCGTCCATAAGCTAATGGGACATGAATCCAGACGACCGATGCTTGCCAAGCCAGCCCACAGAATCCAACATTTGAACAAACGTCCAACGAATGCGGCAGTTTTTAAATTCCATTTTTATTTTTCAATCGTGGCAATGGCCGAAGGGTGGTGGGAGCCTTGAAACATTTCTCATCAGTACGCCATCAAAAACCCGCAGCATAATTGTTCGGAAACGGCCACCGGATGACATGCAACGCATTACCGATTTTAAAAAAAAAAGGATTATGATACCAAATATAAGATTCGACTCATTCTGGTGACTTCAAAAAGACACCGCCCATCCACACACCATAAAAGCGTAAAATAAATCCCCGTAAAACGCGGCTACTTGCTTTGTTTCACGTATGCGCAACTACTGATTTGACGGTCGATTAGGTGATAGCTTCGTTATGTGGCAATCACATGAAAGTGTGGCTTTCAGAGAGGTCTGTGGGCTAGTGCGAATCCACCCACTACTTACTGTGAAAGGCGCTAGGTTAGTGCGCGTGAAGAATTTGGTTTGTTGTGAAGCCACGATTCAAGGGTTCGCGACTAGTGACGTTCGGGCACCTTGCATATGTTCTCTTTCACAGAACAAAACAACTTTCGAAAAACTTATTTGAGAACATGGCAGGTCATAAGAGTTCCCCGGAAGAACAGAGCGGAACAGACTTCGAGAACGGAAAAAGGAGATAAAAAATCACCGCAAACATAAACCACACCTCCAGCTGTTCCGCTTGAAATTGCTAATTGCTACGCTCAAAAAGAAACCTCTAAACTTTAGTGCTGCAGTCGACGAACCTGCTTTGTGGATCATGTGTGGTTTGATGAACGACATGCTTCGGCGGGGTGTGCAGCACAGCTATCCACAGGCGCGCACACTCACTACAGATAAGCGTGCTGGGGTGTCGCATCGCGTGCATCGTTGCATACGACGCTCTCATGACCGGTCGTGCTGTTCGCATTCATTTGTTGCTCCATCGTCACTCCTTCTTGCCTCGTTTTTTTTTTTTGTTGAGTGCTTTTGTCGGCCAGAAAGTGGCTATTTTACTCGTCACTTCGTTTAGGCTGATGAGCGCTCAGTTATTAACGAACGCTGTTTGGCATGCTTTACGGCTCGTCGAGGAGACGCTGTGACTAATAGGAACGAGGAAGGCATCATAATTGTGCGCCCTCTTTCTGTTCGCGCCGTTTGATCATTCGAAAAAACTTTATGCCTTTTACGGGAGGTAGATGAGTTTGCACCGAAAACAAGTGACAACGCCCTACCAGAAATGCCGCGCACCGGAATATAGTCGCATTTTTACGACTGCGCACATCCGCATGCCATCTCTTTTCAAATGTTGCAGCTGTCGCAGCGCAAAAGTGTCTATCGACGTCAGATGGAGTGAGCATTTTCCCATCTACAAAACGCCGGCAGTTTTTTTTTTTTTGATATGCATAGGGTGTGAGAAAAGCAACGAAAGGGAGCGAGGACGGAGAAAGAGGGTCAATAAAACCAATGCAAATGTTTGCCTGAACTCAAGAAAAGAGCAGTTTTATTTAAAGGGGGGGGGGGG
>JPKZ01002783.1:314685-370036 GCA_000803305.1 Toxocara canis | reverse complement strand
GTCTCACGGGGATTCTGTGAGGTGGTTGAAACCATGAAAGAGAGAAAAAGTTTACTGAACGTTTACCACAGAAATCTGAGAGGGACATAGAAAAGTAACATATCATAAAAACACACAAAAGAACGCAGAAGGTAAAGATAGGAAACGGCGATGCAGTAATTGCTAATCTTGTGAGTACTTTTGGCCTCTTTAATTTTGCTGGTCTTCATACATATTTTGGACGAAAAACTCGCTGGCATCGTTTTTGAAGGCATCCAGAGAGGCGGGAGTGACCATTCAATAGGGCAAATTACTCCAAATTTTAATTACATGATTGCAGAAGAAAGCGTATGTGACTTCTTATGGTTTCTAGCTGGAGTCCGTTACTTCTCGTATTCCGTTCCGGTAATGCGAAATCTGCGTTGCAAATTCATCAGTGCTCGTTTTCGATTTTCATTTTCACCGTTTTTTCTTATAAACTGCTTCACGTAATCTAAATTTTGATCCCGATGAAGCATACATTGATTGGTTGCAGGGGAGAGATGTAGTTCGGAAAAACGCTTCCTCTCACCGCTCGTTCGTGTGGCTAGACCGCAGCGAACAGTAATGCATAATAGTATCCATCATTTAAAGGCCTTTTTTTTCGAACGCTTAGCAAGTAGCAGCATACCGTTTTTTAGAAAGTGATTTTCGTCGGTGTGCTTATTTTGCGTATAATGTTTTACATATCTCGTTCCCCTGAAACAAGTCCATAAGTGGGTTGTGTGTTTAGATGGGAAGGAAAATGTAACATTTTTTAACCATACGCTCTGTTTCAAAGAAGTGTTTTTCTTCGATGTATTCATTTTTGCGTTACAAATGCAACCTCATTGTGCCAGTCAGGCAGTCTCTTATTAGCTAATGGACTCAACTGTGTTTTGCTATGCTCTAAGTTGCTGTGAAGCATGGTTTATCGTCCTAATGCATTTATTGTAAATCTACGTCAGGCGATATGAGCAAAGTGATAAATTGATAAATAGAAGGTGAATTATGATACCTGTCAGGGTCCAATGCGCGGCTTGCTGTGGGCGATTTATTCGCGAGCAATCAATCATCGAACTCCCAATGATAATCGCATAGCGGACAACGTCGAAAACAGTGTCAGAGCATCGTTAGTGTTTCTTCCATTTGATTCCATCAGTGACCTATGCAGAATGAAATTTTCAAGAGGGTACTGTCAGTGAGACATTGCATGGATGCAGAAATGCGTCGAAAATTGAACACATGGAACATTGCAACGTTCTACTCAAAATTCCAACATTTCACACATTTGAAGTGAATTTTGAAGCTTATGGAAATGTTAGCGAGCGCTAAAACCATCGCTACTTCTGCATCGAATCCATCACTTCTCTTTTGAATGTCAGTTGAATTGATGCAATGGTTCGTTCATTCGTTGAGAGGACCACTGTAGAAAGACGTGGGTCAAACGTTTGCACCTAACTTCCGCTTAAAGGTTTTCCCTTGTCGACTAGCCGAATCAAAAACGTTATTGGACGCAATTTAGGCCGTTGTCAGTGGAAAATATTGCTCTAGTTCCAAAGTGGGATATGTAGACTGTAAGTAGAGGTAACTTATCGATGACTCGGGTACTTTGAGTATTCTGTAAATAAAGCTAACTCATTGATAACTCGGATGCTGTGAGTATCCTGTAGGTAGAGGTAACTCATCAGTAACTGGGATACTTGGAGTATTTCACTCTTTGCTTACAGGGAATGCGTTGTATTTAGTTGCCGACTGATGAGGGTATGTGCTCAGCGCGCTCACAGCCATGCCTCGGTCCTTCAAGTTCCTTTCATTATGTGTTTGCAGTAGTATATCGTATCTGTAGTGGAGTCACTTCAGAGCTTCAAAAGTACGAAATAGAAGTTACTAATTAAAATCCCTAAAAAACGTTACCATTTCGGCTGCTTTTTATCATTATCAAACAGTGTTGACTTTGACGATGGAGTATTGCTTGCCTTTAGTGTAAGCCGGATGAGAGGTGAGTTTTTATGACCACATAACCGTTTCTGTTGTTTTTCCAAAAGGATCTCGGCAGTGTTAATGGGTGGTCGAAATCTTCGCAGCCGCAGCTGGTCGTTTCTCATGAGCTATGCTCATAGTCTTGTTATGTCTGTCACTGCTTTACTTATTGATTGCTAGATTGAATACAGGTTAGCATCGTTTTTTATCTCCCACTTGTATGTCTTCTGCCGCCTTTGTACTTTTTTATTTGTTGTCGTTTTTGAATAAGTATATTTCGTCGTCTGCAGTGTGGCTGATTGCAGAAAAGGCTGGTCATGGGGTCGCTTTTCGTTCGATGCTCTCGCCGAGGCCGAATCTCGTCTTCTGTCGATTGTACGGGCCAATATCATATCCAGACTCATCAGTGTTAGTTAATTGTGTTTAATGCATCCTTATCTGTTCACTTTACAACTATTTCAAGGTACTTTTTTCACCTACTACATTCGTTTTTTTTCTCAGCAACCCTCTGCTATCTTTTTTCATGAGCATCGTGTTGTAACTCCGCCGAGTTCTTGATGCGTCGTAGTCGAGATGCAGAAGAAAGACTTTATCCAAGACGGTAGGACTGTAGAAGAACAGTCGAAGAACTGTAGGACTATACAAGGACTGTTGGAACCGGAGAAGGACGGCAAGCACGATAAACCATCAGCTTATTCTCTACAACAGACGTTATGGCCGTCGGATTTGAGATGTAGCTAACAAAAGAAGCAAAGAATTACTGCAGTGTAATGAGACAGACAAAAACACATCACCACGGGAATCACGAAATGAGTGGGCGTGCGATCGTGTTCCACAGCAACCTGCATTGTTCCCGTCAAAAATTTGCTCCTTTCTCCTGTCGATGCTAATTTACTACTGGTCTTTGTCTGGGGCACCGTTAGTCCACCTAGTTTGCTGCATAAGATGCCGCATTAAAGCCACTTTCTGCCTACACATGAACGATATATTCTACGTAGTTGTTCAGTACGTGAAATGACTGGCACAGTAGTCTATGGAGGAATTTCCTCGCTGGAGCGGAAATATTTTTGTCGCTTTTTTTTCTATATATGAATTGGATTTCAGTTGAAGTAGCCCTATTTAGCTCATTTTTTCACAAGTAATTTTTTTGTTTTCAAACAAAGGTGTCTGCGATACAAAGTAGCAAATTGTATAAGTGATAAAGATGCCGAAGTGAAGTATTCTCTTTGTTGTTTGCTAAACTGAAATTAAGTGATGGAAAAATTTTGGAATTAAGGAAAAAAATGTGTAGTAGAGACCCTTGAATTTGAGTCGAACTTAGGTGAAGAAAAAAATATCTCAGCTGTTGCGAAAATATATGCATTTGGTGATGGTGTTCATTGGCATACTGGAAGAAAAGCGAAGGGTCCTAATGTCTCCACTGGGCGTAATAAGGGTGTGATTTTCTGGTGTTTTAGTTAAGAAACGGTAGACAAGAATAATGTTCATTAGAGAACCACAAAGGCAGTATTATCTCTGTTAGCAGAATTTCTCATTTGTTCACAAAATCTCAAATATTGGCCATCAAGCCCTTGTAGGATACCTGAACCAGTAAACCCTTCTCGCTTGATCCCCTTCATCCACCATTGCAGCAGTTCCCACTACACTAACGGTTGTATAAGCTATTATTAACTATGAATAAGTTATATGGAATGATAAGAGCGTTGACGTGAGATCTAATTGTATGATCTCATTTGAGTCCTTGTGGCACCATTTACTCGTTTCGACGGTCTTTTTTCGTCAAATGAAAAGTAGAGAAAAGAGGAGAGAACGACGAGTGGAATGGTAGAAGAGTTGAAATTACAGAAGAACAAGCAGCATGATATAACCGTCAAAGGAATTAAGCAATCATGCTCAAACCAAGCGTATAAGTCAGCCCATTTGCCAGAACCGCCCCATTTTCGTATATGATTCGTTTCGTACCTGGTTGCTAAACTGCCCATTTTTCGGCCACATGTCGGGTAAGCATTGTCTCAAATTATCATGCACAAAGAAGGCTTATGAGACCATCGCAGTACGAGTTTCGCGAGGATTGTGCATCCTTGCTAAAAAGTTAGAGGTTCTTTCAAATGCCCTTTCTACTGCAAACCCCTTTTCCATTCGTCGCATACGTTCGTTCTCGGCTCCTTTTATTCATTTTCACCTCTACTCTCTCACGGCAGCCCAGTACACTACGTGAACAATCCTCGATCCGAGTGTCCTTACATTTTCGCACTATCTGAAATATTTGGCAGCGAGCTTACATCCCTTGCAAATAACTTGGAGTAATTTTAAGCTCTGTTTTGATTATATGTTACCTGAAAACAGTTTGGAAACGTGTACGTTCCGCGACTTTTAAACAGGATCTCACACGATGTGCATATCACAGAACTCTTTACGCTTCATAATGGAGGCCATAAAATACAATTATTGGTCTTGATCGTCAAACTTCGATTTGTCTTGATGCAGTAATAAAGTGACTGAAATGTTCACTGTGTGATCAGCTCTTGATGCAGAAAATGAAAGGACGTTTGTAGCTCGTTTTCCGAGGCGGGCAGTAGCCAGCGGCTTTTTGTTTTCTTTGGAATTAAGCTTGACAAATCCTTATGCGGCAACTTCTCCAAGCAAGTGTTGCTAACTGATCTTTGAGCCTTATTACCTTCTTACCTTGATTCCACTAAAATGATGTTGGACTGATCGCACTTGCATCGTTGACACGTATACTGCACAGTAACTATGAGCTCGTTTTCAGGTGCGTCTAGCTTGCAGTCAGATATACACAATAACAGCCAAAGGGAGCGAAGCAGATGAGAGTCGTGTGCCACTGCTATTCATTCACGGCTTTGCTGCCGGGGTTGGGATCTGGGCAGCGAATATCGACTGTGTAGCAGAAAAACGCGTAGTACATGCCATCGATCTTCTTGGTTGGTCATCTGCATAAAAAGTGGCTTATGTGTCTTATGCTAATATTTCAACAGTTTCCTACAGTTGATTTCAATAAGTGCTGATTCGTTTTTGATGCTTTTCTCGCCGTTTACTTCGCTGAATTTCGAAAACGGTGAGCTAATGAGCTTATCCATCTGCTGTTTTCGATTGTTTCGTTTAGAACGAAGCGTTAGCCAATCCATTTTTCAGAATGTCACTGTTGGGGGAGAGCGGGGGGTTCGGATAGGTAACACTGTTATCGGAAGGGAGTAACTATGCAGGGAACTACTGCTTTCATGAAGTCCACCAACTTTAGTGAAAAGAACTGCGAAAAAGAGTTTTTAAGTATTCAGTTAACAGATTTTATGGTAGTAAGAAGTGAAATATCATAATGTTTATTGCGTCGTTTGCCTTCGCGTTATAAGAGATGTTGGCAGTATCTAAAGCATGGTTGCGTAAGACGCAGCCGTCTAATGAGTTACACATCGAGTTAGTTTGAACGAAAATAGCTGTACTCTCAAAAGAAAGAAACAGGAGGATTTTCTAGTAGAGTAGCACTGTCGTCGTTGGAAGACTTGTTGAGGCAGTCTTGCATTCGTGAGAGATGGAGGGGAGAGTGGAGGAGGTTATTAGAATGTACACCTGAATTATGTGGATCATACGGCAGTTATTTTTCTCGAGACTTGAAGAGTAGTAAGAGGTGATTCCAGTTGAAGAAGTCATGTGCATCAAGTTGCGGTATGCTTCGACTCGTGCTGGTTGTTTGGATTAGTAGATGGATTTTTTTGAAGGGAAGGTTTCGAGAGAGTTGTTTCGGGTAGAATATTTCGGTCGATTTAAGGATTTGGTCGTTCCTCTCGTCCCGAATTCAGCGATGATCCCACCTTAGCAGAGCTGCAATACGTTCAGTCGATTGAGGACTGGAGGCGCGAAATGAACATCGAAAAAATGATCATTGTCGCACATTCTTTTGGTTAGTTCCGTGACAGCATTTACACTGTTGATTTACTTTGCAGGAAAAAGAGCAAACATAGTTTCTTATTTAGGAAAGGAGAATAGGATGATTTCGGTTAGAATATTCACTTGTTTATTTGAATTTCTTCTTGTTTTCGTGAAGAACTAATTTCCTCTGTAATCATAAAATTTCTGAAATAAGAAGACATATGTTGTTTGCTGTAAATTATGATTCTGAATGAGTATTTAAGCATGAATTATTTGAAGCAGTGTTAGTTTCACATCACTGTTCCTTTTGCGCAAAACCAAATGCAAAATGCGCATTGTTTCGAAACGTTCCACCGTCTATGCGCCATCTTCAATCGAAGGCATATGCAATGCACGTAACCAAAAAAAAAAAAGAACAAACGAAAACAGCACGTAGCACCGACCGTATATCTTCGGATGAATTCTTTTGATTCGAATAGGACGAAAATTTGGCGAAACTCAAACGCCTTGTGAGCTTACCGCCCCACCCTACCTTGGAGAAGGGTCGTAAATTGCAAGCCAATTTATAGATGAGGTTGTAGGTGCTTTGCGAAAAAAAAATGAAAAGAGGGAGGTGAAGGAAAACTAGTGGAGAAGTGTATTAGAGAAACTTATGCGATATGAATTGTTTGAATTCGCGACTATCGAAAAAGTCACTTGCAAAAAAAGAACGAATATCATTATCATCAAACCGAATGTTGCGAAAATACGGGCCGAATTTTGGATGGAGAAGACGAATTCGTTTGCTCTCGAAACTAGAGGCCAATGATACGGCTGTTATGAAGTAATGCGCAGCTCACCGCTCAGTTCCAAATGTACCACCCAATGTTCAGATGACCAAAGCAGCCACTCTACATCGGTTTGCCTGATACTCACGTTGTGCGAATGTGAGTATCGACCAATTCGAAAATCCCATAAAACGTCTTGAAGAGACGAGTGTAATACGCACAGTAATGGAAACGCTACCTAGAACAGATTTCGAGTGTTCGGGTGAATGCATTTGATTCGAATAGGACGAAAGTTATGTCCTTATGAATAACAAGGGTCCAATTTCTTACTCTGCATAGTGGGTAACAAGTAGTTACCGGCGTAAGAGTCTCCCAAGTAACATTAAAAAGCCACTAGAAGCTGATCTGTATCGGTGATGATACTGAAAAGGTAGCCACATCTTCCAAGTGAATGAGATACGAAGAATATATTCTAGGGGACCGGCAGCCTTTCTCCAGAACTTATCGAGATGCCAAAAGTTCATCCAGCGTGCAGTTTTGATTATGTAGAATAATTATATCTGTGACTAGCAAGAGCTCGTATAACAGTGGAAATCATTTTTGTTGTTCGTTCTGCAGGAGGTTTTCTATCCAGTTCGTACGCACTCGAGCATCCAGAGCGCGTTCGTCACTTAGTGCTCGTCGACCCATGGGGATTCCCTGAAAAGCCACCAGATGATCGTCAGGTTTGGGCTGCTTCATTGAATCGTTCTTTTTTCTCTAAAATACCATAACCAACTGTTGTCCTTGTCAGCTGTGAAAAGAGCCATCACTTCCTAAACTGTGAATTTTTATCCGCTCAACTGTGGTGAATACAAACTTCCGACCAATACCACCTTCTGGACGTGTGCTGACATTTCGAATGAATGCAGAAATTGAAGGTCATGAGCACCTGAAGTTCCGGTGCATTACAACTAGAGCGAAGCGCAAAACAAGATCAGATTGATTTCTAAGCCAGCGTAATGAAGATTGTAGTGAATCGAAACTGTGACCTAAAGTTCTTCAGAATTATCGCGGCAGTAATCGTCTGTGTTCTGGTGGAGGGGAGAGAATGCGTGCAAATATCATTGACAGAAGTGATATGATATCTCGTTTAGCTGACTCTTTCATGAGTCTGACCGAATGGCTATGCGCGTGCATTGAATGAGACTGTTTTAAGATCAGACCGGTTGGTTGGATTCGCGCAGTGGCAACCGTGGTCTCGATGTTTAATCCACTATCGGCTTTACGTGCAGCAGGACCATATGGTTAATTTTTTGTTTCTCTTTCATGGGCTGTTTTGTGCCGCTTATCGTAGCTCTGTTTATGGGAAGTTCCCTCGTCCTCTTTTCTGATTTCTTCATGCGCAACGTGGAGTTTTGAGGATTCACGAGGAAACCCTGACGACAAATTCTTTGTAAAAGTTTGAGGTCTAGTCGTTTGTTTCTCGATCGGGATTGTCGTGTGGAATCTTTTTTGCTTTTAAAGGGATGCGCGTAAGACAACCCGGTTGTTTTCCTAACGTTTTTAGTAATTTGCCAAAATGCGTAATATCGAAAACCAATCTCGATCTTAGCGTTCACGAGTGTCTGAATAGAAGGGGAGAAAAATTTAGGGTTTGTGGATTTCAACACGACACATATCTTAGGAACTCAATTGTACCAAGACGGCCAAATGCGTATTTAATTTCTTACTTCTCATGCACGCAGAAGTGGTCGTTTGAATTTTCCATCGTCTTATCAAGCTTCTAGTTTCTTTCTGCTCTCCGTCCCCTTCGTTACCAGCGGAACAGTCTCATTTCCGGCACCAACCACGGTTACCAAGTTCGCAGTATATACAAAGTTTGGCTGAGAGGGGGTTCTCAAAGCAAGCCTCCTTAGCTTAATGCAAGGATCACATTAGTTGATTCCCCGATGTAATCGTTCCCGACTTCGTCGTCGTTGCTTTGATATTGTTGTCAACCTGGCAGCTCTAATCTTTCCCCATGTAGTTTTGGTTCGCTGTATTGTTCTCCATATTTGATGTTCTACTTTGTGGGGCGAAAACGATCATCGCTTCTAACTAGATTGCATTGTTCGACTCTTAAACGCGTTCGTTTAAGGAGCAGCTTTGGTAAAGAGGCTGCGTCCTGATTTGGCGATGCGCTATGGAGCGACTGATCCAGATGCAATTTATGACTATATATATCAGTGCAACGCACAAGAACCCTCTGGCGAAGTGGCTTTCAGCAGTATGAGCTATGCCTTCGGCTGGGCAAGGCGACCGATGATTGACAGGTTTGCTAATGTCGAAGGCAGTGGTTGTTAATTATCGAAGAGTGCAGGGGTACTTTTATACATAGTAAATTGTAACGAGCGCAAACCTTTTTTTTTTTTGCGAACCGCTTTTGGTGATTATTCTCATTTTCCTAGGTCGCATAAAGTGACGAATATGAACGATGCAGACGTGACCAGTATAGAAAAAACATCGAAACTGTGGAATGCGAAAACCGACGAAACCCTAACGATGCCGTTCGTTCCTGATCATAGTCCCCTGCTGATGTCTGGTCGTTTCTGTATTGATCACGTCAAGATAGGAATTGGATTCTACGCAACCTCTGTGTCTGCTTGCGGTTCCTATGCCCTTTTCTGACTCCCACCTCTCTCTCCTGCAGTCTTGAAGTTTGTCGGGCTTGTCGCTTTCCCGAAAAATGAGATAACGGAAAATGCAGAAACAACCAACAAGTTCGGCGCTTCTCAGAGCGTGTGAAGAACAGGTGGAGAATGACGAAAGTAGAAAGGAGCGTGAGTGCTGCTGATTTTACTCACTTTGTATACTTTGGAGCGGTTGCTGGATTTTTTGGATTTTGCGCATCGCGCAGACTACAGGCGTGATGTCATCGTACCTTTGATCGCGGTTTCACTTCTAGGATAGCAGCTCTGTCGCAGGACGTGCCGCTGACATTTATCTATGGCAGTAAGAGCTGGGTGGATTCGGGCTCCGGCGTCGAAGTACAGCAGCAGCGTCCAAATGCATATGTTGATGTGCAGGTTGGTCCATCCTCTTAGCAGTTTACTGCAATTTGGTTACTGCTGTGTATGGAATCCACGATTCGTTCTTTAGAAAAATATATGGGTCACTGTTAGGTAGATAACTTTCAGTGGGTTTTTCCGTGAGTGAAATTAGACGCGGAAGATAAGGCGAACGTGTAGTAGATAAAGCATTTGATTTTCGCAGAGCTTTGCTTGATCTCTGCAATCCCTGTCTTGTGCCGCCTTCATCTGGAGTTTCGCCGAGATTACCCTCTTTTCTAGAACTAAACTTTTAAGCCTCATGTTCGCTGACATCTTCCGGACCCTCTGATAATCTAGTAAACTTCCTTACTCGGGATTAACTTTTTAGGTGCGCAAATCTCTAAAATGTTTAGTTTCATCATTTAACCTTCTCACCTCTAAGAGCCATAAAGTGCATGCGTTTGTTTGTAATGTTTTTGAATTTTTTCACAATTCTGCCTTCTGTTTTCATCCAAATGCTTTAAATGACGTGGTGTCTTTTTCCAGTCTTTGGTTCAAATGTGTAGCTTTGATAGTTGGTGGACTATGATTGTATAAGATGCGTTGTGTTTGATAATTGGTGTAATTGGTTAAGGTGATACGTGGTGCAGGTCATCATGTGTACGCGGATCGCACAGACGCATTCAATGATGTGTTGCGTCGAATCACCGAAATGATCGACGCCAACGAAGATCTCATCGAGGAGTTCTCTTAATGCTTCAGATATCGCTTCGTACGGAAGCCCTAAGAAATAATGACTGATTTTGTTGACTAACTCGCTTGAAATCAGCCCAATCCGCACTGCTTTTTTGCTTATATATTGTTTTGTGGCCTAAACTTCCGATGTCTTTAAATTACTGAAAAACATTTGCTTTTGAAATATCAGTACGTTTCATGCGCAGCATGCATCTGCACACGGGTGGTTGAAGCTTGAGCTTGACTTATTCGTTACTGCTTGTAAGTGAAGCTGTTGTATAGTGCGAAAGGCACCATCCCTAACGTTCTTTTCGGGAATCACGTTGGCTATTGTACCGTTGCTGTACCAAAATTTATTTGATCTCCTCGCTTCAGAAATTATATTTTGCAGGTTGTTAGATGTTTTGCATAGGGCAAGAATGGGTTTCTAAATCCATTCTTGCCCTATGCAAATCCGGTTTGGTGGGGTGATTCCTAGTTTATTTTCCAGCTTTGCTGCATCCGGGTTCTAAAAGCTGCTCAGTTTTTGCCCCGCAAAATCTCGACACCATTTGCTCATGTAGGTAAGTTCACTGGAGCATCTTGAAAGATCTTCTTTTCTGTAAACTGTTCGATTTAAATATATATGACATTTTTGGGATATCGCTTGTGATACTTGTTGCCTTTTTAAATGCTCAAATTTAGTGGGAATTAGAACTTTTTGAGCTAGTATTTACGAATGGTTTTCACTCCTCATCACTTTTTATTCTCTCAGTTTATTTTTTTTTGATGGATTCGCATTTTGGTTCAAAAAAATTTTTTATATATTGTTTTGTGGCCTAAACTTCCGATGTCTTTAAATTACTGAAAAACATTTGCTTTTGAAATATCAGTACGTTTCATGCGCAGCATGCATCTGCACACGGGTGGTTGAAGCTTGAGCTTGACTTATTCGTTACTGCTTGTAAGTGAAGCTGTTGTATAGTGCGAAAGGCACCATCCCTAACGTTCTTTTCGGGAATCACGTTGGCTATTGTACCGTTGCTGTACCAAAATTTATTTGATCTCCTCGCTTCAGAAATTATATTTTGCAGGTTGTTAGATGTTTTGCATAGGGCAAGAATGGGTTTCTAAATCCATTCTTGCCCTATGCAAATCCGGTTTGGTGGGGTGATTCCTAGTTTATTTTCCAGCTTTGCTGCATCCGGGTTCTAAAAGCTGCTCAGTTTTTGCCCCGCAAAATCTCGACACCATTTGCTCATGTAGGTAAGTTCACTGGAGCATCTTGAAAGATCTTCTTTTCTGTAAACTGTTCGATTTAAATATATATGACATTTTTGGGATATCGCTTGTGATACTTGTTGCCTTTTTAAATGCTCAAATTTAGTGGGAATTAGAACTTTTTGAGCTAGTATTTACGAATGGTTTTCACTCCTCATCACTTTTTATTCTCTCAGTTTATTTTTTTTGATGGATTCGCACTTTTGTTCATCAATAATTTTATCGTACCTTGTTGATGACGGCCTTTTAAAAATAGTATGCGAAAGTTCTTTTGAGAATGGAATTTTGGTGGCTATGCGGTTTATTGACTGCCCTAAACGGGTTTACCAAATCGTTCAAAGTGAACGAACAAATAGTGCGAGAAGGAAAGGAGAGGAATATTGAAAGAAGAAGCAAAAAAAGGAAACGAGATTGCCAGCGCCAAGGACCGATGTGACTGAAAGCTTTGTTTGCAGCGAAGTCTGGGAATTGTAGAGGAGAGGGAATGGGAGGGGGAGGGGTCATGGTAAGCTCATCATTATGTATGTAGGTTTGTGTTTGGTGACGGCGGAATTGGAAATGCAGCCTGCGACAGACGATTGCGGAAAGTGTGGCGAAGCTGACGCTCATTAAGCTACTAGGCTGCTATTTGAAGGTCGTTGATGCGCGCGGCAATCGTTTTGCTTTTCATTAAGTGGTTCTTCTCCCGACGTCAAGGAGGCGTTTTTCCCGCGGGATTTCCTCGCAGCTATTGCTGTTATGATATCGTCGATGGGATCTGGGCATGGCTAGCCGTCTTTCCTTCCTCCTCTTTCATCCGCCAACATAACGTTGTATCATTAACATCTAAATGCTGTTGAGGATACGTGCGGATATTTTAGCGATGGATAGGGACGTTGCGATTTGCGGTCATGTTCTGTGCACACTTTAACCGAGCATTAAAATACTGAACCGTAACTGGACTGTGCAAAGTTAGGAACATATTCCGTGCAAGTGTGCTTCCACATGGGCGAAAGCGGCCGTGCGCCAGGGATCGTAAATCATATGCGGCCTATCTGTATTTGTTTCTCAGCCTATCGGATATTCAGTAGTTTTTTTTTTCCTTTAAACGTAAGTTTTTTTCAGAATGTTTTTGCCGTTGATCATTCATAATGAAAGTATCGCATTTTCTTGCACCATTTTTTTCCTGGGATGAGTGCAACCGGTTGGGCATGCAGATAAACATGTCATGAGCGTATCTGTGCTACTTCCCTGCAGCTGTCCCTCGTTCGCCGTTTTTTTTTTTTTCATTTGTTGAAGATCCGAACAGGTAATTTTGTATTTACGGAGTCTCAGTGAGACAGGGATTTGTTGCGCAAGTTGATAGCTGTTTCAGTTAGTCATCATAATCCTTCGTAGTTTTGAAGGAAGGCGGTTGGAGGTTGACTTATTCCACCACGAAAAAATGCAGACAAAATTACCGTTCCGGTGCATCGAACTGACCAACATCATAAGAAGTATAACAAATTTTGGTGATATAAATATGGATGGTTTGCTAGCACTTTTCGTGAAGCATTTCTTTTTTTTTTCTAATCTTCGGGCGTTTGGATTTTGCTGCTGCGGTAGTTTTCAGCAACCAGGAAAAATTAATTCTTGGTAACTTTGTCGCTAGGTTTATTTCGCCTAGAATCAACAGCTGAACAAAAATTCTTTGTTTTCTTTGCTATTCTGTAAGTGATGTGTTGTCGTTCGTGCTGTTTTGTAGTCTAAATAGGAATTGCAGTGCAAAAAAGAAACATCTGTTTGTGCATTTTCGCATATATATATATACATATATATATACATATATATAATGCATTACCTGGTCCCACTGTCGCGACGGGTGAAGTCCTCCAACTTTCCGTACCATCTCTTCCTGTTCGCGGCTAGTCGCTGCAGCAGAGGTCCTTACGCTTTCCGTATCTAGCCAGTTCATCTCATTGGAGGTCGTCCTGGTGGTCGCTTAATATCACGCGGATACCACTGGTATGTTTCCTTTGTTCATCTGTTGTCGCGTATGCGGGCTACATGTCCTGCCCCATTATAACCTTGGATATATATATATATATATATACATGTGTATGTATGTATGTATGACAGTGCCTTTTTCGTTCATGTCATGAATGTTTGCCTGCGGCGTGAAAGCCCTTGAAAGTTGAACTTGCGTGTGAAATGATATTGTTATATTGCCTGCATGTGTTTAGTCGTTGCGTTTTTAGATTTATAGCCCCATGAAGGGTTGTACTCATTGTTGGCTGTAGACGATTACCGCGGTCTTGTGGTATGTCCATATATTATACAGAAGATTCAAAGGAGTATTAAGCTTGTCATCACTCTAACTTTCGAACAAATTAATCATTTCAAATTTAATTTTGCTATCCATTACTCCGCTGAATGGCTCATTTTCTGGAAAAATTCATTTCCGAAAATAAAAATCTGGCTTCGTTTTTGAAATTTATCATCGGCCATAAATCGGCTCCTGTTTGAGCTATCGAACTGAAATTTCGTATTTTTGGAGGGTAGTTTTGGGTTACAGTTCCTTGGAATCTGACGCGGTATGCTATACGTGTGGCACTTTTGACCCACAAACGTTAGTTTTCTCTAGCAAACGTTACTCTAATGAATTTATTTGAAAATTTTTAGAAATTTTCAAATTTCATACGCACCGTGTAACTACCTCAACTTCGCGTAACGTGCCAGTGCGCACGTAAGTAGTTACAGTCTGCAGGGCAAAATAAAGATTTTTCTTCAAAAGTATGTGTGGTGAGTGGGAGATTTGCGCAAGTTTGTGGCATCGTAATGCTTTATATCGTATTCTCGTTTCCTCTTTCACATTGCGACGTAGTGGACGTTGGCGGAGGGAAGGGGAGGATGATGGTTTCGTGCTTTTGTTTGTTTAAGTGGTTTCGAATTTGCAATACGCCAAGAATGGTTTAGGTCCAAATTTTATGCTTTACTTAGAGCCACATTAATGCTTTACTTACATTGGGAGGCGTATGAAATGGTTCCGAGCTGCAAATCAGCTCCAGTTTTTTGTGTTTTGAATTTTTTATTCGACAATTCGAGTGATTTGCATGTTATTGAAACTCCAGTTTGTCAACAACAACTCGGAGGCTGAGGTTCATCTTTGTACTGATGTTTTTTCATTCATGACTCAGCTGTGCTGAACTGTTAACCGTTTTGTACGACATTTGCAGAAACAGTCGTTTTGTACGTTTCCTGGGTGTGACCCAAAATTTGTTTTGTCAGTTCTGTGCAGATGCTCTATTTCTTATTCCACCTAGTGTCTTTAGGATGTGGTGCCTCGGTTCACTTAATTTTCTGCGTAACAGCTTCGACTGTTTCGACTACAGGTTGATGTGTTCTCATGTATTATATAAAGTAAGTAAAAAGGCTGATGTGTTATATAAACAGGTAAAAGGCTCACGCGAACTTAAAAAATCAAAACCAAAAAATTGTGTAACCGTATGCGGGGATGGCAACCGAATTATAAGGCGCACAGTTTTTCGAACATGGAACGTAGCTGTACTTCGACAATCTGATGTTCAGCATGGGGAGGCGTTTAACTGTGGACCGTGAACTGGAAAGAATTGAAATACCCAAAGTATATTTGATAATGTTGTGCTCGCCATTTTATCACTGAATACCCATAGTGGGACCATTTGAAGTTTAGACCCAGCAAAACCGGCAACCGAGATTTTCGGTTTTTGATCCTGTGTAGAACTCGACTTTCCATCCTGCAAACTTTGTTTTGCAAACCGAGTTTTCATGTGGAAGGCTGCGAGCGTTTGCGGTGTTCAGAGCAAAACCCAAAACCACTACGACTTCATCCCTGAAAGAGTGGAAGATTTTGTTTCTCAAATTACATGATCGGTCTTTACGCGTCTTGCTTAGTCGGTCTGTGTTGGGCGCTAGCTCTTATTCATTAAGCCGGTCACAACGTTAATTAAACGCATACTTTGATTCTTTACCGCAAATTAAAGATTTTTCATTGCTTTTTCGTTTCGTGTGTGCTGTCTTCTTCCTCCTTGACCCTGCAGACACCTGTCTGTCCCCGCGAGGGAGGTGGTGGTTTCACCTTCGTTTCCTCGAGGACACATAAAAGCACGCTCTTTTGGGCGTGTCTAGTCGTTTTCCTGCTACGTTGTGAGCGAGTGCATATCCTCCCACGGATTTTTTTTGCTGAGAGGAAGCCTCGAGCTTGTCTGCGTGGTGGCAGGATCATGTCGCCTTTATGCGCCTTTATACTCGCGAGCAGAACTTCCTGTGCATCTTTCTGTACTTTCAGAAGAATCAAAGTTAGGGTGGCTTCCGCCTCGTCCCTGCCCATCCGCTTGATGGGTGAGGTAGTCCCTTGCAGCTGTTTCCTTTATCACTGAAACGAATTCGACCTCAGATTTTCTCCCAGTTGCTCATCCTGTTCCTCATTTCAGTTCAAACTAATGCATTTCAAACACTTGTTCATCACCAACAGCAAAACTCATGCAACACTTAAATTATCCTATCGATGCAGCATATATGGTAAATGGACCGTAAACAGTGCGCGAACAAAAGTGTATATTGTACGGAAGATTCTAAGGGATTTTAGGCTTGTCACCACTCTAACTTTCGAACAAATTAATTTCTTTCAAATTTTTCTTTTGCTGTCCATTACTCCCCTGAATGGCTCGGTCAAGTCAGTTAGCTAGCCGGCTCCGGAAAGTTTGAGGGGGTGTTTTCCCGGTTGATAGTGCTTTTCATACTTAAGAAGAAATGCCCATAACTTCTTTGTGTTTGATCAATTTCAGCAAAATTTTTACCATTTATAGAGGTTGGGGGATGGAATCTCAGGCTTTGACGGAGAGAGTTTTAGGGTCATCCGGAACCGGAATATGAGTCCGGAAAATTTCTCAAGTATGGGACCTGGATTTGTTAACCGTCTCTGAGTGGGTTTTTCTGAGATTAGACGTAAACGGTGAAAGTATGCTATAAAACGGGGTCGTCTTGGGTGATCCAGAGCACAGAATCTCGGAAAAATTCATTTCCGGAAAAAAAACGGCTTCGTTTTTGAAATTTTTTATCGGCCATAAATCGGCTCCTGTTTGAGCTATCGAGCTGAAATTTGGTATCTCTGGTAGTTTTGGACGTAGAATCTTAATCTTCACTCCAAATTGGTCTACAAACAACTTCGTTTAACAAAGTAGAAAGATCGCCCCTTTTGACCCGACCCTTCATAACTTTTTCCCACTCAACTGAGCGGAGAATATCCGCAAATTCCAATCTTAATATTTTTAATGTGCTTCTAGAGATATATGGCGCGGAGGTCAAAAACGAGCCATTCTCGGACCCCAGCTTAAAATCACTTCATTTACCGATTTTTCGGACAGCATTTATCGCACAGGTACGTACGTACCCTACACCAAAAGTTGGGGCTTGAAATTCTGCATCGAATGATATATGGATGGAGTGGTTACGAGAAACGGGAAAAGCTGAAAATAGGCGTCGAAGGCATTTTCCATACTTAAGAGCGCGAGCTCGATATATCACGGGCAACGAAGCCGGTAGATCCAAGAGCGTCCGCGGGCGAGGGGTAGCGCTATAGGTTAGGGAATGGGAAACGTGCAATGCCGGTTAAGGTCGACGTGTTCGTTATTGCAGTTTTGCGCTTTATTTTCGTTTTTCTTCAATCTAGGGATTCTCGGGGCATTATATTGACGCTTTTGGAGTGCTTGGAAGTATGTATTATATAAAATGAATCTGATGGAATATGTAAATCAATTGGGTCCAAAAAAGCTCTTAACTATGGAAAGTGAATCTTTTTTTTTTTCTCGGAGGCCGATCGAAACGCGGTTTGCGCTGTTATAATCAGTGATTGGTGAGCTTTCGACTGATATATAGTCATCCCCTATCGGTCGAGAGTGGATTGATCTGTAGCGTGGGAAAGTACGCTTAAGTATGGAAATGAAAGTTTGCGAACTTTTTTCTCGGCAATGAATGATCCAATCGAGCTGAACCAACTTGGTTATAATTTCCTCATCATACCCTATCGATTGGTACATAAATCATCCCGTGTGAGACATCGGTCGGCTCCCATCGATCGGCCCGAAATCCCGAAAAGTCAATTTTTGCAATTTTGGGTATCCTGGATCTCAGCTGCTACTAGACTGAGAGCAAGCGCAATTAGTGCGTTCAATTCAGCTCCTGGAGCTGATCAAAATGCACCAAAACCTTTGCCCGATTCGCCTCTGGAGCCGAAATGCAGGAACCCAAAAGTTGCGATTTTTTGATCGTAAGGGGGTTGGTTGGTAGTAATCCGCAGAACTTTTCGGAAAATACTTTTGTCTGCGATTTCGACGAAACCAGCACTGTTCGGTAGTTCTCGTCGAGCCGATTACAAATATGCAAAAATTATTCGATTGCGATAAAAATTCGATGAGGTATGGTGGATTTACAAAAATGCGCTTAAATGTGGAAATGGAAATTTGAGTGCGAAAGGGTGAAATACGTATAGAATTAGCGAGCGGCGAAGCCGCGAGTCGGTATATTGGTGAGACTGAGCTGTTATTTTTGCCACTTCCTATGTCGGATGCCCGCTTCGTACTTCCACACATTCCGCGGCAATGTACAAAAAGGTGTATTACCTATAGGATTAGATCCGATAAATTGTGGTGAAGCCCTTAACCATGTCTTATTTATGCAAAATCGCATGAAATTCAAGCAGTTCCCTGATTTTGTATGAAGTGCTGAATTAAGATTTGTAAGTCGGTTCGTGAACGGCATTTTTGCGGAATAGTTTGCTTAATTGCAGATACTTTGCTCATGACTGGTCAATTTCTCGTTGCATTTCGAAGTGGCTATTATACAAGTGGGCAACGTTTTTTTTTTGGGTCACCATCCACCACAAAACGACCAAAAAGCTTAATTGCTACTCTTTCACATTCGCTAAAACTGCCACTTTTGGGAATTAACGGTGACAAAATTTCCGATCTCCGTTTTCTCAATCATGTTCACTTGCATTGAATCCAGTGACGTCAAATTGTTGTTCCATTTTGAACTACACGAGAGTTCTCTTCTTGTTTATGATTTTTGGACGAATACTTGGCACCGAAATGCAACAAAAAGACATCGAAAAGACGTACACAGTTGATCATATTTCACCAAATTCACAGCGGTTGTTTTTGTTCGAATAGATGACTTATTTGTGCTGCAGTGGAAACTTCGGTCACTAAATGACGAAATCTTGATAGCACATGCGAGCAACCAGTTCTGCCATATCCACCGAATCAGCATGTCCACTAAGTCTGCGACAAAGTTCCCTAAGTTCTCCATGAATCTGGAAGCGCTTGGCAAGAAAAAATTACAACAAAAAAGAGGGAGGACAATCTGCAAAATTTACACTCTTTCCCGTTCCTGCTTGCTGTTGGATCGTGGTCCACTCTTCAAAGATTCCGAAAACTGTGTCTTTTTTATCCTCCAGTGCGTGAATTTAGTTGCGCTGACAATCTTCTCATTTATGCGGTTATCCTCCCTTGAACACTTTTGCCTGAAATGCACGGCCATCGTTTCCTCCAATTTTGGCAGAATTTTTACACGAATTTATCAGTCCACAAATTGTTGCGTTGCCTTCCAATTCACTAACCAGAAAATTCATCAGCTATCGGCCGGCAAGCATTGCATATAATTTATTTCAGATGATTAAGAAGCATCAGACAGTAGTGAAGTAAACAAGGACTTCCTGGGTTGAATGACGTTCATGGAAAACAATATTTTCGAGAAATAAATTCTGCGAAGATCTGCAGGAATGAATAGTCAAGTGTCTAGAAAATTTTTTGCAGGAGAACTTTGATTGGCAAAAGCTAACAGGATAGTGCAGTTGGAGCAAACCAAGCTGAATAATTTTCTGATTCATTAGTGCGCCATTCAAGAATTGTGGCTTCCAAGAATTGGACTTTCCGGGCGTGCGAAGCAGGCCGAAAACTTTTCCGAGTCTTTTGAACTGTTTCACCGAATTTGAAGTTCGGACAACCCCTCGGATTAAAAAATCCTAGATAATATCAAAAACTTTCGATTCTTCTTTGTTTCCAACGAGCTACTGCACCCTTGCTTCAACTCTCGTGGGCTTATGTGAACATATCTCGTCCCTACACAGGCCAACGACTGGCGCACTCATGGCCCGCACAATTTCTCGCAGACCACGCATTACCAGTTAAAATCCCATCAAAGGACTATGAGGGCATAGGCGAAGAGGAAGAGCAAAGGAGAAACTTCAATAATTCCGCATTTCATGGCTTGGGTAGAAATTGGTGTAAAAACAATGAATCGGGAGTACATTGGGAATGACGAACAGTTATTGTGCTGAAACATGCACTTTGCGAGAGACCGCTGCCTGCATGTGAAATGTGCACAACCAGAATATGTTCAGTGCGATTGTCATGATTGTCAGATTGCTGTGACAGTATCAGCATCTCACTCCCAGAAACCGGCTATTCACCATCGACTTTGACGAGAATCACAGCCTATCCATGGGCTTCTACCAAGCGGATATTGCAGACGCTGTGAAACCCGCTGGTTTTGCGCAGTAGCGGGGACTGCCAAGAAGACTATTGATCACAACATGACTTTCTTATGCTTGCTTTGCAGGTTGTTTTCGTCGCGAAACATTTGAAACGCAAAAACTGGAGCACGTACTCCATACGCACACATTTAAAAGAGTACTTTGATATTGTCGCGAACGTTAGCGCTTTCTGCAGCTTTCGCCTCTCCGAGAGCCGGTCTCGCCAAATTCGATCGTAGAATATCGCGACTGAGCATAGAATTCTAGGCATAATTTCATAATGCCCATTTGTGGCTTTGATATGGGTGTGCGCTTTTCCCCAAAGCATCTTTTTATTCTCAAATGATATTTTTTCTGTGTCAATCATGAATGCGCGGTCACATTGCGTGAGCACGTTAAACGTTGATGAGCAATCGTACTTTGAGATGTTTTAGCTTTACTTACTGAAGCACACAGACTTCCTCGTTTTTGCGAAAAAAAAAAAAACGAGGCAGCCTGTGTGCTCGAAACGATCTTCTTGGTACGAACGATCGATTATCAGGCCGACTTGAGGTCAGAGGACCCACAGGTGCGCTCAGCAAAATTATTATGTTTCCAATCAACGTCTTTTTCATTCTGTTATGCCGAAAGCACCAGCTAAAAACTTCCGTAAATAGCTTCAAAGAATTAGACAAATAGGGTTCTCGGCTCTCATTTAATTTTCGAAGGGATTTTAAGCAACAACTGCCTCAAGATGCCATGTATGAACTACGTTGGTGTGCCAAGCTAATCCTTTGATGCACTCTCCGGTCTTTTACTCCCAGTAGGACATCGCTGAATTGCTTGAAGTTAGCGTATCCTGCAGCATACGCAAATAATCGCTTGATTTGCCATTTAACAAAGTTACGTATATTTATGCTTCATTCAGATGTTTTATTTACCAGAGTGTTGGTGTGCAGTGGCTGACATACGCCTCTTATGAACGCGACCTTCGTCATTAGAAAGCTAGCTTAACGAGAATGACAAAAATAACTTGTACGCCGCAAAAATGGCGGCTGAGAATGGCCTCTTCCAGCTACCTGGAAACATCATATTCGGTCAAATATCAGTGCTTACCAGTTGTTTTTAGCGATAATTTGTTTAAGCATAAGTACTTCAACGCTACTGCGCACCAGCTTCCCCCATTCTCGCGAAAGAACATTGCAGTAGATACGCGGACTAGAATGTTCAGCGTTAACTTCACGGCTGAAGAAATTGTGATCTGTACTATAATACTGTACTGAGCTGTTGTGATCATTGCCTGAAAACATTTTCCGCGTCAGACGAGCGTGAAGAAACTTTGTCGTGAAGTCAGGGCTTACAACTGCATTATTTTTGCAGGTTTACTCGTTGTGCGAGTGCAAGACGTGATACGTAACAGCTACATGTATTAAAGTAGCACTATTATTTGTTATCTGCCCACTTATATGAAATAAGTGCTTTTTGAATTGGTGCTGTGATGCTAAACGTCGATTTCAACATGTTTTAAGCAGTTCAATCTCGACGCTATACGAATGCGAGATTCGTGTAAGCGGTTATTGTTTCGGATATTCGTTGAAGTAGAGCTGAACGGCATCAAAACAGGTTTATAGCGCATGCTATTGCTAATTCAAAGTTGCAGTCGCATTACCATATTTAAGTCCGTTGAATATCGAGGTGCCTTATTGCTTGAATGAGAGTTTCGTTTAAGGAATTCATGCCCAGCCCAGTTAGGAAGCCAGTTGGCAAACAACTGTTGTTCAGTTGTTACACTAAAATTGTTTCACTAATATGATGTTTCGCGTGAATCTAACAAATGATCATCGTTCTCTGAGAAATACTATGCAGCTGAATTCGTTTTGCGCGATTTACCGCATGCTTGATCCGTCGCATGAAAATTTCATGTGTGTCTGCAAATGAGCGGTGCACTCGTCAAAGAACGAATTGGGTAGGGGAATTGTTTAATGTTCGCTGTCTGCTTACAGTCATCATGTGCAAGGCAGTCTAGTCAACGCTGAATGATGTTCGTGGATGGTGAGTGCTGATTCGATGCCACATAAGCTTTCGACCAAATCACTTTATCGCCCATTTATACGGCTTGACGCTTCTGCACAATGCTGTTTTCCATTGCATTTCCCTTTCCCATCTCATCCTGTACGCGTGTTAATAAGTAATGATTCCTGCGATACTTCTTTTTAATGAGAGGGAGTCGCGAAAGAATTTGACACTGATCGCATTGGTAGTGCGAAAATCAGCTGGAATTCCGACTTTGTAACCATACTGCTGCAGCGCACCGTTCACTCGATATGCAGCTGACCATTCAGAACATCTTCATTTCGTAAAAGAAAAACAGCGAGATGTGGAAGGTTTTTAAGAAAATTTTTTTTCTTGGAGTGAAAGGGAGCTCAGGCGGAAACTGTTGTCCGATGAAGAGTTTTGCAAAACTACTACTGAGAAAAATGTGCGAATGTTGCACTAGATGGAGATATCCATCGGGAAGCGAAGAACTCGCATCAGACTGAAAGCACCTTATCAGAGAACGCAGGTTTATCAGAGAACACCTTATCACCCAGCAGTGCAAAATAAGTTAGCGCATGATCCACATGCTTTTACTATGTTCTTTGCTACAAGTTCGCAAAACTGTCTTATAAAAGTCAAATTTGCTAATACGTGCCAATTACAATATTCGTTTTCATTGCTGTATATACTGAGCGTTTCGCAACACAGCAGCCATACAAAGAATGCAATAGCATTTTCAAAAGTGCTTTAATTTATTTATTCAGTGAAAGAGAGTTGTTATTCGATTTCGTTTGCGAATGCCAATGTGCATTCACCACAATTCACTCATTGTTTGAATGCGTTCCGAACGCAAAGTCTCAGCGAAAAGCTAGCGTCTTGCGAAGGTATGAGAGTATGGGTGTAGATAGTGGATTGTGGGCAAAAGTATCCACCTAAGCACGCATATATGAGAGCTCAGGTACGACAGTGTGAACGTGAGCAATATGAAAGTATCGTTGTGAGCGTGCGTATGAGAATGCGGCTATTAGCAAGGGCAAGAGAGTTAATGAGAGCATGAACATCCAGCTTTAACAGCATCGCTAGGAGAACGCGTATGAAAGGGGGGATAAGAAAATGGGTATGAGAGCGAGTATACGGACGAGCGTGAGCGTGGATAGGATGCTAACGATATGAGCACAGAGACAACAGTTCCAGTAAGAGCAAGGACGGGTATGTGAGCACGTGAATGAACATCGATATAAGATGATGGTTGTATGAGCGTACGGATAAGCATTATGAGCAGCCAGCAAGACAAATTGCTTTTCTTGCTCAACATACGCGATATACTGACGACACGTTTTTATTGCATGATTCGTGTTATAATGAATAAGGCCAACATACATTTCAGTGTTTTTATCAAGGTGCCTTCATCTCAGTAATGAATCGTCATTTCTTGAAAACGTCGTTACAGTTCTTTAACTTGTTTCATCTCTTGCTCTCTTCCACTCTCTCCTCTCTCTCGCCCACTAAATCAGCCATAGTACTAACCTGTTGGTGCATTTTGTTTACCGTACCTTCGTATACCGTTTGGCGCACATCGTATCTTTCCCTAAAAATGATCTGAATAATATGTTATGCGTTGGAGCGGATGAGTGCAAAGCATACTGTATGGTGCAAATATTAACGTTTCTGCTATGAACATTTTCTATGACTTCAGTCCTTCCAAAATTAGCTGAAGATTTTGAACATTTTGCTTTTAATAATATTCTATCTGGTAAGAGTTATCAGCGGTCTTGCTAGAGCACCAAACAAATTTCATTAGGGTTTCTAATTTGCCTGATTAACCAGTTATAGCGGAGTAGGAAATATTTATACAGAAATGGTATGTCGGAGACAGTTTCTCTGAGGTTTAAACAAGGCTTAAAATTTGAATTTGTGAACATCAAATGAAGAGTTTTGGAAAAGCGGCAAATCTTCTGAGAAAGTGGGCGATAAAAGCGACTGCATTGCTAGTATCGCTAACAGACGACTCGATCATCAGCCACTTCGCAAATGAAAAAATGTTTATGGTGGTTTGACGTTCTTTCTTTAAGCTCTGATCACTTACGAACGAATTAGGCCGTTTTCTCGAGGATCGCGAAGACGGCATGCCATAGCAGCACCCTTGGCGTGCCTTTTAACTTTTTTGAATGGAGTTTCAAAGCAAACAACCACTCGAATCTGGCAGCTGAGGAGGAAGTCGATAGAAAAGTGTTATTGCTATGTGTTTTTGAAGTCAACCGTCAACTTTTTCGCTTATTTTCAAATTCGTTGTGCTCTGCAAAATGAGTATTTCAGCAGTTAACATACTGCAAATACTGCTATGGTTTTACACCAGAATTTTATCTCAAACAGCAGTAGTCACCACTGAAAAAGTTGATATGTATTGATGATGCAAGCAAGATTGGTAATGTTTCACTTATGTTTTAGTTTGGGAACACAATTTGGTTGCGACGTATCGTGTAAGCTCACGAGTTCATTCTCATCTAACGAACCAATCAACATTGCTTGCATTCGTTCGTTTGTCATTTCACATTATTCGCATGAGCGATGGTTGGCAACCATCTGAGCACTCATCTATCGTAGCTCTAAGATAATGCCGAAGCGTGTGGAATGCAATATCCTCTTTAGATAGATCCGCCCACATTTGCGTGGACCATACACATCATTTTTTCAATATTTTCCCTATCTTCGCAGTCGGTAGTGGCCGTGTCGCCTTCTCAACTAAAAATACTGAACTGTTAGGTGGTTTTGTTATGGTGTTGGTCTGAGGGATGATTTTTCATATATTTTATTCATTGTTAAAATGAACATATGAATTTCTGAAACGGCATTCGAAAAGAAGACGACTATATGAGCATGTTAGCTTGGGAAAATTGATGCAGTTCGTTGGAAACGATTCGTTACGTGATGCGTTTTTAAAATAGTTGTAAGTGATTTTGCAGCAAAGGTTCTTATTCCCCCATTTTAACCATTCCATTGCTTCGTATTATAGTTCCGTCATAAGCTAAAATCAAGTGAGCAGATGATCACTAAACTTTTTCTATGTCACTTTTATTCAGCATTCTGTTTGCTTTCGTTTGCCAACAAATCAAACTCGCACTTTCGTCATATACTGAAGGAAATAGCTTAGGCGGCATAAGAATGTCGATCTTTTGTTTTCATCAGTTACATCGATAAGCTTAAGAATAGTTTAAAAAGAATTCATGTTCAGTGTGGCCACTAATTTTATTTTACTACGATCTATAATTCATCCTCATAAGTTAGAGATCATCTCTTTTGCTGAACGTCTTTAAAAACTTCTATATATCAGTTGAGGCTGAACATTTTCAGTGGACTAAGTTCTTTCTACTGATAATATATCAGAGATCTTGCGTAATCTGAAGATCCATCATTGCTTTTACATTTGTGAGGTGCTATGCTCTGAGATACTCAGATCACTCCTCGTCCATCCCAACGTTGCAAAGACTTCAGTTAAGACATGTAGTAATGCTCTCGATAGTGCAGTTTTACCATTCTTCGCAAAAACTGCTTCGAAGGCGCCTGTCTGCAGCTGTGAATGAATATACCCGAGCACGGGGCGCTTGAGTGACACCTGACTAAGTTTTCTACGATATTATACTTTCAGAAATTTTTCTAGTGCTTTGACTTTGCTGTCCGGCAACACCAATTATCAGTTCTGGCTGGCGGAACTAATCATTACATATGAAAATGGTATCGTCATTTTCCTTCAGCAAAAAGTTCAAAAAGTTTTCGTTGAAGAAAAGTTCGTGAAGTATTGTTTTGTGATGGGACACTTGGAAAGCTTCATTAGCAAGCCCACCACAGTTAGCGATAATGCCCGCTTTAAGCCTATATCAAACTTTACGGAGCGCCCATCAGATAGAGGAGTCACTGTGGCACAATTCTGTAATCTGCTCGTTTTTTGAAAAAAATGAATGACCGTGAAGAACTGTGTCACCACGCGCCCCATAAGCTCCAACTTTCGCCCACCTATAAGTCACCCTCACGTCAGTTCTGAAATCCATCTCATCATTCACAAGGAGTGGCAATAAGTCCGTTGTATATCGACGTTGTATACAGGTGCACGTTACACAACTGTTTCTGATCGCTAAGCGGGACAAAGGTATTACAGTCTACCTTACGGCGTTTGTAATATTCGGCCCTGGTACATTGATGTAACAAGGACCACTCTTGTTTTGGTAGCACAGCAAAATATCTTTTATGCACAACATAACAAATTTTATAGGTGGAAATGCCTACAGAAACTCCAAGATGATCCGTCTTTTGCCGTCTGTGGCGGAATATTGCTGATGAGAGAACGGGAGCCACATTTGCCCCCTTCGAACATTACCTTACGTATCTGTTGTCACTTAACACCCCGAAGTGGCTATTTTTAGAACAGATGATGCGCTGTCAACCCTGTTTTACCTATGAGTCAACCAGCGTTGTGGCTCGAAACAATGCACTTCTTAAAGTGACGTGGCTTAAGATTTTCATCATTCTTAGCGGTGATTATTCCAGTCGATATAAAACTTAGTATGCTTCACAGGAGCCGTTAGAAGCAAAAAATTTGAAAAGACAAACATCGCAAGAAATTTGTAGCGGTATATTCCCAGGGAAGGGAAAGAAAAATTGAAAAAATTGAAGCCAAAAAAAACGTTTTGAACTCCTTAATTTGCTTGAGGCAAAACTCCCGACGGATGGTGATGAGAATCACGCTTCAAAATCGATTTCCTGAGGGGCTAGAATACAGCACTCTGACTACCTCTCATCTCCATAGTTTCTTCAGGTTTTTTTTGCTCGATTTCCACTTTTGAAATCCTTTGTATTTTCTCCTAAAAGCATTGGAATGATTGAGCAAATTTGTGTGCCGGAACTGACATTTTCGACATTTGTAGTTAGCAAGTGCATCTACTTCTAACGTTATGGGTGACGTAATAAGGTGGCTCCGACAGCAGCGCTGCCATTTTTCTGGATCACGTATTGCATTTCATGATCTGCTATCTCTATTTGACATGTAGGCCGTTTTAGCAATGGACCTTCGCTCATCCAAAGGTAACTTTAGGCCGTTTTAGCGATGGACCTTCGCTCATCCAAAGGTAACTTCTGGTCACCCGGAGGAGCGAACCGAATTGGCTTGCAGACGTCATAGTAAGCATTGAAAGCGCTAGTTTTTCCTTGTCGTTTCGGCACAAGTAATGATCCTGCTCCGAACACATTATACCGAACTACTGGAAGCTCAGCCGCAGGGTTCTTGAATATTTTATACAGTTTAGTCGTATTGAACATATTTGAATATTTTAATTGGTGACGGATGACTTTTTGGCACAACGAGGTAGACTTTTTGGCACAACATTAATCGTTGTTTTGGAACTGTAGATTGCCTTTCGACATTCGTCCGGAGCTGTATACATCATTCTAAAATTTGGCACTATAAGGAACTCCTTACAGCACACCCCCTTGTCTGTTATCGTTCGGTTTTTCGTGATGTTCATTCGTAGCAACATCAAAAAAGACTTCGATCAGGTCGTTGCTTGTTGTAGCAAAGCTGTATAAGTTATACGGCATGGTCCGGGTGGTGTTGGTGGCAATTGCCTTTTTCAGCGTAGGATGGATGGGTCCCGTAGAAGATCGTAGACTTTCAAATCTCGGCATCATCCGCGTCGCGTGCGATAAATAAATAGGTCAACCAGTTGACACAGTGCCGATCAGCATTAGAGTTCTTTGATGCCATATAATGTTTGTTCTGGAAGGCATGTTATGTGATAAACGAAAAACAGTAATTGGAGGCGTGAACCTCTGAACCAAATATGCTGGCATAATACTCGATAACCTCTTGTTGAAGTGCAGTTGAATCTGTACAACGTAGTGGATTCGTTTTCAAGATGCAACTTTCCCCTTCCAGCAATCAACTACAATTTCTCATTAATAGGCAGCAAATTTACAATAGCGCTCGAAGAAGATTAAAACTGACGAAAACGTGATTGCCATCCGTCTCCGAAATAATAATATTATTGCTGTCAAGTATTGCGGAGTATTACGTGAGCTGACGACAATAGTCGTTGTGTGAGGACGTTATTTGGTAACTTCTTTTCTTAATCGATATCTGTTCGATCTAAGAGTGCATAAAGTGCATAATTTGCATAAATGAATTCTACAAGTTCGCTGTCAACTTTCATAGAAGCAGTTGTCGTAGGGAATATTGACGTTTGCGGTCTTTTCAACTTGCTGGTGGTCGGCGTGTCGACAATAATAACTACGTTTTATTGATCTTCAATAATGGATCCGTATATCTGTTGACATTGAAGCCGCAGAAGCCGAGTAGTTTTTGTAGGCGTAGTTCTACTTGCAAAATCGCTGAACTGATCGCAGTCCGCTGGTTGTTTGTCCAATGATGAATGTTGCAGAAGAGGCAGGATGCTGGTTCTCCTCGGTTACTCAGCTTCGCTTACTTGTAATTCAAGCCGCGCCTCCGTCGAAATATTTTCTGATTGCTGGAATTTCTTCTTCAGTAAGTTGCCATCTTCAGCTGCCCCACTAAAGATTTGTTGTTGAAGATTCTTATTTATAAGCATAATGTAACGCTGGTGCTGCACAAAGGCAAAGCTGCATTTCTTTTGTTTTAGAAAAAAGAATGCACACTGTCTAGTTCATATAGTGTATATCGTGCTTGCAATAAAAGCGATGCTTACCGTTTGACGCACCACTACAGCACCTATGCCCGTGTTTTGCTCTTCTCTTCATAACACGCTTCCAGAATGGCTTATAAAACAGCGCTCTCACTTTTCCATAGCTTTTCCGTCAATTGTGCTGTTGCTTTTTCCTTTTTTTTGGGTCGAGAAAAAAGCTCACTGGTAAACAGTCAAAGTGGGCAACAATGGACTGAAATTCCATTCGGACAGTTTTTAACATGAAATCACCATCCATTGAGGTGCCCAAAAGCTCAGCTTACATAGGTGTTGGCTTCCCTCTCTCACCTATTCATTGAAACACCGACCAAGTGAGCAGAGACGATACCTCCTATGAATACATTTTGCACTTTATCCATTCTTCAGATAAGAATCTGAACTGTAAGTAGAGGAATGGCTGACGGTAAAATTGTCGTTTTTCAATGAGTCGATCTTAACGTTTCTGGATTCGATGAAAACGTTACAGCAGCATCACATATTCCAGCAGGACAAAATAACATAGAATGATTTTGTCAGATTTCAGTCCGACCGTGAATGTTTTAGCCTCTGTGATGTGGCCAGAAAGCAAAACACTTGTCTTGCCTTTCTCAAAACGTGTTGTTATCCCGAAATTGCAACGTTCTACGTTGTCCTGCGCTCATATGGGATGTCGCTGAGCATTGTTGCAGCACGAACCCATAGAATCAGTCACTTTTGCAGCTGTTAAGTAATCATCTAACATTGCGACAGCTTTTGATTTCAGTTTTCCTACGTTAAAAACGCGTTTCAAGTGAATGCATATTAGCACTTACATACGTGCAGTGATGACCGAGCCCGCCTTACTATCAACTTTATGTATGAAGATGCTTTACTTAATCCATTCCGTTTTATCTATTCGGTGTAGTGAATTTTGAAACAAAAAGCGTTTGATTTTCAATAACTGTCTGTTGTCGTTTCTTTATTCAAACGAGTAGTAAAGGAGTAACAACAAATGAAAAAATGCGCCAGATGGGCCGCTGCTTAACGCGTTTCATTCTGTAAACTTCGGCCAAAACGATAAGCGTTTGAGAAGAGTCTTTTAAACCGCCTGAGACGGCGAAGAATAGGACGCTCTTCTGCGATGGCTGCGAAATTTGCTTGCGTGTAACGGGAGGGTCAATAACGATTCTTCACGTATTCCTTTACAAGAGAGTTTCAGCGGACTCTGCTTGAGCACGTGCTTTCCATCGTGACTCATTGGTGACGGCAGTCGTCTATTTACGGCACGCATCCAGTGTGGTCTTCTCCATGTCCTGTTGATGCTGCAGTCGTAAATGAATGTCGCTTTTTGATGACATCGAATCCCGCTGATACCACGTCCATTTTAATGAGGTCTGTCCAAATTGAGCGACTTCTTTTTTTGGACCCTCTCCAAACGTTTACCGGTGTGCAAAATGCATTAATTTTGCTAACTTTCAGTCGTCTCGCCTCATTATATGCTCAGGCATCATCAACCGCTCTTGCTGTGCTCGTTTCCACGTCACCCATATTTCATTCGGTAATCTCGCTGCCTGCGTGCATGCATTCGCAGGTCTTCATACACTGTGATTTCTCCTTCTGTCGTTCAGGCAAAACCGACGACTCGACGTCTAAACTTTCTTTTCGCCGCGTTCGGTTTATCGCTTAGTACCTTTGCGGAGGGTGCGGTCCTCGATGAATACATCAAGAAAACAGCAGTGACGACTCGGTAGACGCCGCCCATTTTGATTTCGTTTCGAACTTTCGTCGCCCATGCTCGTCGTCCATAGTCATTTCTCCATAACGGCCTATGCTTGTCATCTATAGTCATTTCTGCGCTAGGGTGAAAGCGCCACAGGCACTTGCTCTTTGTTATGCACTCATAGCAGCGAATAGTCAGTATTTCCATTGACGTGAATAGGATGTTGCATGTGCTAATAGCTAATTTGGCACGCTAATAATCAACCGTTTGCTCTTCACTACGAGCCCGAAATTTGCTGAGCAACTGCACACAGTTGAGACAGCCTTCTAAAGCTCATTAGAACTGTATGCAATTATAGCTGCGCCTTCAGCGTAACGAAATACGAAAGTGACCGTTGAGGGGGAACAGTTGGGTTTTACTGCGTATTCCCTCACCCGTACCATCACTTCATCGATCACGTAAGTGAGAGCTCGGAACTGAGCTCTGAGGAACTCCTGTGTTGGCGTCGAAGCCTTTATTTATTCCAGATTTGGTTTCGACCGTTGTTGTTGTCGAGCAGTTCATCTTTTGTTTCAATTATCCGCGTAATGCCAAAGAATAAACTGACTGACGAGTTTTCGCTGCTGAATCCGATCTGTTGTCTGCTTGCTACCCCTCTACATGTATGTAGACAGTCGACTATTATCCTCTTGAATACACTGTACAACACTCGCACCATGGAAATGTCTCCGTAATTTCTGAGGTCCGTCACATTTTCCTTCTTGTGGGTAGTAATTATGATAGCATCCTTCCATCTCGTCGATTTTCGATATTTCTATGAGTACCTGACGGCCCTCACATTTTTTTCTGACGGCGGCCGGTTTGTAGAGACTGCAGATACTTTTTAGTTCAAGATGGAAGGGCGCTGAGTTGGATGCGGATGATTCAAAGGCTTCTCGAAACGTTCTTTGCATCTTTTCAAGTAGGCTTTGTTGATGAGGTGTTTCTCTTCAGCATCGGATGATAGGCAATTTCATGCTTGTCTCAGCTTTCCACTGCAAAAGCCGAGCGAAGCAAAGGTGTGAAGAACAAGACGAGGAGAGAGTATGAAAAAATAGAATTGATGAAACTGAAGAGGTGCCGAGGAATGGAAATGCAAAGAGACCCTTTGCATTTCAAGGTCTGAATTGCCCTAAGATTGCTAATGAGTCTGCTCAAACGCCTCATCGGGATCCACTGGAGCAGTTCCGTTCAAGATCTTGCAAAATGGTCTGGCGTTTTACTGGATGGGTGACTTCATCAGAACACGTCGATTCGCCTTAGGCGGATATGTAAAATTCATCAAGATTTGCAGAATCGAACTTGTGATTTGGGCCATCCTGTGTTCATGAAGACTCGTGAAGAGAGAAGAAAGTGAAAACGTATTAGAGGAATTCAATGAAATTACTTTTGCAGGCCAGTTTGGATAACGAAGGCAACAAAATTGTTCGAGTGCGGCCCTTTGAAGTCAAGCACTTTTTCTAAGATTGGAGTTTCGTGGCACACTACTGAAATCATTCAATATTGTGACGCGACGTCTTCCTTTTCCATTGCCTTGGTGCCTTGGTGCACATTGTTCAAAACACATTCAGGAATGTGAATGTGAAGAATGTTGAATGCGACCCAGGTTTCATTGAAAATGACAAGTTTTCCTTCCACTTAGATGCTTAACAGCATATGCCGCCTTTGTCTTTGTTCTCATGCGTTCTGCTTTTTCGAGTTTATGATGCCTTTAGAGAGTTTCAAAAATTGCTCATCTAAAATTTAAAATAACTTTCGAAATACTCGAGTATTTTTGATGATGAAATACGTCAAATTGTTCCCTCCGTTTATATATGGTTGTGGAATGTAAAAGACAGTATTCTTTTGTGCAAACACTGATCATCGTTGTGCAAGCATAGCTTGAATGCAATGCTGCAAGCTTGAACGCAATAAATTTTCTTACAAACTACATGCTACAGTAATTTTTCCTACATTGCGCTTGCTAAAGTTTCAAACGAGATCGGATAAGGCGTGAAAATTATTTGAAAATAGAAGCCTCGATGAGCACTCCTTTTGTTTATGGTGAGTTTTGACTGCACCAATTGGAATTTTTAAAGTTGAAGAGGGGACTGATGTTATCTCGGCTCCGATTTGATTATTAATGACTGGTAATGTTCATATTAACAATAATATTTGACCGCACTGGTTTCACTTCAAATTAATTGACCACCGAAGCTTCATACGCGGTCATCTGGACTGCAAATTCAAATGTTTTGCATTACCTTACTGCTTACTATTTCCCTTTATAAAGTTCGGCAGCCATATTTACCTCACCTCCAGCAACCCAAGCTTGCTCGAATGCCGTCAGCCCTATTTTTTAAAATAGATAGACCTATAAAGGAATTCACCATGGTGTCTGAAATTTTTGAAATGCTACTGAAGGCTAGGTAACATAAATTTCACCTCTGTCCCAAAATTTCCTCTTGCACACTTGAATGCTGAAAATGAGCGAAATCTGTCACCTTGCAGCAGGAACATTTATATGGCAAGCGAAGCGAGCTGCACAAAAAATTTGCCATTCTTTCGCGATTTTTACTTCCTTTCAGTGTTTTGTTTATGGTGAGTTTTGACTGCACCAATTGGAATTTTTAAAGTTGAAGAGGGGACTGATGTTATCTCGGCTCCGATTTGATTATTAATGACTGGTAATGTTCATATTAACAATAATATTTGACCGCACTGGTTTCACTTCAAATTAATTGACCACCGAAGCTTCATACGCGGTCATCTGGACTGCAAATTCAAATGTTTTGCATTACCTTACTGCTTACTATTTCCCTTTATAAAGTTCGGCAGCCATATTTACCTCACCTCCAGCAACCCAAGCTTGCTCGAATGCCGTCAGCCCTATTTTTTAAAATACATAGACCTATAAAGGAATTCACCATGGTGTCTGAAATTTTTGACATGCTACTGAAGGCTAGGTAACATAAATTGTGTCCCAAAATTTCCTTTTGCACACTTAAATGCTGAAAATGAGCGAAATCTGTCACCTTGCAGCAGGAACATTTATATGGCAAGCGAAGCGAGCTGCACAAAAAATTTGCCATTCTTTCGCGATTTTTACTTCCTTTCAGTGTTCATTGGGTTTTCTTCGAAAAGTGAATTCAGTCGAGCAAATGCAGCCAAAACGATAACACTCTTTCGTTCGCAAGAAGTCTGTGCAATAGCATACTGTAATAAATTGAAGTATTCGCATAGTCGCCGGCTTATTTCCTCATCATGCAAAGCCTGCAGCGTTTAGAATCCTAGAAATGTCGCGTATGCTTTAAAGAAAATGCGTAATATTCGTAACTGAGTGAAAGGAAGAATTTTGTAATTTTTTTTTTGTTTTCAAAGATGAATTTCGAGGTTTTTCTATTAATACGTTTACTTGCTTGCCGAAAGCCCACAAATCCGGAAAGTCTGTTGCAATTTACTGTCTACGGCCGAATTTCATAACAGAACAGGATTCACGAAATTCCGGACGAGTTTTGGTGCAAGGAAGAAAACTGTCCCCACAGGACATTTTTATTTTCACGAGAAGTTCGCAATTTTATCAAACATCAACAACAAACAACAAAAAAATTTTTGTTGTCGGCAACTCCTTATTTGATCAAGAGCACTTCACAGCGCTCTTCAAACACTGATATTTGATCACTAGTCAAGAAGAGTGACTGACTATCGGTAGCTGAGCGTTCTTGCATTGCCTTTAGCGCAAATTCCAACGAATTCGATTGCCCTCGGTTGAAGAGCAAAAAATCGCATTTTGGTCGAGCTGGACTACTCACTGAGTTAATGATGCAAATGTGCTATAGTGTTTGAACAAACCAATGCAAATGAGCGCATGTACAGGTAATGTTGGGTTGCCTAGAGCTACAAATGTAGGCATAATACAGGACAGGCTGTTATTGACAATTCGAAATTCTCGGAACGGCTGCAGCACAGTTGCTATAAAAAAATGTAAGGAGAACCGATTCCTAGGTATAATTTTATGTAACATGTAACTCTCGACACTACACATATTACACCCTTCGTACACGTCACGGTGAATTGTGAAGCAAATTGTCTCAAACGGCTGAGTTCAGCTGCTTAAAATTTACCGCATTTGGCGATGTTTGACCAAAACGCGAATTTTCGTCGTGGAGGCTCCCCCGTAAGGCAATGCTCAAAGCGCTCAGTTGGAGGCAAGCAAAACCGTAGTATAATGAGCGTTCTAAGCGATAGATGCATAACGGTCGCGTAGGAGTGCTTCAGAGGTGCCCAGATGTGCAGGTAGAGACACATCTCGGAAAATACAAATGCACAATTTTAGTGCAAAATGCTTCTGCGCTAAACGCGCCTACGTTGAACTCACAGGCACTTTCATATTGTCAATTTCTTAAATTGCCTCTTCGCGATTCGGTACTGCTGAAACACTTTTCGAATGTCCAATTTGTCTGAACACATTTGATTCATTTGTCCTGCTCACAATCCTTAGGGCGATCATCGTTTTTCATAAATGCTGTTTTATGGTCCCTTATGATAAAATTTCTTTTCGTGGCTTTATTCCATAAAAATTTTACCGTAGCACCTATCACCCAAATTTATACCAGTTTTTCCCTAACAGTAGCTCAGGGGGTCGCGTATCTCGAATAGGTGTCTGTCCTCCTCTCGTTCCCTTTTCCCCTCCCTATTCCCCTTTTCCTTTAACCTTCTATTCAAAGCAAAGCGCATTGGTGCGCTTCGGAAATCCGTTTGCTGAAGTGCAATGTATACGGCGACGTGGTTACATATGCAAAGAGATCTTAACGGCCATTGGACTTTATGTTGTGCTTCTGCACAACATAAAAACAACATATTTTGCACAACATATTTTCCGGGTTGTCGCCTCAACAAATTGGCACAATCAATGATATTAACGACATCTTTCGAGTGAGAAATGAATGCACTTTAACTGCCGCCACAGTTTCAAGCATGCGATAACGTGCTACGATCAATGCGCACTTCAACAAAATGAAAGCACGATTGCGGCAGCTTTTATGACAGATGACTTTTCCAAATAACGAACCGCTCATTTTCGACAATCTGTGCAGCTCTGTTTTCCTCTTTGCCTGCCAATTATACAAAAATATGCGACCATAGCAGATGGTCACGTTTAGGGAAGATCGTCAAATGTTTGCAAGCAAAAGAAAAAGCTGATCAACGCAATCAAACGTTGACTACGACAATCAACGCAGAAATTGCTCTTTAAAGGACATGGTGTGGTCATACAAGAGAATGTTATAGTTACGGAAATCTTCAAAATCACTACTAAAAATTGGTCAAGTTGAGCACAAATTTGTGAGGGTGAGTGAATTCACGAATTCGCTTTGAACTAAGTACTTTCGCTGAGCAATTTTAGTCATATTGTCTGACAGTGGGCAATTTTGCATTTGCACAATGTTTGATTTTGAGCCAATTCAGCATGCTTAATTATCATAGTTAATTTTCTTAACCCTCAACACTTTCTATTTTATATTTCTCGAAGTTCCCGCAACTTGGGCGCGTTGCTTCGTAGCCGAATGGATCGCCTTAGAATGCAGCGCACACTTCCATTCGCTGTCATTTTGATCGAATATTCTACCATTTTGAGGGTTCAAAAGTGCTCAAAAGCTTCACCATTATAGTATGTGACAGCGAGAATCGCTTAAATGAGGGAAGTTACATTCAACAACATTCCTTTGGTGCCACATGCCTTTTTAATTACCAGTATACAAAACAGCGCATCAATTAATTTACATCACATCTCCACCGGAACTGCCCACTAAGTGCGTCGTTCACTGAGTAAGAGTTGGCGCCTGAGTGGATTCTATTGATCACTCTGCGATTGGCACGCTCACTTTTATGCGTGAGAAAAGTTTTAAAGAAAGCAGATTCCTTAATTGTTCTTGTTCTTTTTTTTTGGATGCCGTAAACGCTCAAATGATCCTGATTTGTAAAAAGAAGGGCACGAAGAGACAAACTGAAAAAGAAAGTCCTTAGTTAAAAAACGAGGAAGCAGCGATCCTGTTGATATCCGTTATAGTCCGCTACATGGACTCGCTACAGCTGAGGCATTAAGGATCACCATTGATCGACTCAGTGAAGGGAAACATTAAGATGCGAATGAGCATTTTCTTCCGCTTTTTAACCATTTCTCTGTCTATGTAACCTACCGCATTCATCTCTATCTTCTGATTATCCATACCGCTTGTTAGAAAACATTACTGAGAACGTCGGTGCGGTTGATGCTTCTTAGCATGGCGTAATAGATTTTGCTGTGCTTAGGTCCGCTTAAGGCAACGAATCTCTGTGGGCGGTATTGAACAGGATTGACGCGTCTCTGTTCGAAAGGTGACCTCGAATCGCAGCATAACTGTGAGACAAACTCGAAGCCCATGTCAGGATGGGGCAACGCATTAGCAGATACCATAATTGTAATCTTGTAAACAGTGGTTTATCGTATTTTCTTACTATTCTAGCCGATTTTTTTATTCGATCCGTATCCTCTCTAGTGTTGAAAATCTCCTTAAGACATGATACAGCCATATTCCAAAATATACATCTACTTTCCATGCGGCCTCACACAATTTCATCATGTGTGGCGTGTTTTAACCATGTATGTGGCGCTCCAGACATTCTCAATATAAGAGAATGTCTGTATTATTTTAGTGGTCAGTGAAATAAGGCGATTTTGTGTGAAGTTGGCTGAAGTTATAGTCTAAGAGATGTGTGTGTCAACTGCGCTCTGTATAAAGTGTGTTGGATTTCAACCGATAATGTGAAATATTTTCTAGAAATCATCGCTGAGAAATGCTTGACTGTAAAACAACGTACACTTAACGAAAACATGAGAAAGAATTTCATTATTCGTTAAAATGGTTTCAAGTTTTCAAATTGTTTTATGCGACCTCATAAATTTGAATTCGTTGAAGCATTTCACTTTTGGCCTAGCACTTTAGGTGAGCAACGAGATCCATCGTTTAAAATTGCTGCTGTACAATGGATCACCTACTGTGGTTCGCAGGGAAGGTGCTGAACGTTTCCCACTCCAGACCGCCGGAGATCGACCGAATTCTTCTTACATTAAATTGTATTATACTTAGATAAGTCAGCCTTTCCCAAATCTCCTTCAGTTGGAGGAGTTCAACCGAAATGTAAGCTTATGGGGTCTTTAGCTGGAGATAATACATGGAAGATGAGAATAACTACAATTGGAAAAAATCTTGCGCAGAATCGTAGGAGTGGCGTAAGAAGTGAGAGGAAAAGATTCGGAGAAGAAAGACTGTACGTGAAGAAGACTAAACATTCCGTACAAATGGTCGTCTTCGTAATACTTGTTCATCCCATTTCATCTTATTTGAAGGGTACCTGATATAAATACCAAGCAGCCATACAGGATGCATAAAGCCTAAAAACGCCTAAAAGCCCCATGCAAACTGTTTCGAGTTTAGAGATTATAACTGAAGTGCCAAAAGCACGCACTTGGGATTTGCATTTTATAATTTTGCGCACAACTACTTAGAGCTTATAAGCACTGAGCACGAAGTTCCAGACACTCATACAAAGTCTGAAATAAAGGAAACCCTTATAAAATTGAAAGATCCCTCGCAGTCCATCTACAACTTACAGCTCAGGATTAACGTAGCAGAAGCCTGCTCACTTATTTTTAAGAAGTGGTTGCAGTTCGGCATTGGAACGCTCAGCGCGAACTGTTCAGTTCAAGAGATTCCTCGCAACGACGGAAGCATGTAAATACGACTAAAGGCCTCATACAGAACATCATGAAAATGCACTCGGGTTAAACAGCGCGTAGCGGAATAAACCAAACGAAAGAACGCCAACTGCTTGGAAAGATCTTGTACTAAAAAGCGGCACGTGACAATACGTTCCAACAGCTGCCACGACCTGCGCTTTCATCACTTCACTCATCAGATGTTCCGGTTTCAAAAACTGTTCCAAAATGTTGAAAATTCTTATTTTAACTGGTCTAACTACTCCCACAAATTTCGTGCTAAAGATCTTTTCCTTAGCAACTTGATCATCTATATATGCAGTCTGGCCAGTTGCAACACCCATGAAAAGTTTCTTCGCCATCAGGCGCCCATTACTTCCTCTAAATTCGACAGATCGCCTTGTAATCAAATACAGGAGTCAACCTGTGTGTAGAATATCGATACAAATTTCGAAACGAAATTTTAAAAAAACGCGTCTTACAGGATAACAGTCTGAAATTCAGTGGTGTGCATTCTCTCACCTGCCGTTCACGGTCTTCTCTCCTAGTCGGGAAAACGATCTTCCTGTTCCCATTTCTGGTTGTCATCAAAATGACTCGACCAATTTTTTGAAATATTAGCTATCCTTCTCCTCAGCAGCCTATCTCCATCGTAATGAAAAGAACGAAGAATCAAGGAAAGCAGTGCCACACAGAAAGAACAGCAACATAGTGCTGGTCGTCGTCAACAGTTAAACATTCATTCTTTACAACTCTATTGCAATCCAGTATTAAGTTCCTTCCAGTTTTTCCGTTTGTGCGGGGCTTCCCAGGTGACGAGAGCTTTCTGCCGTCCTCAGTTTCTACATTCTCAATAGGAGATCAGTTTCTATATTCTTAATCAGTACCCGTAGGGAATGGCGGTTTAGTTTACCAAGTCTGCGCAGTCGAGCTTTCCAGGGGGTCAACTTACTAGAGGGTGGACAGGATCTACCTAGATGGTAGCCCCAGTCCACACCATAGTCAGTGGTGTGCTCGATCATTCATTCGTAACCGTCGTTCGAGCGCGCTTATTGGCGCTATTTAGCCGTTCCCAGCGATCTGAACCATTTTCATGCATTGAAAATGTGCTTATTCGGACCCGAAATGACAACAGAGGGCAATCGTAGAACATGGTCGAGGTTGTTCACTATATCTGCTTTAAATAGCGATCAAATTTTCTTCCACTTCCATTATTGCTTAGTTTGTGCACACGTCAAAATGCATATACTGTGGCGACCTGCTTAGTTGTTTTCACTTCACATAATTTTTATTTAAATGTGACTTTTTTCCTAACTTAGTGTCTTTGGACGTCGATTAAAAGAACTATATTCGTGGTGAGAAGGGTAGCGTAGGAATATTTCTTAAAATAACAAAACAAATGCAACGGTTCATAGTGCAGGGCAGCCGATGCCATCATCAAAAAGCACCACACATTTTCGTACTGAGGAGGGGGCGGAGGGGAGGAGAGGGTGAGAGCTCTTTGTGTTTAGTGTTTGATTCAAAATTCAACCTTTACATGGAACCACGATTTAAACAATCAAAAAATCACCGCCCGCTGTTTGCAATCGTCTGTTTTTCAGCATATTCCAACGCAAGATCCAGCGTTTTGAACGACCGTGATTTATATTATGAGCAGTTGGACCCATTCTGGGTCAATTTTCAAAATCATCTATTTCAGCTTCCCAACCCTCCCTCCCATCTCCCCCCTTCCTCCTTCTCTTCACTCTATGATTTCCTCTTTCTTCATTCTCTTCGTTTTTTTTCTACTCAAGATCGAAAACGTTTGGCAAAATATAGGGATCTTTTCAGCCTTTTTTTCGCCTTTTTTTTAAAAAAATTTTATCTACAGCGGTTAGCTGTATGGTTTTACAACCCAGCTGCGAAACTATAAATGCGCCTACTGTTTACTTTCAAAAAGTAAACCATCCGACTTCACTTAATGCTACGGAGACCGCTGCTCACCAGTAACTTTCTGCTGCTATAACCAGTTCCATTTCATGCTCAAGCGGTAGTTCTGAATGCCTCGTCACTTTTTAGTGCTCCAGTTACCTGTAACTTCTGCTCTATATTTACACTACCTTTGCAGATGGTGGCGTAAGTGGTCTTGATGCTCTATAAAGGATATTAAATTCGATTGCACTTTGCAGTGTTCTTCTTTCGGGAAAACCATCAAAAATTGCAGGTTGTATCCTCTAACTTTGTGCTATAGTTGTCTTCAGCATTAACATAAGCCTTTCATGACGTAATATGAGCCCGTTTGGAAGTGCTGTGCTCTTGTCCGATCTGCTTATCTCCTTCGAGAAATTGCACCGCTTACAGATACTCAGATGTGTTCCACCGGTATCGTGTTTCGTAAGACCTACTCCAATCACTATCCACTGAAGTTGGAAATATTGTAGGCTCAGATTCTGTAATGCCCTGCTTTTAAACAAACATGTGGTTTCTCTTCGCAATCACTAATGAAATCATTGAATATGGACGGCACTGACATAGATTTCAGCTCATCAGTAAGATGTAAGCAGTATTTTAAATAACTTTCTCTGCGCATGCGGTAGTCTTCTGGAAATTATCTTAAAAACAGATAATATAGCCTCCTGCTTCGTGAGAAATCTAAAGCATTTTGATGTCGTCGATGCTGCACATCTCATGTTTCCCTAACTGCTGCTATTCGTACTCTGATTATCATCTATCTACATCTTTCGCTTATGCTCCTCTTCTTGGTCTAATTTGCCGCCTATCTCCTGCTCAGTTGTATTGAAATGCATGACTGTGTTTTCTACAACATTCATGCCACTGTTCCACTTTTATGCATAAGTATTTGGCTTCATCAATATCTGGAGAAATAAATGAGTAACTAATAAAATTAAAATATGGTAGGCACGACATGTAAAGGACTATTTATGACCCATCTAACGGAGCCTATGCTGAGAGCATTTAAGACGATCACCTCAGCTTGTTCTTTTCATTTTCTACAACATGCTGAAAATATTTTGGTGGAATGCCATTAATCCCGATCATTTACAACCACAATTTACTCAATTTTCTGACAAAAACCATTGTAACCTGCAGCTGGAAATGTTTTGTATATACTAAGTGATACTCACTACGCTACCTTATCGTATATTGTGCCATAAAACTATTCTATAACATAGAACAGATTTAATTGGTTGGGCGCCCACTGGCTATCTGTAATTGCTTGCTTGCAATGCTGCCTTCGTTTGTGGAGACAATTAAGAAGTAGATGAAATACGCTTGTTATGAGAATCGGAGATGGTCGCGATTGTTGCTACTGCACAAATAAATTATACTTTTTTTTTCAACGAAAAGTTTTCTCCCATTTCTTTTATCTCAATTCGTATACATTCCTACTAAAAAATTCTTTAAAAATACACATGTCGTCAGAGCTACGATGGTTCGGGCTACGATATTTCGACGCGCGAAAGGCAAAACGTCACACCGTATGCTGTACGATACTTTGGAAATGATGCCGAGATGCACGCATCTCTCGCCTTGTGAAGTGACAGTATGCAGTACTACTCCATACTGATCATCGTTCAATGAGGTTCGTGGGGTGGCTAGGCCGGTTCCCCACTTACGATACTTTTAAGCTACGATAAAGTGATCGTAACTCATCTCCACCGTAACTTGACGGCTACCTGTATTTCTCCTTCAAAAGCATTTTTGTCGCTGTTACAGCTCTCAGTTATGTGACTCTCATTATTTTGATTGTCGCATGTTTTGCAGTTGTATTAGCGTAAAAATTTTGTTGCGTTCAGCATGATTCCCTAATGCTAACTCATTAAATATTTAAAACATCGCATTATGATATTATGCGAACGTGGGCTCTTTTGCATGTTGTTATTCAGAAACGAGCTCAACAGCCCACTTACGGCCACAATCACTTATGCGCAATACAAGATTCTTTTTTTTTTCTAACATGCTTGCATCAATTTGCATATAGAACCTATCGCTTCTCATCGATGGATGTGTCCTAGGAAGCTAGCGTTGGGAATCGTAAGAAAATATTCGTATAAGGTAGATTGTAGTTAAGACCGTATATAATGCGTCGAGAATAGATGGTATAATATGTTTATGCTGGCGTTTCGGCTCCTTGAGCCATAATCACAGCACAGCAAGCTGAAGAGTATTTGTCGTAGATTTCGGCAAACGGATTATGAGCAACAGCAGCGCTTTTATGAGTGGAAAAAAACACGTAACAAAGTATGCGTAAGGGAGGTGGTGGGAGGGGGTGCGGGAGGAGGGTGAGGTCGTGCAGGAAGGGTGAGGTCATAGGTCGTGCAGGAGAGGTTACTTAGGGACAACAGTTCAACGCAACCACTGATTGCTGATTTACGTGAATGTATGAAACTGGCCTCTTTGATTTTCCGAATAAGTGTTCCTTTGCCTCGAACAAGTATTTTGACTGCAATGTTAACCGTTTGAAGGTTGTGCCATTCGACAACGTGTTTAGCCATAGGATGTGCTGTGTAGGATTGTGCAAGTGGTGAGGCCATGCTCTGATTCGTTCATGCAAAAAACGGCCTGTTTCACCAGTATAAATGACATTGCGTGCGCAACATTGAATGGAATAAACGACGTCTTTCAAGCAGCTGTCACCCGTCTTATTTGAGGGGGAACTTGACACATTTTGACGTATCGTAATACAGACGATCATATAATTTGTTGCGAACGGATTTGATGGACTGTGGGAGGAGGAGTTACACCTAGTTTAAGAGGAAGGTCGTGCTTTTCAGCTTGCTGTGCTATGATTACGGCTCAAGGAGCCGAAAAGTCAGCATAAACTTATTATACCGTCTATCCTTGACGCATTATATGGACTTAACTACAATATACCTTATGCCAAGATCTATCGAACATGCGCCTCCGAAACAGCAGTGTTCTTAAGCAAGAAAATAGCTATATTGTTTATTTGTCGTTTAATCGTTTGCTTTTGTTGAATATATTAGAAAAAGTATACGAAAATTTGCGGGATGTTGGATCGCATAACCTATACTGCGCTGAGATTAGAGTTTTAGAACAGTGTACAGTCTTGGTACTAGATCAGCTCAGCAGGCAGTGCATTTCATCCTGAGTTGATCACTTATTCAGTTATGGTCAATATTTACTTATGTTTAAGGAATGATTCCTAACAGCAAGAACTCTGAGCAAACCGGTTCTTATGCCTTATAACTAATGCTTATGAAAAATCAAATCATGATCCGGTTGAGCGAAAGAAAAAACTATCTCGATTTCTCCTCATTCTCATTCATCGCCCCCATCGTACGTTTCAGTTTCGGTACTAAACTTTCGATCTATGTGCAAAGCTTAGAATGATGACTCTGTTTATGAGTCGAAGACTTTCTCTCATCTCATATGTTAGCAATGCACGTCATGTACAATTGTGTTTCTAATTGTAGACGCGGTAAGTTTGATTCAAGTTGCGTAGCGCTGTAACGTTAGGGTGCTGCGGTTTTGCAATTAGGATGCTGTACAGCAACCATCGAACGTTCGCTTTTGTAAATACTTTTAATTAGAACAATGGTATGCCCTCGCTTATTGTATGAACATGAGATGCCTGATCACTCGTGAAAACAAGGTTATAAGACAGCGATCGCGCAAGCTCGAAAACACACCAGTCAGTACCTTCGTACGGGGCAATTATCCTCACCCTAGTGCATTATGTCTTTTCTGTATAGCAACACATCAAATTAATGAACTGGCTCATAATCGCCACCTTACAGACATCGAACTATCGCTTTTACAGGAACTAAAGCGTAAAACTTGTGTAACGTTAAGAAAATTGCGTAAGCTGAAGTAGTTTGTGGACAGAAATATCAGTACAACCCAATTTAAGAGATTCGTTGCTTGCGATGAAGCAAACAGCACCATAACGACCAACTTTGAACGCTACCCTCATAAACTCAAGCGAAGAGATATTGACAAGGCATCAAAGGATTTAAATAAACGAACAGAGAAACTGCAAAAATTATATAAATTTCTTGCGGACGATTTTTGAATTTATCCTTCAATGTGGATAACATGCGATGGTCGAGGAGAAATATTACGTTGAGATGTGAATGCGAAACTCAGATGGGATTTTCAGGAAAGGATGAAAAATCTTTGGAAGTCTGATTTGTTGAAGGAGTTCGTACTGCTCCGCTCCATCAGGTATACACATTCACTTGAACGCCGAATAGAGACTTTCGTTTGTTGTGTGTGGTTTGTGAAGTAGGAGTGGTGATGAAGCGATGGGGGGTGGGAGGATGACTCGATGAAGAAGTCGAAGAGCGACTCGTTGGACATAGATCCCCCCTCGCCCCAGACTGGAGGCATTTCGGCCGAGGAGGAGGGGACTTGGACCAAAAAGTTGCGGAGTGATTCGCCGGAGAGGAGTGGAGTGGAGGCATTCCACTAGTGATCGACTTCGCTGGTGAAGGGATCCCGCCAGAAGCGGAGAAGTGAGTAGCCAGAAGAAATCGACGGGGAAGTACATCAGTCAGGAGATTCGCTTGTCTACCTTCTCCGTCACGTTATTTTTCACTCTCCACAACCATCCCTAAATTTATGAATCGTACCTAAACCTTGTTTGGGAGTCGTCGCAATGCTAAGATATGGAAAAACGTCTCCGGAGACCCCGGCTGCTAAAAATGGTCGAAGCCCACCGATACGAATGGATGAGGGGATGTTTCCACCATAGTGGGGGGGGGGGGGGGGGGGGGGGGGGGGGGGGAGAAGGGAATGGAAAGGGAGGAGCATAAGGATGTAGGCGCTCTCATTCTCACCTCCTTCCTTCTCCCTCACCGCCCTCTTCCATCCCCCCTCCGTTCTGCATGGACACATCGGTGGGCTCTTATTTCCGGCCATCTCATGCGGAACGAAATCGGAGATAGAAGTTGATGCTTTGCACAACTTCCTTGTGGTTGAATCCTCAAAAAAGCATCATGAATAAGAGTGATGGTGGATCACTTCAAAAGACAGCTTCTCACCATTCCAGTGTGAGCATGAGCCTCACAGATGATGTTTTCAGTGATTACACTTGAATAATGTGTTTCAAGAATATATACTTCATAAATACATCTAAATCTCAATTTAAATTAAAACACTCCGCTCGCTTTTGCCCTACGCTAAACGGATGGATTCTATTACGAAGACAATGCCATCGAATTCGGAAAATGAAACTTGATAGTTTATTGTTTCATTGCGACACTAATGAGCGGTTGCATATATAGGCAGTAGGTGAATTTTCACTCCTCAATTCTGCAACTTATTCACTAATTCCAAGAATCAAGAGCGGATCCTCTTCAGTAATACTAAGAATCAAGAGTCGACAGAACGCAAAAGTCTGATAATGATCACTGACTCCAGGCAGTCAGCAGATGCTCAGTGGCATTACAGTTTTCTTGAGCCACCTACGTATTATTAGCCGCACATGGCTGAACCTGTTGTTAGCAACTGTTTGTCGCTAAGCTGTACACCGCTGAGCCAGATCTTATGGTGATCATTATTATCAGTTTCAGTGGCCACTGCATGATGCTTGCGGCTCAATTGAGTGCAGTGGAGAAAAAATATCATTCCCGCCCGATCCTTGCCAGTTTGCCATATGAAATTCGCCTCTTAGCGCTATTGTTCATACGAATATTTTTAAAAAAGAAACGAAATTTGTTAATGGAAGCTATCGTATGCCAAAGATGAATTCTACGGTAAACTTTGTTTGGAGTCCAACTGCGTTATACTGATCGCATATTTCACGGACGCGTTTGCTGGATCAACGAGTGGGCGTATAAAGGTTTCAAAAGAGAAGCTCACATTTTTACTGTTCGGTTGAAAATCGGAACGAGGTCGTTTTGAGAGGATCGCAAGTTTTTTTTTTTTAAATTTTGCAGCCTTACATTTCAACCTTTTCCTGTTTCAGTGCTGCAGTTCTTGTACTAGTAATGATTCAAGCTTGAGGACATATCGCGATTTTTATGGTGTCGTTCAATCCTGTAGTCATGCGATAAATACTTAAAACCGTCAAATTCTGCTGGTGTAGTTTGGGATTGAGTTAAGACTTCTGATAAACAGTCTGACAAGCATACGCACACCCAAAGACGTGTGCACGTTCACATGACGGGTTATTCAGTAATGCGCGTTCATAAGCACAAACCAAGCACGTGATGGGAGAGCTATGAATTATGGAACTTGTATTTGCAGGCAGCGCAAAAAAAAAAGAATGCAAACAAGCGCTTAAAATCGATGTGGAGGGAACGAATATGTAATGAAGGGAACGATTCAATCTGAGATGTTATCTAGGGAGCACTTCAACGAATGCTCCAAAGATCTTTGTCGTTGCAAAGATCCTTGTCAACTAGGGCAAAGAATTTTGGTGTCGAATGAAAGCGTTGCGATGACTGGAGGTGAGAACAAAACGTGCAAAATTCATAGCTGCATCCGGCATTATAGCTTATTGACACATGCACCAGAGTAAGGCACGCATAAAGCGACTTATTCACTAATTCCAAGAATCAAGAGCGGATCCTCTTCAGTAATACTAAGAATCAAGAGTCGACAGAACGCAAAAGTCTGATAATGATCACTGACTCCAGGCAGTCAGCAGATGCTCAGTGGCATTACAGTTTTCTTGAGCCACCTACGTATTATTAGCCGCACATGGCTGAACCTGTTGTTAGCAACTGTTTGTCGCTAAGCTGTACACCGCTGAGCCAGATCTTATGGTGATCATTATTATCAGTTTCAGTGGCCACTGCATGATGCTTGCGGCTCAATTGAGTGCAGTGGAGAAAAAATATCATTCCCGCCCGATCCTTGCCAGTTTGCCATATGAAATTCGCCTCTTAGCGCTATTGTTCATACGAATATTTTTAAAAAAGAAACGAAATTTGTTAATGGAAGCTATCGTATGCCAAAGATGAATTCTACGGTAAACTTTGTTTGGAGTCCAACTGCGTTATACTGATCGCATATTTCACGGACGCGTTTGCTGGATCAACGAGTGGGCGTATAAAGGTTTCAAAAGAGAAGCTCACATTTTTACTGTTCGGTTGAAAATCGGAACGAGGTCGTTTTGAGAGGATCGCAAGTTTTTTTTTTTTAAATTTTGCAGCCTTACATTTCAACCTTTTCCTGTTTCAGTGCTGCAGTTCTTGTACTAGTAATGATTCAAGCTTGAGGACATATCGCGATTTTTATGGTGTCGTTCAATCCTGTAGTCATGCGATAAATACTTAAAACCGTCAAATTCTGCTGGTGTAGTTTGGGATTGAGTTAAGACTTCTGATAAACAGTCTGACAAGCATACGCACACCCAAAGACGTGTGCACGTTCACATGACGGGTTATTCAGTAATGCGCGTTCATAAGCACAAACCAAGCACGTGATGGGAGAGCTATGAATTATGGAACTTGTATTTGCAGGCAGCGCAAAAAAAAAAGAATGCAAACAAGCGCTTAAAATCGATGTGGAGGGAACGAATATGTAATGAAGGGAACGATTCAATCTGAGATGTTATCTAGGGAGCACTTCAACGAATGCTCCAAAGATCTTTGTCGTTGCAAAGATCCTTGTCAACTAGGGCAAAGAATTTTGGTGTCGAATGAAAGCGTTGCGATGACTGGAGGTGAGAACAAAACGTGCAAAATTGTATCCGGCATTATATCCGGCACCAAAAGGCTGCATCCGGCATTATAGCTTATTGACACATGCACCAGAGTAAGGCACGCATAAAGCGACCTGGTCGACGTGCCCAAATTATAATTTTCCACGGATATCCAACACTTCCATGGCGCTTCGCTGCTCTGGCTGAAACCTCTGTCCGGTAACTGATCCTGCTGCTGCGTTTTCGAAATTACCAATGTGTGTTGTATATGTGATATTGTCTACTGTGAATCTTTATTAGTAGCAACCTCAAAAAAAAAGAAAAAAAGAACTCAGGCGATCAGTGGGCGCATGTCGGTCAAATTCGTCGTGAGATTAACATAATGGCTCAAATGGATAATCGCTTTGTCTTCGCCTACATGACATTATGATCGCAGTCTGCGCGCATAGATTGTGTACATTTTGTTGGCTCTTTTTGGGACCAAAGTTGAGTGGTCCATCTTATTCATAGAAGGCAGCATGTATGTGCAATAAGCGAGAATTTTGCACCGTACAGTTGTTCGTTGGTGTTCACTGGTTTTGGTTTGGCTTACACTCTCCCTATGTTACTCTTGTCTAACGAAAATGACCGATGCATACACAGTAGAAACATTTCAGAACGGTTCGCACCAAAATCGTAATGTGTATGTTTAAGAAGTGCCTGGAGGATGTGAGTAAGATTATGTTACCGCAGTCGACGCATATTTTTCGGAGCAGATCATCTATATTGGTGTTCACTTCATGCGCACTTCGATATTTACCCGTTTACCTCATCCTCGAGCAGCTCCAACCGTAGCTTAACGATTTTGCATTGCATGCTTGAAATAATCGTTAAAAATGGCCAAAAAGATCGCAATTAACTTGTTCTTTCTTTTGAATTTGCAATAAATTATTACGGCTAATTATTAAAAATCCAACACAGCGACTAGTATTATTTTAAGTATTTTTAAACGTATTTTTATAATTTTAATTGTGACACTTCCAATCATTATTTTTTTTAAAAGATAACTCATCTTCATAAATTTCATAATTATAGCAGCACAGATTTTTTGCAAAAGTTTTCTCAATAACAACGTAAAATTCTCATGAAAATGGCATATTTGCACTGTAATTACTAGAAAATATCTTTTTTTTTCTTTTTCGAAGTGACAAATTGTGTGTGTGACTGTGAACCGTTTACGCAGGAGCAAAAAAAGCCGTCAGCAGATTACTGCATATTGCAATATGCTGCAAAAATAACATTATTGCACACTTTACCATTGTATTGCATATTACAAAGTGCTGCAAAATAAGGCATTGCATACATTATCATTGTTTATTGCATACTGCGCAAAACATTTAGGTAATAATCAATGCAGTATTATTCCTCATGCTTCTTAGTGCTTGTGTGAATTCCACATATTAAAAACATGCTGAACTAACACCGCATTTGTCGCCTGGAAGATTTGTACGTAAAAGATTTTGTTGTCATTTGTACCAAATCAAAAAATGGAACTGTTTGCTAAGGATGAAAACATTTACTGAGTGGTAAGTTGACCGACACAAAATTTGCATAAAGCCATATTGGTGTTGAGATAATAATGATGAATTTGTGCGGACTTTTAAGAATTAGTGAGCATGATGCAGGAACCATTGAGGATTTGATGATCTACTTGCAGGGAAAAGCGATCAAAACAGGGAAACAATTTGAGCTGCTCATGAGCGGGGATCAGCGCAGATTGTTTTCTTTGCGCACAATCGGCAATCGGGTTTAGAGAAGCATTCGTTCGAAGAGAGGCATCGTTGGCACTCATGTGCCCTTACACTTCCACGGTACAACTAAATTACCACTGAAATTGGCGTTTCGACGACCATTATTGGCGCTTCTTACTCACAAATTTGGCCTGACATCCTCGTCGAAATGGGAGGAGCTAGCCGTAGCTGTAGCCATCTGGCACAACCACGGTTGCTACTCTCAGCTCATCACGAGGCGAGACGTTTTCTTTTAAGCAGGGCTGCCTCGTTTCGTCGCCGACATCCTTGTCAGGATACAGTACTACTTTTCATGCTTTATCGATCCAGACCGTCGAATTTGTAAAATGGGTCCTTATCATTAGGCTTTCAAATGCTCCCTCCCCCCCTCTTGAGCCAGTTAGCCGATAGTTTGGGAACAATTTGTCTAAATACAACAGAATCGCTTCGCTAACTTTAGATGTACTTTAAAGACGAAGTGAACTATCTTCTACAGAATATTTTGCAGGCAAATGGAATCTGTCAGTAGTTCGGATAAAACATTAAAGGCCCAACTGGTGACTTAAAATTCGCGCCACCTTAATTCAATGTTCGCCTCAACAGAAACCGTAAAATCTTCTTCTAAAGTCTGTGGGAGCCGAATTAAAGTTCTGAGGCGCAAATACACGTCCACCTGCTCGCATTTCCAATCATTTCAAAAAGCACGACATTTTAAGATCGTTGCTGCTGTTTCGGTTCCATCAGAGTATCAGATGACAACTGCCCTAATTTTTTAGTGAAAAAGCCTCTACATAAAAGCACTCAATTTTGTAAACACGATTTTTTTAATCAATGGAATAAAAAAGAAGTAATTTTATTGTATTCCGAATTTGAGAGGATCGGTCTAGCAAAAGCGTTAACTGGCTTAAGATTTCTAATGCGTCCAACGACTACGTATTAAAACAACCTCGCTTCGAACTGTTTCTGGGACTCACGTTAGTGTGGTCAATGGTTTTTCGACGATATATATGCCTGATACGTGCGCTTTCAAACGTCTGTGAGGAGGTAAGACTTTTCTGACCTCTGGAATGAGGTAAGGTTCTGGATTTTACGTTCAGTAGCCTTTTGTGCAACGTTCAACGCCAGTGCTGCATGAAACCTCATGAATGTAACATGTAGCCTGCTGCACAGAGCGCAGGCTGTTCTGGTCAGGAGTGTTAAGATACACTTGACTGATGGGGTACACAAAACACCAATGAGCTTTCTATGAGATTTCGAAGGATGGCAGGCATAGTAAAAGACATGAACAGCTTTAGAAACTCTGAGCACTTTCGACTTCCAGAAGTACAAAAGCATTCTGTGGAAGACTTAGGGAGGGTTCACTAGAATAAGAATTCAGAAATGACTCCTTCGACCTCGATGTCAGAGGGTTTATGCGTGCATTAAAGATGTGAATAATGTTTCCGACCGTTTTCTGTTGTGGTGACTTGCGAAGTGGGGCAATCAACGGCAGAGTCGGGCGTGAACATCCAACTTATCTACCTCTGATCAACCTCGAACTAAAATCAGCGCACTTTCATTACTTATGCATCGCCATCGAATTTTATGGCATAGAATAAAATTGCCAACTTTCAAAGCATTCACTAGCCAAACATTTGGCACGAAAAGATTATTTGGTTGTAATGGAGACGAGGCACCTTCAATAAACACGGTTCAAACATGAAACTTTCTTCTCTCGTTTGCACTATTGCCCGTAATAAAATTCTCATCCTCTAACAGTGTAGATGATGAACACTGAATAAGTTAAGTTGTATTGATAAAGTGACCTTCAAACTTTAAACGTAATATTGAATTTGGCAACACGGAGTGAAATTTAGTAAGTACAGCTCAGTCAGTGGAGAGGGGTACTAAACATTGCATTTCTCATGACACGACCAATCATGAAGTGGAAATTTCATAATCGCTTTTAATATGCTGCAGACGAGCATACGCGAGGAGATCTAAACATGGTTTAGACGAAGAAAAACACTTGGTTAAACGGTTCGCGAACTCCATAATAATTCATGAAATATTTCGTAAGTGAATTGACGAAAAAAGCCTCGAATTTGTTGCGTTCAACGAGTGGAAGCATAGTCGTTCGACCTGTACTACGGATGAATGATGTGGTCATCTGCTGATGCTTCGGAAGACTTATAGGCAGTATGCGGCGGTTGCAGCAGTTTGACATCTTGTCGAAGAAACATCTAATGAACATACACGCAAGCACGCGGCTGATAATATTAATGACGCTGCTCCTGTCTTCGAAAGGGTGCTGCCCTCTAAATGAGCACTGAATAACCTGTACGTGTCCGCATGCTGAATGTACGTACATATTGTGGATAAGTTCCAGGCAAAAGTTGGCTGTTTGAAGAGGAAGAAGTAGAAATATCTCAAATCTCAATCACAGTAAGTAATGAAATTGCAAAAATCGCTTTAAAGATCGACCACAACATAGTCTTTATGCCATTCGTAAATAATGAACTCCGCGATTTTTCCTTTTAATGGCTGCCATAGATATACGCATTTCAGTAGGGCCACTAAAATTTAAAATTTACAAAATTTACAGTTTCTGAAGAGTTTCATTTTCGTTACAGTCGCATCGTAACTCTAAGAATTTGTCAAGAGCTTAAGAGTTGGATAAAAACTGCTATATGTGACAAAAATGATTTAGACAAATCCTGTAAAACATTTTATGATATACAACAATTGAGCAGAGAACGTGCACATCCTTTAACGCAAAGACAAGACGACGTAAAAACGTGAACAATCGTAAGCGAAGAATCGAAACACTTTGAAATAAATGTTTGCGCGAAAAGTGGGAGCATTTTTCAGACTTTTGATTGGCTGTACTGGTTCAAAATGGTTACTGGTTCAAAACGATGGTCAAGTATGATCCTTTCAGTTCTGACTGGATAAAACGGGTAAATTTTCTTCATGTCCTTTGAGCACTGTTCAGACTGACCAGTTTAGTTTGAGCGGAATTGCAAAGAGAATGATACGACCCCCAGTTTTGTCACAAGACAATAACTGTTGCAATTCATTGCTTCTCACGAGTGTTCTCGTGTTCTTCGATGGACTGAGTAATACAATTTCTGGAACAACTGATTTTATGGGCCTAACGAGGCCTCAATCTGCGATAGCGAATTTGTTTGCAATCAGTTTTTGCTTATTCCTTCACGAAAATATACCAAAACATGAACGGCTTTCGCGCCTCGAAACACCAAATCGACCTGAATGAGAAGGAAATCTTTATCATTAAAGTCAGTAGCTAGCGTTTTCCTTTTCACAACAAGGACTTCAGACAATTCATAGTCATTATGTCTACTTTCCCTAAAAATTTCAGGGAATTTCCCGTGTTCGTCATCCTTGACCACTGCTGGCCGATGTCACATTCGAAATATTGAGCGGAGAGAGACAGCGGTGGATGGATACAAAGGATGGCTGATAATTAATCCTTGATAAGTCAATGCGAATCCGTTTTGACCAACTATGCGAAAGATTTGCTCAAGGAAAGGGAGTAAATGCTTGTATGATGAATGAGGACGGGAAGTCACTGACGACGTGTGATACATGGGGACTCTGTTGCATAATGGCGTCCCAGCCGCACGCCCTGACCAGGAGCAAATTCTCTGACTTGTCGCCAGGTTCTCCTCCCTGCCGGCCGGACTGCGCCTGGCCGCGATCTTCCTTCGGACGAACTGGTCCCCCACTTCATGGTTGCCATTCTGCCCTTTGAGCCCCAGAGCTCTCACCTCTCCCCCTCCCCCACTCCTCGCGCTCCTGACCCAAAGCGCTTTCTGACAGATTCTCTCCGGCGTACCGTTTGCTGAGGATTCCTTCAACAGATAACCGTATCATTGCTTTGAACTTCCCCTTGTGTTCCCCGTCTGGAACCTCTTCAGGAGCTTTCCCCCGACGTATTCCTCAGCAGAGACCCAACCGAGGAGCGCTTTTGCGACTGTTATTTTTGGTCGAGGTCATTCACAACCAAAACACTCTCCGACCCCTTCCTTCCTTCTCATCCGGTAAATCAGTCCGCGCCTTCCAGATCTTCTTTCGCTTTTGGTCGGCGACGCTTCCGCCAAACTTTTGGGTAAGTTATGAGGCATGGAAAATAACTAGTCAAGAAAGGCAGCTCAGGGGAGATTGCTCTCATACGTTGTAAACTATAACGTGCATTAAATACGGCTGGAAATATGAAGTTCTGATGAAAAAAAAATATTGTCGGAAAACTGGCGCCATCAACGACCAGCAGTTCAAATATGGTCAACCAGATGTTTAAGCGGCACTACTTCGCTTTGCTTCAACAGTTAAGTGGCAATTGAGCGCCGAACGTTTGTGAGTCGTTCAAACAGCGATTGAGGAAAGAATGTCGTCGTAGACCAGTGGCGCGCTTAGTAATTTGCTCCTCAGGAGTAGTTTCATGAACGAGTCGTGCTATTCGCAGCGTTTAGATTCCTGCACCGTTTGTTCCTTTAAAGCCTCATAAAGCTAATTTCATTCGTCATGCTGTAGTGGTCGAACGGACTGAACATCTCGAATCTCGATTCACATATGTCTATGCTTTTGCGACCCGGTCCTACCAAAAAACCTGACGACAGCTAGCACAGTAAAATATATCCTCTTGCAAACACTGCTTAGGCCAGCAATCCGACATGGTGAAATTCGCAGATCTCTGCATGAATATATAAGACGGCAAAAGCGCCATATAAAATCCACTAATTCTAATCGTATTGCATACGTTCACTACCGAAGTGGCTAATAAGCTAAAAGATTGTGTGGTACGCAGGGGTTGTGGTGCGGTATCCATGCACAACACTGAGATAGCACGGTTGATTGCATTCGGGCAGTGAACGGCTCTGAATTCTCACTTGAGTTGTCTCCTTCAGTTCCCCTTCGCAGAAACCTCGTCTATTCAAACACCTTTTTCAATATTTTTACGTGATCATTTTAGAATTTTTCTTCTATTTCGTTTCACTTACCCGAATTCTAGTTGTTTCGAAGCATTTCGCATTTTCAGTGGTTATTCTTTCCTGCATATGTCATCTGTTTTCAGTTCTACGAGCTTTATTATACTGATTCACATGCAGACAATGTGTTCATATACGTATTCATCATTTATCTTTATCTTTGTTCTTCCCCTATATTTTCAACGGCTTATTCATTGCGCAGCCGCTATATTGTTCACTTTCTATTGTAGTTTTGTTTTTTTGTTTGCCCTACCCATCGCTTATAATTCATTGCTATGAATACTGCCTAATAAGCTAAAATATTAGAAATCAAATACTCGTTCCGCCTCGCTTTCAGATGTCCCTTCACGAACACACCGAATTAAGGCGGTGAGCCTTCGTTACATACCTCCATAGTGCAACGACCGTAACACAAAGATTCCTTATTTTATTTTATTTATTCAACTGATTTATACATGTCTGTTGTACTTAGGTCAGCTACAGCAGTCATTCCTTGTTAGTGTTACAATTGTTGGTATAGACACGTCTAACGAAAATGGATTAAGTTGACGTCGACAAGAATCGGGCTAATTCCTATGCTTTTCTGGTTCGCCATTGCGTTGTTCCCGCGCTAAAACGTAAATTAGCCAATC
>JPKZ01002783.1:273803-313300 GCA_000803305.1 Toxocara canis | reverse complement strand
GCCCTTATCACTTAAATCACTGCAAATAAAAAAAACTATACAATTCAAACATCACTCAACTCACTGTGTTTAGCATTTTGCAAATTCTGTTGAGCTATGCTTGTGTGTTTAGCTTAACATAACGCTTTCTGCTAGGCGCGCACCATCTCCACTTAAATCACTGCAAATAAAAAAAACTATACAATTCAAACATCGATGCACTCACTGTGTTTAGCATTTTGCAAATTCTGTTGAGCTATGCTTGTGTGTTTAGCTTAACATAACGCTTTCTGCTAGGCGAAAGACGCACCATCTCAGTCATGTGGACTGGTGGTCAACTAACTGAGCCAGTTTTTTGTGCATGCTTTGTTTGCTTTGTTTCTCATACTAATAGCCAACGTACGCGCGTTATCGTTTGAGTTGTTGTAGTTGGCATTAACAATGCTTAATTATTGCAGCTAAAGAGGACATAAGTCGACGCGATGAACGGTGCGCACATCACATTTCTGCTTTCGTTACTGGTCGCGTTGCTCGTTGCCACATCCGCACAGCCCTTCTTGAACGATGGCGTTGATGTAAGCGTTTCTCCTCTATTTGCGCACTCACGCACACAATTCCGCGTTTGCTTACTGACACTTGTTGTTCGCGTTTGTATGTATATCGAACGTTTATCTTCAAAAGCTCTAGAGATCATCTGCAGATACCTAAATGGGCAATCGAAACCAGTGAATTTATAGTCTAATTCAACATTTCTTACACCATAATTTTGGAACTCTCCATAATGGCTGTTTTTCAGCAGAAAATCACAGTTCAACTGGTCATTTAATAGCTATTGCAATCTGATTTTTGAAAGTTCCTTGCTGACAGTGTTTCCGATTGAAAACGGAGTAAATTGATGCAGAAATTTGTGCGGATAACAAAGTAAAACTTAAGCGACTAACGGGAAGGAAATGAGACAGAGTAATGCATTATATCGCCGCTGTTATGCCTTATTAATCAAATGACGTGAAACAACAAAAGTTGCCTTTCTGAGCATATTCCTGGATGAGAGGACTCCGACAGTTAAGGTGACTGAGAATTGAGAAGTGGGTTAGGTAGGCTCTGAGACGGAATATGAAGCGATGACTGAAATCGGATGCTTTACTGATAGCCAAACGGTCTTGAACTACAAATCCCACCCCTCTCTCTCTCTTTCTTGGAACTATTTTCCATAGTTCCTGGTTAGCTTCAGGCATTCGAAAATTTTTTCTGTTGCTGTTCTTCAGCTTGTATAAGTGAACTGCAGTTTTTTTTGTTCTCTGTCCACTTGCCATATCTGTGATTCGTCGTATCGTCATGACTATGATGTCGATGTGGCACTTCCGAAGTGAAAAGTACAGTCATTGACAAAATGTTTCCGACGCTGACGAGTTACGTTGTCGCTCCAACTGATCAGCTATCAGATAAAGTTGTCGACGCTGTGGAATCAGATTAGAGCATTGGAATCAAATAATTCCTGGGCGTTTAAATTTGTAAAGTAAAAAAAAAACTGCTTAATTTCGGCAACGTCACGTACCCACTCGTTCTTCTTCATTGCTTATGAATATGTTCACACTTTTGTTTTCTTGCCTAGACAGCACATTTACAATCCGCCTAAGGGATAACTGAATAGCTAAGAAAAAAACGATCTGCAATGAACTAAAAAGGACCACGAGAGCAGAGTACGAAAGTCGCAGCTACAACCGAGCAGTTGAAGTCTCATGTAGAACGAAACTGACCCAGTGATAAAGCAAACTTGTAATTCAAGGACAGTTTTAGCAAAGATTTTTTAAAAAGATTTTCGATTAAACTGCTGAATTTTTGAATTAAGTTGCCACAGCACTGAACCATCTTCATTCTGCATGAAGCTCGAAATTTTTTTTTTAAATCGTAGCTCGGGATCTCTAAGACTTTCACGCTTCCAAAAAACGCATCTCTTTCCTCTTTAATTTGTTCAATGATAAAAATTGCTTTAACATTTCATCGATTAAAACTACCCCACAGAGATGATAACTATTCGATATCTTCGATTTCCTCTTTCCTGTAACATGAATCCTAAAAATTCAGAATTTTATAACATACGCTTAAACGCACCGAAAAACTATAATAGATCGCTTGCGAGATAGCGAATGGAAGCGATTTAGGCGAAGAGAATGGTTGAATGAAGGGTAATCGCATTAACACTCACAACTGATTTTCTTTTCCTAAATTTCAATAAACTCACATGCAGTGTTGAAATATCACTATGGAAAAATAGGATTATCAAAATACGTATTATATGGCATATTGTTATGGCAGTTACTCCATTTTTTCTTTAAACATCACCAATCCACTCAATCTATATAAGCTCCTACCGCTGAATGTTCTGTGTAGTGCAGCGATCGTAAACGGTGCCGTTATAAACATTTGCGTTGCGTCACGACCGATTTTTTTTTTGCATAAGTAATGTTGCTTTGACCTATTTGTTAAGCGTTCCACTGCCATCATCAGCAGTGAGCGATTACTCTGAATTAAGTTGCGCAACAGTGAATAAATTTAAAGTGGCAAATTTTAAGAACGTCTCAACAAATACATGAGGTCTTATTGGTTTATAGAACAAACTGAGCAAACCGAATTGGTATGTTGGCAACTCACACTGAATTTTTCAAACAATGTATCGTGAAAATCCTTTATTCATCAATTTTTCAAAGAATACAGCAACGTGTTGCTTTTTTTTAGTCTTGAAAGTATCTAAACCTCTTTCACTGCGAAGCGTCTATGAAAAGCAAAATGCAATCAAAATTCCCTAATTCTGAATTAGAAAGAAAAGTCGATTTGGAATCCAAAAAAAAGCCTCAGTAGAAATTCACGAATATCCGTTAGCGTGGTGTCAGGTAAAATGAAGGTGCCTTAGCTCTCGCTATCCGTATAAAATTACTGAAAACTATTTTGCGGGTTCTGCAAAGAACAATACCTTCCTTGTCTACGCTTACTTTGAACCAGTTTTATGCAACTTCGACAAAGTCATGATGTTTCAGAAAACATTTAAAAAACGCTCTATTGCAACTGTGCGAAGGATTTGACTATAGAAGAGAATGTAACAATTCTAAATGTGAATGCATTGAACTTTTAACAGCATCGGCGTTGTTGGCGTCTTTGCATCGTTGGACAACCCCTGTGATGTGATATGATTCGGTATTCTTATTTCAGCAAATCTCATTGTGGCTAGTTAATTTATGTTCTGTGCGAATTGCACTAGTCCATGCTACTAGCATTTCTAAACGAATCTGAAAACCTACAAGGATTAATGAAGAGGAGCGCCAAAAGAATAATTGTTTTTTAGGATGACATGAATCGAGTACTGCGTGGATCTAATATGAAATGGATGCGTTTTGGGAAACGATCCCCGAACGTGAAATGGATGCGTTTTGGGAAAAGGGCACCGAACGTGAAGTGGATGCGCTTTGGCAAAAGATTCTCACCCATTGAGGGTATCGATGAGTTGGAGCAGTGAGAAGAGCCGAAACTATTCTAGCCCCACTCTAAAGCAGTTCCTTCCTTGGCCCAGTCTTGACTCGTCCTCTCCAAAAAAAATAACACGTTATGTGATAACCCAAAGCGCGCAACCCAAGCTTTCTCTTATCAGCTATGTATCTATAACATATGTGTGTTATGTTGCGCTCGTTGAATAATCAAATAAACTAATTTGTTAGTGCGCAAAATGTTCAGCAAATGTGCAGTGCATCTTAGACAAAAGTTCTCTGCTAAAGTCTCAAAGCTCATCTTCCCATCCCTTGCAACCCATTTCATTTCGTCGTTATCTCAAAACGAACAACTAACAACAACTGGAGTTTTGGAGGCGCGACATGAGACTGAAAACACGATACAGCTGACTATAGACTGCTGAATGAAATTTGAGCGGAATACGACTGAAGTGTTCATATTAAAGACACGATCTTATCGCTTTTGTATTTTAGCTACCTATGGAATGGCTGACATTATCGGTCACCCATTGACGATGAGGTGATAAATAAGGTCAGTAATTTGTCATGACTAGATTATCACAAAAGCAGTAGAATTCATAAGTTTGACAACATGTTAGCTCTAAGCTGTTTGCATATCGCCACTTTTCAGCCTAAAATATGTATCAAAGAGTTTTTGAACACCTAATAAGCTGCGCAGAAAAATTTTGCTTCATTTCGCTATGAAGAAAGTGAAACAATCGCAGCGTATTCGAGATAACATCTACTGTAGCGGGCAGCCAGTAGTTCAACCGAGCAGAAACTATGGGATAGGCTATAGATGAGTATCCAGTGGCGATAATTAAGGAAACAAACGACCATAACATCATTACGGATTGGTGTTAATAATAAGGAAGGTGTCGTGGTTGCGTTTCAAATAATTTCATTGCTGACGTTTCGGCTTGTAAAGATACATGAAGAACACGGAAGATTGATAAAAATGTAAGTGAAAAGAGAGGGAATCTGCCAATACGAATGAATATTTTATGGATGAGTAACTGCATGAAACAATGAAAAGATAAATTAAAGGAAGACGGAAGAGTTTTGAATAGTACAGAACTGTTGAATTTTTATAGAGACGAAACGAAATGCGTATATTTGTGAAGTGACTAAAGACCTATAGAAAGTGAATGCTATATCTTTCTTTCTAATTGCTCTTAAAGTCGAAATGTCAGCAATAAAATAACTTTGAGCACAACAATGACGCTTTGCTAGTTTCGTCAATCAGAAGTTGCTGCATTTCTGATGCGCTAGGTGACCCTCGCAGTTGTCAACCAAATCATACAATGATATCTTCGCTAATGAATACAAATCGCCTAGATGCAAGCCATAAAAACATCAATTCAACAGAATGCTGTATGAACGCCACATAGATGATGTATTTGTGGATTCTTCAGCAGCGATCGATAGCCACTATTTTATTGCAAGTCAAAAGATATTTCGTGAACAACACCTTCATTATGTCCTGCAAAATATCGTGGCGGTCCGTTTAAAAAAAAAAAAACGGTGTTCGACGTAAGTGCCAATGAAAGATGGTTTATGCCTGTCATGAAAGAGGTTGAAAGAAGAATTTTTGAGAACAGCAAGCGCTTTAATTTAAAAGGACCGCATTTTGGAAAAAGTGCATCACAAGGAAAATGTTAAGGCATTTTTGAACAGAGGTTCAGGATAACTCACGTTGAGACAGATTATTTCTGTTGAAAAATTTTGAAAAACTCTACCAAACATCGCTTTCGAAGTTGTTATCGCGTGAATTACGGTTCAAGAACAAAAAACCGATGATCATAGGGGGAATTTTAATATTTTTGAATTAAGATGGTCAAATTCGATGCATATTATGCCGTCATATGCCCTCACTCGATCCTGATTACTTGCGCACCTCTCCCAGTCCCTTCCTTCATCTGTCGTACATGTGAAACATTTTGATCAACAATTTCTTGAAAGAGTTTATGAAAAAAAGCCAAATTGTTCATTTAGACGCAGATCAACCACCTTCCTGTACTGAAACAACTGATTAAAAACTGAGCACGCAAGATCGCGAAACGTAATCAACATTCCCATAAAATCCAAATATACGCAAACGAAATTATGCTGTCAACCCTACAATGTGTTTTATTCAAGAAGGGTGGCGAAGCACTGCACTAAGTGACTATTTATGAAGCTAGGAAGCACGTATGCTTTCAGATAGAAAAGGTTTGTTTGAAACTTATAGCTTGTAGCTAATATACGAGTAAATTTCTACTTGCCTCAAGTCAAGGACCCACTTATTACGGCATAATGTCGATCGAGCTCACGAACGGCGTTCATCTTATTAGGAGCACCTAACATCATAAAAGATTGTAAGTCAAGGCGCTTTTTTTCGCTAGATATGTGCGTCGCACGATAATTACTGTGTTTATGACGAGAGGTGTTGAAATTGGACGACAAGCAGGACGGCGGCTTGATACCGGTTACCCTATTGTTCCGAAATAACAAAGTGAAACAGACTGGTGTGACAGAATAAGGCGCACAGTGCAGCTGGTCACCCCTCTCCTCCCATTTTTTAGCCCCAACGGCATCCACAATCGGAGCAATCAATTGCAGCGATCTTAGACTTATCAGTATTTTTAACAACAACAGTGTACAGTCCTTTCTCTGATGGATGGACGCGAAGTTTGTAAGCAAGGTGCAACAACATCGGAATGTTTCTAGCATAAACAACTGCGACTAATTTGGAGGGAGGAGGTGACAAAAGATTATGAGTTGTTATATTTCAGAAACATTGCGCACCACGCTTCCCAACTTAGTATTCAAGAACAGCAAGAGCAGGTTAAAGAGAGTTGTGAGATGGGAAAGCTTTTCGTTAGCGCACTAACAGCCTTGGTACAAGGAGGACGGAGCAAACGTTTCCCGTCCTCCTCATTTCTCATTGCGATTGATGGAGGGGGGGAGGGCAGGGGGAGGGGGGAGGAAGGGGCGCCAAGTCGGTACTGAGGTACGTAAGCCTCGCCACAAACATTTCTAACACGTCGATTAAGTAAACTGGGTTAGATAACTACACATGCTATAAAAATATTCCTCTCCTTCGACAAGCCTTTCTCCCATCCGAAAAACTGTGAACTTTGCAGCTTCCGAGAGTTATACTGGAGGAAATGCAGTAAAATAGGAATTGTGGAGACTACCATGACCAAGCTGAGCAATTCATTAGCCGTAGGTATTGCTTATAACTTACGAAACACGAGTTCTCTGAGATCGCACCTATCCGAGTTTAGCAGTTGTAAACAGTTAGGAAAGGGTTCGTAAGCAACAGAAAAAGTTTTAAAAAATCGCTTTTTGAGGCTGAGATATTTGTTGGGTGGATTAGAGTGAATCGGAGAAGAACATGTCACGCGTTCCGCAACCACAATAAGAACGGTTGCTGCAGTAACTCAAAAATCGAACACAACAAGCATGGATGCGTGTCTTATTTTGATCACGCTCTAGTTAAACGTGGTTCCAAGCATAAATATGGACGCTTGGTTTTTGAAAACTTTACTTCTTCACCTGAATTCCCCGATAAATGCAGCAATTTATATTTTTTTTTCGTGCCATTTTTATACCCCGTCCATCAAAGTAACGCCTCATCTACTGGGAGGCATACTGTTTACGTTGTGTAGCAGTTTCGAAAACTGCATTACCTCTTCCCTAAGTATGACTATGGCATTTTGCATTACTCAACAATATTTTCATTAACACTGAAAGCTCATGGAAAGGAAGAGATTAATCTGCACGGCCTTGTACATATTGGCCACGTAAGCAGCTTTATTCGATTATTTGTTACGATGTTAGGTGTCCATGTTTCAACGGACTTGAAATTTTCACAACCCCATGGCAAATATTGTATACTCGGGCAAAAGTGATTGCTCTAGATCATAAAGCAAAACGCTACTTGGACACGGAAGTGCTGTGCTGAAAGCGATGCCGCTATGAAGCTTTTACTCAACATTCCAGCATACTTTCGTTATTATTAATAAACGTGCTATCGTTCGTTTATTTATAATGATAGCAGTGTTCCCAAACGCTGACATTTCATCGCCACGTTGATATCTTCTTCGACAAACCACTTCATACCATGACGAACCGTCATCATGCTCCTCATGAATGAGGGATTTGAGGTGCTATAAACAATCAAAGACGCATGCGCCCTGCTATCATTTAATGGAATAATCAATTGACGATGGTGGCATGATTGCCGGAAAGCTTAATCAGTCGTTTTTCACATGCACTTTTACGCCGCTTAAAACTGCAACAAAGCTCGACTCAATAATAATTAGGACTTGGAACTGCGTTAAATGAGTATAAGCATGATGATTTTGTAGTTGAATATGCCCATTCGCCACATCGAATTCGCCCACGTTGCACTGAGCGTTAATCGTAGTCCCTCAGCGAATGCAATAAGTCACTCCGGTAAAAACGACACTTACAAGTAACTGAAATGTACTGATGGCGTTCAGTCGATACGATGACAAAAACAATGTCGTTAAATGATAAAACTTTGAATGTATTCTCATAGAAAGTAGCGTTAAATGGAATCGATTAAACTGTGGTTGTTGAACATAGTGAACACTTGTTTTATAACTTTTTATAAAAACCTCCAGATCGTTATAATGAAGCGAACAATCACATCTCACCGTTTTTTAACATTTTCTCGATAAAGGCGTTGTGCCGGTCAGTAACTATTCTAAACGTTCGACAGTGGTATTCTTCGTAAATGAGTGCTGTTCCATTATGTTCGAACTCACGACACTTTTTGACAATTTTTTGGGAAGGCGAGAGCTTTTTGTCTCAGAATATCCATTTTCAGCGTCCTTGGAAAGTTTTTAGTTGTTCATAATTATAATCAGCTAGAACCACAATAGCAAGCGCTAACGGCGTTTGAGAGTAATTTCAGTAATGGAAATTACGAGATCAGTACATATAATGTGTATCGGCGAGGAATTCAGTTGGAAATTTCCCATGTAACTTCCTGAAAATGTTTTTCTTGTTCAAGTCGAAATTTATCGGTAACATCTTTGTAATGGCAGTCAGATGAAGATAAGTTAAAGGTATATTTTTTAAACAGTGATGTTCCTCTCTTTTTCACTCTCCACTACGATTCCCCTCTGAAGGACGATAGCGCCATGCATTCACATTACAAGCATTACAAGTGTAAATATTATTGCATTCGGATTATATTAAATAGCGATATTTGTGTTCTTTAGAGAGTCTCAGAGACAACGCTTGAAGTCATATATTATAAAATGGACGAGAGATCATTAGGAATAAATTATAAATTTAAAATTAATCACAACTAGGACATATCGCTTACGTTGGTTTGCTCAGTTTGTTTATTACGGCTTACATTATTTTATCATATTTTGAAACATTGAGAGGTGGATGACGTTTAGAAAGCAGAAAATAATTAACGAACGATTGCGCCAAAAAATGGAAAAAAAAAAAGCTTACTAGCTGCTCTATGAAATATGAAAAATTATAATGATCACTGATACAACAGGGAACAATATCAGCACATTTGTTTATTGCTCGGCGTTGTTGATGCGGCGTATGCGATCGTCGCCTGTTCATCTTTATGTATTGTCTTGGTGAAGGCAAGATTTGCATATTCGTCAATTCTCTGATGCAGTCGCAGCTATGTTTTGGTCTGTTGGCACACCTATAGCCGTGACCCTCTTATTAGTCCCTGACCTTTACCACCTTCAAAAATCAACAGCCTCTCATGTTTTACTATTTTTCTAATAAATGTTTTTTTAAAAAGTTCCTTGCTTCATAAACCTTTCGACAACTTTTCGGTCCTTAATTTCGTTTCTAGTGACATTCGTTTCCTTTACTGCCTCCTTGTGCATACGCAAGGAATCGCAAGATATCCGGCAGGCTGTTCATGCCATCATTTAGTTAGAGTGAAGGGTATGGCGTATCAAATTTGCAAGTAGTCCATCAGGTATAGGTGACGGTATGGCGTATCAAATTTGCAAGTAGTCCATCAGGTATAGGTGACACTTATTGGGCCATGCTGACAACAAAACGATCGCCTAAAATGGACAAGAAACTTTCAATGGCCTTCCGCTCTAGACGAGTTTCCCAGAGGTTCACAGTGAAGATTAATGTTTTCACAGGAAATGAAATCCATACGGGAGACGAGGACGAAATCTGTGGACAGCAACAGAATTGCAAGGTAATTTAAGACACTTTCAAATTCCTTTTTTGGTTTGGAAGGGAGGAGGGAAAAACCCGAAAATCTCCAGGAAGGTTAGGAATGGAGGAGCATCATGTCGAATTTGCAGACAGGTGCTGTAAAGCTTTGAATTCGTTTAAGAGAAAGATTACACTCGAAGGAGGGAGAGGTGGGCGAATTGGGGTCATCAGAGAGAGGATTAAATCTGATGAGTGACTTGTCCAAAGAAAGAAAAAATTTGAGGGGAAGACCGGATTCGATGAGGTACTGTGTGACGTGGGGCTTCCACAGGGAGGAGGGCCTTAACGGTTGCGCTTATAACTAGCCTCGAAGCGATCTTACTAGTCTGCACATATAATAGACGTTTACGTTTGTGGTAGCTAATAGAGGCTTACGATACAATACACCAGGCGGAGGCTTGCATCCGTCGATGTGTACATGAAACGAGTGCAAACAGCGATAACAATCGCAGCTACCCATTGTCTTCGTCGAAACAAAACAGCTGGACGCCTAGGTGAGCCATCCATTGGTTTGTTCAGAAAACGCATACACACAAAAACAAAAACCCTTTCCTCCTAACAGCAACCTTTCTTCGCCGACTTCATCACTTCAGAGATTCGCCCATGAAGACATGTTTCGATCAACACGAACAACTAACTAAACGAGAACAATCCAAAACGACAACATGCACATCAGCAACCAATGAACTCACAGCTAAATGCTAAGTTGAAAAAAAAAAAGAATTCATGCATGAATAATTAAATCAGAAAAATAATGAAGTCCTAAGTATCGCAAGTGCGATCATTCCTCGGAGGAGAATCTCTCGAAGATGAGTTTCCCTGTGGACCGCGGACGGACGAAAGCGAGCTAGAATAAAGTTTTCCCTCTACAGTCATCCAAAATTCCCAAAGCGAGATCCAACCGAGAAAACAAGGGAAACGCGAGATGTATAATATCGGTATCCGACGTTGACAATTCGCGAGAATTGCGGAGATTATTATGAGGTGTGGAAGAATTCGTAAACGTATGTGTAGCATCCTGACAGCTAATGAAGCGATACTTCTGCTTTATGGCGTTTTCCTTTTAAAAAAAATTTGTTCAATACTGTTAAACGTAAACATTTCTTATAATTAACTGTTCGTACTCTCCATTCGTGCATCATTGGCAACACTGTGTATAACTTCCTTTACAACACAAGCATTGAAAAAGTTAAATGTCACAAAAAAAACCCATACAACCTCACGTGAAGGATGACGTTCCTCGACGTTCTTCGTTTTTCACATGAAAATTTTGCGAAAATCCCGGATTCGCAAAGAAGAGTGAATTGTAAACCTCCTGGTGTTTCGATGGCCTTGGCAGAGGGGAGGAGTGGGAGGTGAAAGACAGGAGGGCCTCAGCGGCAAAGATTTTTCGATTTTGCAGTTGGGAATGTCGAATTTTTTAACTGAAGAGGTATGCATTTTTGCAGGGTGTCAGAATGGTCATTGTTCCAATTTCTTTATGCCTTAATTATAACGAATAGCGACCACTTAATTCTTTTTCCACTGTTGTCGTTTCGCTGCTTGAATGTTAAGAACAGGCTAGGTTTAGGCGGTTACGAGTAACGATGTTTTCCATAGAAAAAAACGTTTGATTGACTAGGACGTGAGCACTTCCCTAATGGAACGTAAAGTAAAACAGGAAAGAACAAGAGAATACAAATAAAACAGAGAGGAAGTGGAAGACGAAACAGGAAAAATACGAGTACAATGGTAGCTGATTGACATCTGCGATTTGGCCGATATATCTTTCCAAGCCATTTGTCCATCATTGCCGTCATTACACCAACTTTTTGTCCAGCAAAACTTACTTCCGTCGTTCTCATGAAATGCCTTCGCATTCACTCTTTAGGAAATTGTACAGCCGTAACCAGTCGAAAACGCAAAACGCGTCGCATAAATGCGAGATGTGAAAAAAAAAAACGCAGATGGAAAAGGGGTGCGCATGGCTCATTAAATGTGCGCCTTGGTTACTTATACAACAACCCCCTCCCAGTTCTTCCACAATTAGCAGCAGAAGTGTAAGACAACGTAAGCAGATGGACTTATAACGGCGCAATTTAAGTTCGGTAGAGTGAAACGAAGTGAGATCAACAAGGGATCTTGTTGTTACGAATGCGCGTACAGTTAACCAAACAGCATAGTTCGACGATATTGCTCGCGTTAAGTGGTTGGTTTATCAAGGAGCGTACTTTTGTCTGAACCGGAACACACCGCTCTTCGCGTGCATGTCTTTCGTTTACGTGACGAGCGGCTTACGTTTTCTATTTGTTACGGTCGCAGGACTCTGATGTCGAGGTTCGCACAAGTGTGATAGTTTACCCTTCGGTAGGCCAACGGCTTCAAGTGCATGCGGAATAACTGTCGTCAACAAAACTGCAAGAACAAAAAGTAATAAGATGTTTATAACAGGTCACTCCTCACCAGTATTTAAACCAGAATCCAGATGACTTTCATACGCTTGTGATTCTACAATCAGGGGCGTCAAAACTGATGGAATGCAAAGATGCCACTACTCTCATATTTTGAAACAAAGAAATTGCATCAGCAAAAACTAAACCGCCAAAGAAAGCGGGAGAGAGATGGGGAGAGACAGAGATGCAGAAATGGCCCAAATATGAGAATGATAAGGAAATCCAGTTGTAAAAAATCGTACATGAGAACTACTGCACGCCACCATAAGGGTGAGGGAGAACTTCACGACCTCCGGAAGCTTGAAAAGAGGCGAATGATTACGACCTCGCGCATCCCAAGGAGAATGACCTATCCTCGCGCATCTTTCGCAGGTGGGAACTACCGCGTTCCAAATGACGCAAGATCCCCTCACCCCGTCCCGTTCGCGAAGGTATTTTCATTCCTTGCGCTTTCTCCTTGGCAGAGACGGAATAGTAAGAATCGCATCTTTGGTCGAGGGTCGGCCGGGATCGGGTCGGACTGGATACTAAGCATACGTGACAACTAAACCTGCCTTCTTGGCTGTTTCCTTCTAAAGCCGTCACATAATTTCCACGTAACTACTGTCAGCGTGAGGTGAAAGCCGCACATTTGAATGTATTCAGTAAAAAGATAAATGTCGATGAGAAAATGTATGTGATCTCCAAATTTTCTGCATAATCCGGTATTATCGTAGCAAATAAAAACAAGAAAGGAAACGATAGTGCGTTTTAGCTTGCACCCTCACTCGAAAAGCACAACGATTTCTATGATATTTCTTCTGGGTTATTTTCACTAAGACAACGACTTGTGAGAGGAGTTGAATAGAAGTAGGAGAGCGGAGTGGATTGCCTTGGCGAAGTTCCGCGACGTTCTCACGGATAGGAAAACACCACCGTCTTGAGAGCAGAGTCGTTCAACAGCATGATTCTCCCTGTACTGTTCTACGGATACGAAACGTGAAATTCAACGCTTGCAGAAGAACGAAAGTTAGCAGTGACAGCGTGCCATGGAGCGACGCATGGTGGGCATCAACAGATTGCAACATATGCCTAATGAAGAACTCCGATTTCGTTCTGGCGTGAAGGGCATCGTTGAAATGATGTACGCCAGGAAGCAAGCACACTTGAGATGGTCACGTGACAAGGATGAATGACAATAGATGAATGAAGCGGATTGTTGAATGGTGTCCACGAATGTAAGAAGAAAACTGGGAAGGCCGCCGTTGAGATGGAGGGATTCGCTTGTGCGCCTACATGGAATTACGTAGATGCGCCAAGCGCAAGATCGAATTGGGTGGAAAAATGTGGTTGCCAGCTGCATCGATGCAGGATGAATCGATGAAGTTACAGATGCCGAACGTATCTGAAAGCTAGTATTTTCACTAAACAATTTTCAATTTGCAATGAAAACCAAGAAGTTTATGAGGTAAGTGAGCAAACCGGAAGAAAAAAAAACTGCAATGAGACGAACGGAGCGGGCCAAAAAATATGTTAGACGGGAACGGTCAACGCCGAAAATTTTAAAGTCGAGGCGCACAAAGCAGTTGAAAATTTTCAACTTCAAGTGACGGAAGCGAGCTGAGGAATTTCATGCTGGAGAGAGCAAAACCAGCGAAAATTTTCCGAAATTAGGTGAGCCAAACGAATTGAAAATATTGCTAACATGGGCTAAGCATGACGAAATCTTTTTAGATAAAGCGAGCAAACAGAAATTTGTATGTGATATGAGAGCGAACCTTGAAAGAACTCGTCGCTGTTGCTTTATGCGCATTCTAAAAATTCCGTTGCTTTTTCGGTGTGGAAGGCCTACACGATAAAATGGAGAGCTTGCAGGAGGTGGCAATCCTTATTCAAATTTGAAAAACAAAGAAAACGTTACGGAACAGTGGAATATATATGCCATAGCAAGACAGCAAAAGAACAGGCGAAAATACGTGCTTTTACCTGTAGTTCAAAGAGCGAGAAAATGACATGAACGGCAGTGTACACAAGTAAAAATAAAAAAAGGAGAATAAGATCGAAACGGAAGGGAAGCGTCATCATGCATACAGATTTGCATGCGTAAGTCAGCAGCGAATGTGACAACATGAGAACAATACAAATATGTAAACAGGAGATTAATAAGGCAAAGCAAAATGTAATTTGTAAGACACATCTAGCATCGTTAGGGTGCGATACCTTTAACAGGGGGCAGTGTCTTCTCAGTGCTCGGATTTGATAATGACAGGCACGCGTAAACAAAAAGGTTGTTTCAGATAAAATTCTTTCTCTGCCTGAATAGGTAGCTCCTGTCCTCCTGACAGAGTTGAAAGGTTGGTCCTAGACAACGAATTATCGTTTTATTTGTTTTATTGCATCGCTTGCGAATGGTCTTGTGTTGCGGAAGGTAACACTGCGAAGTTCAACAAAGGATTTTTTTTTCTAAAAAACACTAGACAAAGGGCATTACAATGTTCATTTTCCTGTTTGTAGATCAGCGCGCAGGGAGACTGATAGACATCGATAGTATCCGACGACTACGTATCATTTGCTGGACTGCAACCCTGTTGAACAAACAATACCAGAGTTATGATCGGCGAATGATCTCCGGAGTGTCATCGGATAATTTACATGTGAACATTTTGTTTGGTCCTCACGCTACGCAATCTGTAAAGGTCCTGTACATATCTCCTGGACGGAGCGCAGAAAACGGAATTGAAAATCGTTTCCCAATCCATACAATTTCGGATAAAGCCTACACATTCCGGATAGCTTCCATGAACCCGTGCTCATGGCATTGAAGCGCTGCGAGAATTCAATAAAATACAACAAAAAAATCGAGAAGCAAACTGATCGTTAGCGAGTTATAAGCAAACCGTCGTTGATGAATAGAATTTTCATATTTCATAAAAACTGATGGGAAAATTTTCAAGTCTCGAAGCTCAATGAAAGAGAACTAAATATAAGATTGCAAGTAATTCAATTATAGTGCAATAATAATATTCGAGAGGATACTTCTGTTGAGGTGGATACTCTTCGTGAAATAATTATTTTGCAGATGACAGATAACTATTTTGTATATAACAGATTGTGATACCGTCGCGAAGAATGAAGTACAACATGATTGATAATGAAGTTAGTTACGCGTGACCGTTGATAATGAAGTTATGCTGCTATTTGTTGGTGGGCACGCAACTGAGTCCTTCGACGATTTTGGCGCTGTCGATAACTTGGATTGCGAACCGTGTACGAATACAGGCAGCCAGTTCTGCTTGCGACTACGTCATATGGGAAACGCGTCGTACTGGAGGCAGTTTGTGTGGTGAGAGTGTAAGGTGTGCGGGACGACGTGTGAGCATCGCAATTCTGCGAGATTTTTTTTTGAGGATTTTGTTTTCCGCAAGCACTTCATGTCCGCAATATATCAATAAAACTTGATGCATACGCTTCAGATATTAAAGTTGAGGTTTTAAGTACGATAGACGCGTAAACAAAGCCTCCGTTTTGACGCCATCCAAATGTGTGCAAATGCAAGTCTGTTTGCATGAGCGTTCGTTGGTTGGTCTAGGGATTAACTCATTTTGCACTTCGGAAGTCAGTGAGCGGTACAGGTTGATGGGTTGCGTGGTTCGTTTGCAAAGTTTCATGATCATTTGTTGCAGGGCCTAAAAATGACGTCACGAAGGCACTTCACAGAATCGATGAAAAGCAAATCAGAATGCATATTAAAGACTGTCCCAGTATGAACTGTAAAATTCCGACCAGCGACCGGTTGCATAGGCTTTTCAAAAAAAAGTTGTTCATTGTTTCATTTTCCAAAAAAAAGAAAACGGAACAGAATGTTGTTTTTTTCTGTTTCATGCAGAAAGCAAGCATTACAAACGCATCCAACTCCTTTAACCGATTGTTTCTCGAAATGATGATTAGGCGCTGACATTCTATGCATATACGATTTACTGTTCCCCAGTGTTTTGCTTGCTACCTTGAGTTCTTTTTCTTTTTCACTTTCTCTGTTCCTGCTTTACGTTTTTCATCCTTTTGAGTGGCTTATGGCGTAATGTCGAAATCGAATATGCGACTTACGAGTATCCTGTCCCTGTCCCTCGAAGTGTTTACCATCGGGGTAATCTGTAACTCCTTTTTGTCACTTCGTTCGTAAACAAACGTTTGTTGCTGTTGTTGTTTTTGAGTTCCCCTGCATAAACTACGCCTGCGACAGTACTGATAACGACGAGTGGAAAAGCCTCACCTGTGGCATACTTGGCCGCCGTTTAGAATTCGCTTGGGTTTTCTCGTAATATCGACTGAGCTTTCGATGCATGTTCACGGCAAAGCACTCCATTACCTTGATCATTAGCCACACTCTCGCGCTACACGATCACTGGAGCATTGCGTAGAAACGGATGTCTCCGTGATGCTTGTAAAAATCGCTATGCCAGATTTCAAGACCACCCCAGAATACGTGATTACAACCTGAAGAAAATGAAAATAATGCAAACTTCAGTGGTAACGCCTCAAGAACTTGGACTTTTTTTCCATTTTTACTATTGTGAGACATCTATTTTATGGGTGAGACTGATTTTATTTAGGTCCTTCGGAAAGTCAAATATTGTTGGGGATACGGACCGAAATTCGGCTACTCATCACTCACTGCTAGCTCATTTCTGCATCCCACTGCGCGAGCGTTTCTTATGTCTTGTTCTCGGGCGCGTGCCCAGTTTGCTTATGCGGCGTTGCGCTTGCGTGGCGTACGTACCTCGTCATCATAATTTTGGCAGTTTGCGTTTTGTGGCCAAGTACGTTTATTATTTATCCTGCGGTCATGGTGCAAGGCCTCTAATTTCATCGATGCGTTCGTGTAAGCTGTGTCGCTTCACATGTTATTGTGATGATTCACGTGGAAGATGGTAGCGCTGATTTTCTTCTTTGCGAATGACCTATGTTGCTCTGGTGAATTCGATCGATGCACCGCGTGCATGGTCCGTATTGAAGCTGTAGCTGCTCTATTATCAGATATTGCTAACAGTATGAAATGAAATAATTTTTATAAAATAACAACTCAGGCTTAATCGTGCTCTACTACTTTCTTGCAGTGCATAATTTTGTTTCCAGTTGAAAATGGCTCAACTGTATGCGCGTAAAGTGTTTGTGAGCCTCGCAAGGTCTCGGCCAGGTATTGTAGCGCTTACATCTAGCCGGACGCTCGCCACAGAAGCAAATCCGGAGGACTACGGATACTGTATGTTCGCTTTGACGTTTTCTCAGGCTTTCATGACAGTACTTTTTTGCGCGGTTGTCTCAACTGAATAGTGGAAATGAGAGAAATTATCGTGGAGAAAAAGCTGCCGTCAAAATAAGAAGTGTTTAATATTTAGGTAAATCTGAAAGCTGTAATAGATCTGGCATTGGGAAAGTATTGCCAACCGTGATAGTATATACGGGAAAGGGAGAGTAGAAATGACTAGATGTTGCGTTGTTATAGACGTATGCGTTGCTTCCTTACGCTGTTGTTACTCAACTCTTTCTCAGATTTCGATTTTTGCCAAGCATTAAGGTTTACACCTGTGCAGTCGAGATTTTGTTAGTTCATTGTAGTAATGTCGCTTACCTGCACTGCGACTGTATCCATTTCGTCCGTTGTCGTAAATAATCAGTCCCGTGAACAAGTTTTTGAGCATTTTTTCTAGCGCAGTGACTTTGAAGTACATACGAGTAGAACGTGCTTGCATATCTCATTTCCCATTCGGCTTCTTCTAACTTCTTCAATATCTGCTTTTTTCTTGACGCGGCTGCCGATACTAGCAAGTTTTGACAGAAATTGACAACATGAAAACTCGACTGACAATCATTAGTATGTTGGGATGAGATGGACATTGTTGAAAACTAACACTTTATTGAGAAGAGTTGAGAAGAGCAATTCCGAGGTATCATCACCTATGTGCGTTTATGTGGTCTCAGTGTTTTGCTAATATTGCTTCGCATTTTAGCGTCCATTATTTCTGAACCTATCGAACAAAAATCTAACCATATGGCTGTGATGCAATTGTTGCTCGAAATTGGCGCAATCTGGCAGTGTAGAGAAGTTCTGGTTAAAGCTGACTAGAACTGTTGCCTTTTTTTCATAAAATTAAATCGTAATGTAGCATGACTTGTTGTACAGTAAAGGGTCTAAAATGTGGTGCGTTTCGCTGAATGCAGTTTGCCCACTGGTTGCTTTTGGTGCATTAAATTTGCATATTGGTTAAATACGACGAGGTTGCAAACACACAGTCGCTGAGTAGCAGCTGAGCACGTTGCGCTTAAAAGCGTTTACATTCGTCACAGTTGAACATGGGATAGTTCTTCATATTCGTAGTGATGAGAATGATCAAACATAGGGGCTTGTGAATAATGCCGAAACGTTGTCGATGGGGAAAGCGATGCGAGAGAGGAGCTGAGAAAGGGAAGGAGGCGTCTTTATCCTCTTTCACCGCCCTCTCCATTCTTCCCCATGTTCCACAGTCGATAGAGAAGTGATAGATTCCTCTCGTTCGATTTTTTCCTAGAAAGCAAAGTGAAAGTTCGGGACTCTCATCCTGGATTTTGTGCAGGGATGGGGTATGTTGGAAGCGAGATAGAGCATTCGCTGGGAATTGAACCGTATCGTTCATGAGTTAAAACTGCCGACCGGAGAAACAGATCGGTACACGCATGTACAGGCACTGACATAAAACGCCTACAAATGCATATTTGCAAAGAAATAAGCTTACGACCCTTTTTGCTTCATTGCGTGTTATTTCTAGGTGATTAGTGAAAGTTATCGGTACGACGGCGTTTCTTACCACAACGCTGTTCCGTACTGCCGAGCATGGCAGTACATGGTAGAGACGTCGTTAATTGGAACATTCGCATCAGGCAGCGGAAATTGCAATGACATATGCACTCCAACCCCAAAAAGCGGTTCCTCGATTAAACGGGCATTTGTATGACTTCTAGAATACAAGCTACTTTGCGGGTACTTATATTCAAGAGGGAACTTTTGTCCAAACAGGAGCTTGCATTCAGCGCTTGTTTTCTTTTCAACGGATCCCGAAAGAGGGCTTATATTCAGTGGGGTATGGTAGGTTATTTATTTAATTCGGCGTTTGTTCTACTGCAATATTCTTTGACGGTTCTCGAAATCAAGGAATATAGCCGCTGCTGATCACATTAACCGAATGCGCGAATGTCTTCGATCATCGGCGACGCGCAAGCAAGTCTCTCTCTGCATCCATTGAACCCGTATTGGCTTTGCGGAATGTTACGGCCGCATTAAACCCAAGCCCTTCAATTTTTGTTTACTTTGCACATCCCTTTTTCTCCGACAGCACGAATTCATCGTATACTTGGTTGCTCATGTATGATGTTTCTCTCTTGACTGCACGATGAGGAAGCCAATAATAATAACTCTGCTTTAAGATCCGGATCCCCTGGAGGCAGCTACTGGGCGTGAAAAGAAGATGCTTCTAGCACGACTTGCCGGCGACGATGTAACTATAGCATTATCTATTTTTTCAACCAGTTATAAAATCCCCGCTGAGTTGTTTTTTTTAGTATACAAATTTTGCTTTCTGCATAACCGGGAATGGAGCTTGTTCGCAGTTCAAACCCAAAAATCCAAACCCATTGGGCGATACGGCGGCCTAGAACCGTATTTTACACACAGCGTTTGCTGTTGTAGGATAGGGTTTAAAGTGAGAACCAGTTGGTGCACTGCTTCACCGTTCTCACGTGTGCCGTTTGAAGGCAAAAATGGGCGAGTGGAGTCGCATTTATTATTGCAAAAATGCAAATTGTATTCGAGGTTTAGGTAAATAGCGCGTGTAATCTTGATCCTCCTCAAATCAGCGACGCGCATAAGCACTTTAAGTTGTGCTGGCTGGTGTACAGGTGTAGTGTTGAATGAGTGACGGCGTTTTCTTTTGCGATATTAGCGGTCTAGGTTGGCGTTTCTGGATTTTCTATTTTTGGCGATTCTAGCATATGCTATTACCCTTGTTCAAATTTTGCAGTTGCATTGAAATTGTTTTCAAAGTTGCTGAGTCGCTGTGGGTTCATCCGCTCAATTTGGACAGTATCTGATTTTTCTTCGTTGTTTTGACGATTCGTTGCTTGTTAAGCTGAGTGACATATTTCAGCGATACGAACCGAAGGTGTACTATAGAGCTGAAGTTTCGTCTCGTGAAAAGCCCAATCTTGTGCCATCACATTTTGAAGAACGTATCATTGGATGCATGTGTGAGTGGTCTTCGCTTTGCCTGCTTGCACAAATTTAACTAATGTTGATTTCGTTGGTGGACGATGAACTAGAATTGTTCTCTGAGCTAATTCGGAAACATCAGGAGGAAGGGTGCAGTGCTTTAACAAATTCGCATGAGTGCAGTGGACGAGTTTTTCAGCATTTTTCAAGTTTGCTTATTTCTCGAACTTTATTGCTGGAATTGTTATAACATCATTACTTTTAATGGGTCACATCTCAGTTATTGTTTACGTGCTGGTCGCCCATCGCTTTCCCGCAATGCCCGTTTCGCAAAAAAAAAAACGAGTAATGAAACCAACGACTTCGCAGTCTTTCGTTGATTGATCTGCCATAAATCTTCGAATTCAGTGTAGTATCACTTTCAAATTTTAAATTCTGTCCTCCCTTCCAGAACACAAACCCCCCGATTCCCCATTCGCTTCCCTCCCATCATTTTACTCTTCAGATTCGCTCATCTCCCCGTTCCCTCCCCAAGCTTCGAGGTGCTCCCCACCCCTCATATAGATTCTTAAATCGGATGTCTCGCCAAGTTTGCGTCCCGCTCGGCTTCATCGCCTACGAAGAAACCGTTTGCGTGAATTTCCTTCTTCCTTCTGAATCTTCGCCCTTTCGCTGACATCATAATATGATAGTGTGATGTCATATTTATACACCTAGATTGAAGCCCATTGCGAGTAATAACGCAACGATATTATTCTGTACGGGTTTGTATCTGAAGGTTCATGTCATTTTGCCCGCGAAAGACGTGGTAAAGCGCCGGTGCAATTTTCTCAGTTTTCGAACTAGACTTACGACTTTAGTCCCTATGTTTTGTGTGGAAGGTGTTATTAATAAACGCGAGAAACATTGTCGAGTAGTCGCCAGATTGCGGTTTGGGCAAACAGCTTTGGTGTGCATTTGTTGATCGATTTAATACTGAGCCCTGGTAGTACTGGTTGTGGAGAGGGTGTCTGATTTTTTTCTGTTCAGGTGAACCGGATAGCGGCCACGTGAATTTCATGATGATCCGGAAGGGACCGCCAAAGAGATGCGAATGTGGACATTGGTTCAAAGCGATTGATGCAGATCCGGAATCTGTGTAGCTATCTCATTCCCCATCCACAGACGATCATATATACTCAGCGATGTCGGATTTCTTTATTGACTATGTACTTCGTTTATAGACATGACGTGCGGCATGCCATTACCTGATGAAACCTCATTTCTTATCATGCACAAGCTCACCCAGTCTTAGGGGCTGACAGTTGGAAGCCACATCCTATTTTCGCGCTGAGAGCCTACGTCGTAACTCCAAGGAACGAAAGATAATGTGGAAAGAAAGAGAGGAGCGGAAAAAAATATGGAAGGGGCCTAGCTCAAATGAGCTCCTTATCCATATCCTATATCTCATAAGCATATTTGCAAAGGAGTGGTGCGCTGCTGACTGCCAATTCTGCTCTTTAATGTCGCTCATAGTATGCTTGAACAGGGAGTGCACTTTGGAAAATATATGCTTTTAATCACGTTGCTTCCATCCACCCCCCCCCCCCCCCCCCCCCCCCCCCCCCCCCCCTATCCTGTTTTAAGGCTTAAAGTGCTAATACGAGTCGTGGTTTTTACGTCAACGTGACAGGGACCGGACGCTGACTGTGGTTTCTTTCCGTCCATGCGAATGGTCCCCTACTTCTCCAAGTGCCACATTCGTCTTGTTCACTGCACAAGGCCTTTTCCCTCCAAGAAATATTCGCGCAACACCTCGCCAACATCCGCACATGGAATGCTGCGAATATTAAACCGCCCACGATCACGGCACTAGTAACTGCCGGTAAGTAACCTTACTCCCTCTCCCTAGCGCACAACGACGGGCGCCTGGTCAGAGTGTGAAATGGAAAACGTCAGAGGTGACTAAACTAGTACTACCGAGATAGCCCCGCGTTATCACTATCGTCCTTTTCACTCTAGGAATAACGCGCCAACAATGGGCGTCGACGACTGTAGCCCAGATGTGACCCTTTGACGAGCGGCGAAGTAACAAGCGAAGAGGACGTCGAAATAAGATTGCCCATTTACAAACACGTCTGAAAGGGAAAACACAGGACGCACAACGTCGCATCATTGCCTGAACAAACCCTTTTACACAATACCGCCGCGAAATACGCACACTTATGCACAGAAACAGGAAGGCGCATTAGTTACATATTACGCATGCACAGTCAACGGCCAGCACACCGTGCCCGCATCAACGAAAGTTGTCCTGTCCGTAACTGAAACAACACAAGATCAACGCCTGCGCATTCTCTTCCGTCTTTCTACCTCCCCACCCTACCGATAAAAACCTGTCAACCGTCATGCATACTACGCTAGTATAGAGTACACGATTGGAAATCATTCGCTTGCCGGCAGCATGGTAAAAACGCCACCATCTGCGCTAATGGCGAATTACGCCAATGCTTCTGAGTAAAACAACATCCGTTTTGGGGACGGCATGTTGTAAGCAGCACGCAAAATTTGTTTAGAGACAGTGTTAAGGGCCAAATATATAGACATTCATTAGAATGGGCAATTTTATAATGCAAAAGACATAAACTCTTCATTCCTCAGAAGCGCAATTTACGACGAGTAAAACGGTACTCCCACGCCCAAGCAGCTTACTTTCTTGCAGCTTAACCAAATGTGTGCCAACAGTTTTGTGCAATTGGGAAAACTATCTGAGCGTGGGTGCCGCTGCAGCATACGATAACGGGCATCTTCAGCACAACAAGGATTAAACAGCAAAACAAAAACTTGGCCACATTTTTGCAACATTGAAGCGCTTTGCGCAGTAATGTAACTCAAAATGAGCTGCACGAACGCTGTTGGTTAGCTGTGAAGATCGTGCGTGGCTAAATGCTAAGGCGCGTGTGGCTAGTAATCAATTCCATTTAGTGTCAGGCGCTTAGGCACTGAAAATTTGGAACAGGCGAAATGCCCCTCTCGTTTAGCGTTTGGGAAATCATGCCACCGCCCTCCCGTCTCTTCTATGCGTGATAGCGAGAAATTCTGTTTGCATCCTGAAAATTCAACGTATAAACAAGATGGCATCATGTTGACTTACTCAACCAAGTTGGCGTTCCAACGCGCCTTTCATACTACAGTATAGATTGCCAAATTAACGGGTCGTGCAGCCAAGTTTAAAACATGCTCGCATAATTGTAAGCGACAGTAATGCAAATATATGCTCCAAATTTGCGATGCATACTGTGTTGCAAATGCAGCTCAAATTCACATGTCGACCAGCATGACAGAAATAAACTGGAAAGTTCGTGACCGAGGCCCAAAATCGACGGTTCAACGGAAAAACGCTCGGCCCCCTCCACCGCATGTAAAGAATTGGAGGCTTCCCGAAGCACTTTTGCGCAGCAGCTGTAAAACTGCGGCCTCGAACTTCCCACTTCCAACAATGAATATAAACAAAAGAAGATACACTCAGGGAATTTTCAAGAGACCGAAAAGAGGCAATGAACGCGGCGACAACAGTGTCGAAAGTGTGCACATATCGCAGAGTTGACTCGAAACAACACAAATGCGGCAATACTTCTGTACATCTTCTTATTAAATCGATCAAAAAATGCATACCAAAGCTGCGGTTAGAGATTACTTAATAGGGGAAACGCAAATCAAAAAAAAGAAAGAAAACAAACCTCTCGGACCACCCACCACTTGGTGCAACAAAACAAGACACAGATGGCGTTTAGATTTCTGCAAAATGCTCCTTTCGCTGACCACATTACTTTCAGGTATCCCTAAAGACGATGGAGACAGACTACACTGAATTACTCTATTCGCCTAATTCACTGCGCAATTTCCTCATAGGCAGTAGCTCATCAAGCCAGAGGCTAGCGCAACGCGTGACCTCTGCAAATGTCCCAGCAACTTCGCCCTCACAAATAATTATTTTAAAATCGAAACACCTCACCTCCTCGAAGAAGAAGAAGCAATTAGATTTAGAAAAAAAAAGAAACGAAAGAAAACAAAGCAACTCCAGACAACTTGTTATTACACATATTTGAACACATCTTCCCATCTTTTCATTCCTAATAGGAGCGTGGAAACAGTACTGACGACCGGATCATAAATGCTAAATTACATGTATCAGAAAACATTTTCGCGCGTGGGGAGAGGGAAAGGGAAGCAGTGAAGAGAAGGGGAAGGAAGACGGGCATACAGTAAACCTTTACTTGTCAAAAACCTAAATTAGGCCAATAAAACTGGCATTGTAACCTTGTGCCTTAAAGGTCGCTTCCTCATGCCCGGAAAATTAGTGTTGTTATAGCATCTGCCACCTATCATAGTACCCCTCAATTGTCAATCACATGACAAAAACCAAACAATTCTATGACAATAATTATTAGAAGTTTTACTAAAATTAACAAGAAAGTGACATACTGATATCGATATAAGTTTTTTGAAAAACAGCCCACACAAATTTGTCCAATTTTCTATACAATTTGCAACTGCATAGTTAAGCGAAAATTCAGAAAACTGCTCTGCATATATGACATCCCATCAAAACTTAGAGGCTTCCAACTATCCATGACATCATCGTAATACTAATTGGTCCCCAGTGAGTTAAGCATGCAAGTAAACTTGTTGGTTAGAAAGCAGTAACGTGTGGGCACGGCACGCCATGTCATGTTGTGCGCGCTGTCACAAAACAAGTAAAACGCGTCCTCAGCTTTCCCTGCCTTCTCACGACTCCGGCTCATCCAATTGAACGAGCTGCGAATTGGGCGAGTTGGACGCGACGACCACTGCGGCAGGTTGTTCCACCTTCATGGGTGCCCTTCGAGCCCGCTTCGCGCCCAGCAGACCGTCGGCTGCGAGAACCCTGCAGCATCAACACTGAACGTCCACACGATCCATGTATGCCAATAAAGGCTGTTGATTTCGCACATAGAGTGTTGATGTATTTTCTGCCTTTCGACGTATGTTATATCAAAAAACGCAACGGCATATTTTCGTGCTACTAAGCTGTATATCCGAATCATGTAACTTTTGTGGTCGTTGACGTCCCATAACCAAACTCTTCTCGCATGTTTGCGAGACATGACCACCCGTATCGAAAAAGTAACGCCAACATGCATAGAAAAGGACAGCGATTAGGTTCCGATTCAATGTTAACATAAATCTCTTATGGGCATGTGAAAAGCTGCAATGACAAAACCGATTCTGCAACAACTTGAACTGTAAAAATTCTTTCTTATAGTGCCTGTGCTAATAACTACAATTCCTACTTCAACTATGATTTCATATGAGCACAGCAGACATACTGGTAATCACTATACCCAAACAATACAAAGCGCGCATTTCACATCTCTCTAGCAATATGTGATTTCAAGCAGCCACGTCTGTCGAACACCTGGCGTCTTCCGCCCATAAAATCACATTCTCTCCCTGTTTCTTACATGAAACTTCCTCGGCAACTTCGATTCACGGCATGACTACGTTCAGTGAAACTCTCATGCACCATGCGACCGGATGAAAGTCAAGTAGATTCGACCCTATAAGACTCCACTGGCGCATTTCACCCGCCAAATTTTTTACGACGTGTGATCACGCAATGAGCAGTAGGTATGCACGTAAAAAAAACGAATAAACTAAAAGAAAGCAGCTCACCGGTAGCAAAGGACAGTGTTGGTAACGGCGAGCGAAACAATGACGACAAACGTGACCAGCGTATAGCCCCAAAACATGACCCATGTGGTGGTGATTTGCCAGTAAAGTAGGTACGCACTGACCACCATGCGGAACAGCATAAACGTGATTATGTTGAGCAACGCGATAATGCGAAACGCCGTCGACGTCTTCGCCACCCCGTAAAGGTTGAGCAGTGAGCGCGAGTGAAGGAAAATGCTGTTCAACTCCATCAACAGACCGCATACCACTACGCCTGCAAATCAATTCGCTATTGCATCGCAGATGGTTAGCTCTCATGGCAATACTGCAATAGCCTGATTTTGTGACAATACTGAAGATGGCTAGCTCTCATTACAATACAACAAATGCTTAGGAATCCATCCGTCAAGCACCGCAATATACCACGGTCGAATCAAAACCATATGCTGGACTCAAATTTTCAGTTCGCTTCACAGACACAGTATTGGGATGTTTGCATGGGCTACTGATGAAGTCCAAAGTATAGCGGGGTGCATGATCTCAGCGTTGCCAAGCAGGTGCAGTTTAGTTCTTCATACTGCACAAAAACTCCATTACGTCCACTCTGTCATTGCCAAATACTGAGTGCCTCGGAGTTTACCTTACTGCCATGAATAAATTCGCTTCCCGTACCCCTCCCCAATAAATCTAGGGATGTGAATTACATAACATGCTTTTTAATTGTCGCGGGGAAAAGGCAGCAGAAAGGGATCAGAAGAAGGTGACGGAGTGAGTGGTGGAGGGGGGGGAAGAAGGGGAGACGGGAGATGCGGCCAGAAAAATTTTGAGCCTCCACTCTTTTTAGCCTGATGAAGAAATTTTTGCACTGGTGAAGATGACTTTTACTGGTAGAAATTTTAGTGGCACTTTACAGTTGTCGTAAGTTTTAGACTTTTTGAAGCAAAAATGCATGATCTGACTGAAACATTAGATTTAGTATTTTTGCGACTAAAAAGTCTAAAACTTACGACAACTGTAAAGTGCCATAAAAATTCCTACCAATAAAAGTCATCTTCACCACTGCAATTTCCCTTATTATTCCCCTAGAACCTCGTCTTTTCTCAAATTTTTTCATCCCACTCCTTCGGCTATCCAACATAACAACTCCTTCCCCCCTTAACCATCTCTTTTTATAACCATGGATACGCTAATACGCTCATCCCTGACAGGAAATAGGACTGGAGGATAAATGGCGGTCTGGTTAGGAGATGAATGGAAGGGAAGAAGTAGGGTGCTAAAACCCGCATAAGGAGAGGCGGTTTCTTTTTTCATTTCTCCTTCCCCCACACCTTCTCCGACGGATGGACACTAAGTTCGAAATTTAAATTTCAGTGGTTCATGACAGCAATCTATGGCATTATCAGAATGCTTCAGGCTTTTAAATTTGCAGCCAAACTGGGGGGGGGGGGGGGGGGGGGGGGGGGGGGGGGGGAGAAACCTAAGAACTGCCTCATATTCGAAAATATTGTTCATGGCACTTTTTTTTCGAAATTCGGTATTCATGAACGTTTTTGGAGGAGAGGAAGAGTAAATTTCAAAGGAGAGGGGGGATAAATTACAGAGAAGAGGGAGGGTAAATTACGGAGGAGAGGGGGATAAATTACATAGGAGACAGGCGATAAATTACAAGGAGCTGCGGAGAGATGAGACAACGGTTGAATTTTCCAGCTGCTTTAATACAAAACTACTGGCATTATTTAATAAAGGCAGGGCAGGATGGGGAATGAGCAAGATTACAATGCCGTCTATTAGGAAGAACAACTAAACTGCATTAGAAGTGAACATGCGGTGCAACTAGAAGTGGAAGTATGAGCTAACTAACCCAGGAAGTATCCAGTGATGAACGTGGTAGCGAAAGCGATGAGCACAATGATGTGGTGGAACAGCAGTTCCATTATACGCAAAGAACGTTCATTGATGAGCAAATCGATGAGATCGTGGACTAAGTAGCCCGTCGACAGAAGTATCTGAAAGATTATCACGCGCGCATAAGCGTAACTCAATTTTTTTTGCCACCCATGATCTCCACGAGAAGACAAGATGAATACTACCATAGGTCAGTCCTTATTCTTAAAAAAAAAAATAAATAAATCACCCAACAACCACTGAAACAAAAACTGCAAAATGGAAAACTACTACGCTACGATCGAAAAATATCGTACATGCATCCTGTACAGCATACGCAACCACATGAGCTACGCAACCGTCCAATATCGTCGCAGTGAGTGTTCAAGCGGATTCCGTTTCAAGAACAACACGAACAACAGCTGACCAGATAGTGGGAGAAGCTGTTGCTAAAGTAGACCATATCCTCCAACAGCTGAGGATAGACCAGGCAAGCGTAAAGTGCCCATGAGCCAGACACAACCGAGTGGATCAGCGAGACCGCTTCATTCGAGATGCGCCACTTCTTATTCGGTGGAACTACCTGCAAAACCGTGTACCTTTTACGCGATTCAGCGCGCAAAGAACAGTTGAAAATCGAGAAGTATCAGAAAAAATTGTTGGTATGCAGAACAGTTTTCGATGCACTCCGGTTGTCTATAGCCGAAAGTAACGAAGCGACGCTTGTTTTGCGGATCATGATGTAAGCAAAAGTGTGCATTTATCTTCATTCCCCTGCTTCTCCTTAGTTTCCAGTTATTTTTGTCGTCGTTTGTGTGTCTTGCCTGAAGTTCGGCTGTGCGTGGCCTATCCAAATCGGTCTCGCGATATCGGAGTATATAGACTTCTATACAAATCCCATCTGGTCCATTATTCCGGGTTGAATATCACAGCAACCGAAAAGGAAAATTTGACTCATTGATGAATTTTGTTGCGATTCAGCTCTATCAAAACCGCATACTCAAAAGAACATTGATTTCTACTTATTTTAGCTGCCACAATGTTAGCAGTGAGGCTGAGCACTTTCTGTGACCACGACTGTCATTAGTTTTCCAACTGTCACTTATCTGACCAAATTCTTCAAAAAAAGTACTCATAAAGCAGCTAAGCAAGAGCAAATTTACTTTAAAAAGCTCAACCCAATCTTTCTACGTCACTGTGGAACGGAAGAAACCTCTGCATCTCTATTAGCAGGCGCTGCTGCATAGCCCTCCCTCTTCAACAGAATTATGCCCTCAATGAATATCCGAAGTATGCCCTCAATGAATATCCACCTACCTCAATTTTCGTTTCGAGAACTGCGGGTGAATGAAAGTGCCTCTAGATTCAATCAATTTATGAAAAGTAGCGTACTCAGCTCAAACTTTCTTTAGAACGGAAAGCTGACCATTCCAGGGATTTTAATAAGGGTTCCGCGGTAATTTACTGCAGTGACACGCACCAACCTGCGGACCACACTCAAATCTTGAATTCAAAAGATCGTTGAGGCTAGCTCACTTTAAAAATTCGGCAGCCTTTTTTAAACGACAAATTTTTAAATCTGAGGATCCTGTTATTTTGGAAAAAGCTAGCTATGCCCTCTTTAGCGCCCAGACTACTGAGCAGTGATAGACAGCCATCATAAACACAACATGCTTGTTGCTTGAGTATTTAAAACTTTTTGCGGTCGTTGTAAAGCGAACCAACAAATCGGAAACATATTTTCCAAACATCAGTTCACTTTCTTCATGCGCATCCTCTCGTTTTTCATCAAAGTAATCGTTTTTCGCGCACCTTCGAATACTCATACAGTAAACACATCCTTTTCCTCAAAACAAACTAAAAGCAAACAGGTATGCTCTAAGGAGGAGAAATGTTCGGGCATACGCAAGCAACTCCGCCGAACCTCACGAGATTTCGATAGCCTGCGTAGACTGATCAAGAAGAAGATAAAATTCGAAGTGAGACTAAAGGTAGCTAAAAAAATTTTTTAAAACACTGGCATCCGCATTTGAAAGCCGCCAAGAAACCTGCCTGGTTTTAGAAAATCGGGTAAAGTTGGTACAAACTGCGAAATAAAAGGAGGACGAAATGATGACTGACCAGAAGAGATTGACTGCTGCGTATGTCGACTTCACCCTGGCGCTCGTTTCCAGCTCCATTTTGACGCCATCCGAAGTAAGAAAATGTACGAAATGTGCAGCGTCCGAACAGGTACCACCTCACTGCGAACTGCATCAAACGAAAGCTAGCGAAAGACAGCAACACCTGAACGAACACAACCAATTATGGTGTAATCAAACAACCACCTACCGTACAGCACCCACTTAAATATATGCCCTCAGATCCACTCCCATTTTGCATACATAGCGTCCGCAGCCGACCTCTGAGCAGACAAGAACAATTTCCGCTCGTTTTAAACGGCTACCGGTATCTTAGCATCCCCACTTTGTGACAACCAGCTACCAAAAATGACCGCCAACACGTACGTGATAGCCCTCAGTTACTGAAAGCGTCACCGTTGGCCAATCTTTCTACTCTAAAAGCGGTTAACTTTCATAGAACCCCCGCACTGAGATGAGAATCGACAGCTGATATAACCCTGCAAATTTCCGGTCCAACTTGGCCACCTTATGCAATACTCTGTCGAAGTTTCGCTCGCTCTAATTTAAACTTTTTCTGATGCGTCTCAACCACTTTATTCTGAGAAGTTTTGACGTAAACGGCACTTTTTTAAAAATTTTAATTCATTTTTTTTGCCATTTTCACGTTGCCTCAAAGACTTCTCGCCGCACGCCGCCAGCCGGAAGCTGCGTACTCAGTGTGATATTGGGTCTCGAGAGCACCTAACGATATCGTTATATGCTGAATTTTTTTAAGATATGGTTTGATCGAAACACGCATCGAATGCTGCTGGCGTTTTAAAGAAGAAAAGAATAAAAACGATCACATTACACGTCATCGAAACGATTCTTTTCATCGAAACGATTCTTTTTACAAATCATAATCATCACAGCACTCAAACTTGGATAATTAAACTGATGGCTCCATCTAGACTGTAACGTTAGCGCGACCAAACAGTTACTGTTGCTGCCCGCTGTTCACAAGGCTGCAAAATATCGCATATAATGTATATTTCACTTATGTCAGTCTCTACAATTATATTAATTGCATTCATTGAACACATTTCAGTATTTCGTCGCTGAACCCTGTAAGAAGAGATCGATTGCGACAGGGCGAAAAAAAAAACTGTGAGAAACAACACCAGTTAGGATTTTTGAGCATTTTAAAACATTCACATAGCCATATATGCGACTGAACGGGGTGTGAATTAAACGCGGCCGCCCTCCGCAACGTTCCGATAGATGAAGTGCATGCGGAAAGAATCCCACCCGCTCATCGTTGATGTGGGAAGACGTTTGTGAGTATTCCTTAGAGGCGATTCGCACTGGTCATAGCTTCTGACTTAAAAAACAGCAAATGAACATTGCGCCATTGTAATACTATACTGAGAAAATAAATAATATACTTCATCCCTCTAAACAAAAGATTTGCTGGAGCTTCATTTTTAAAAAACCTTACGCTGGGTGGAATGGATGGAAACTCCTATCTGAGAAGAAATCCCTCTCTCTCCATCCCCCTTTTCATATTATGATTGCAAGTTACCCGATAGGCCTGTATTTTAGTACTCTTCTGTGTTCCTAGTTAAGCAAGGAAGGCTGGTGCGCACACACTCCTGCGTTTTGGGTTATTAGAAACGGGATATTACAAATTACGATTTCACCGGGTGACAATGCCGCAAAACTATTGACGGCTATTGCATCAGTCGGTTTCATAAATCACCTAGAAATAAAAAAGCATGCAATATGTAGTCATGTTCCTGTCCAGCCGATTTTTCGGTCGAGCCGATGTTTCGAAAGTTCGAGTTTATGCGGTTTCGCTAAATTGGATTTGCAAAGCGCATTACACGTGCACCTGTATGCGTGTGTATTTGTCGCCGTAAACCTCTAAATCGAGAATCACAAAATTCCGTGTATACAATGAGCTAAACCGATGCGCAATTTGAAATCAAACTTGAGTGACAGCTGCACAAAGCGGTTGAAACATTGCATACTGGGAAGCACCCAGCATACGATCGAGCCGCGGAACACGCGGAGGAAGGGGTTTCCCCATGGAATGAGGAAGTTCATTAATGGATTTCTCTGATCGCTGGAATGTAAAAACTGCACACTGGACACCCTTCACGACCGCATACTTGGATCGGTTAGTTTAATATTGTAGTGAGCTATGATGAACAACATGGAGTGCTTGCTGATGAGCTCCCATAACCTGCGCTTTCGCAATTCCATACATCAGAATGGCGGGTTTTATAAGATGTCCGCAAGCATGTACTGCAAATATGCTATATAGCACGCATTCATAAACATACCTTTTTACGCTCTTAGGCAAGTTTGCATTGAAAGTGCGCACTGTTCCTTACCTTGCTTGTTCGCACTTATACAGTCTGTCCGGCAGTCTCAAATGGAAAAGTGCCGAAGCTCCGGTTATCAAATTTGGAACGCCGAGTACTTACCCCACGACGAACGTCTTACTCCGTTCCACATCATATTGTTTCCACTAAATCGTTTCATTTCCGTTACAGGCTCAGAAAATCAGGAAACGTCGACCTGATTCGATGATTAGGGAATGCTCCCTCCTAATCAACACCTTCCTCCCATCCCCCCGATGATACGCCTCGTGACTTCCGATGCATGCGCAAAATCCGTGGCGCGGATTTTAATTTTCATTTACCATTCGGATGAAAATAACACTGAAGGGAACCTACCACTCCTCTGGCGACGGTGGAAGCTGCATGGCACGAGGATCAAGGAGAAAGGAAGGAGATGGGAAGAGGAAGACGCGTCTTCGTTATTATCTCCCCTTCCCTCTCCACCGATAACGTCAACTGTATTTACATGCCTCTACACTTCACTATTCCCATCATTTCACTGACCAGCGAACGCTTAATGTTCAACTTTGACGAACGAAAGCGCGCTCAACCGCAGTCATTCTGAACTGCCTCTCTGCGAATTCGCCACTCAAACTGTTAAACGGAATAAATGACGGCTGGAACCTACCGCATTCAACGCTTTGCCGGTGATGGCTGGTTGGATGCAACCGTAGCTCCTCTTATGGCCGGCGGACTGCGGCTGCATTGACGCGCTTTATGTTAAAATGCTCAAATTCGCAAGTTAAGGTGTCTTCGTATTTTTAGCTTCCGCTTGATGAAAGCAGTTTGACTTGTAATGCTGTTGAACTTAGAAAACAAAATGCGAAATTACGTTTTCAGCAGCGATTCAAAGCCTCATAGTTGACAAACAATTTAGCTATTAAAAGTAGTGAAGAAGTACATCTGACATGGCAGTGCCAAGCGAATTTCACATATCCATTTTTCATGGATTCTTCCCGTAATCTTTCCTCCAGAGTAATGTTTAGGACTCCTTTCCATCTGGACCTGAGAAAATGACGGCACTAGGACATTTGCTTTCGCTCGAAGACAAAACGGTGGGAAAACCTTTTGAGATTGAGAAAAGGCACTGGAAAAATTTCTTGCGAAAGATTTTGAAAAAAGGGTACCCATCAGATTCTGCTGGTTTTAATCGCTTGGATTCAGTATTTCTTAAATCGTGGCATACGATTCGGTCGTCATGAATACTCGAGATTTTCTTAGCCGCTCCCCTCCTTTCCTTCCTCACCCCTCCCCCCGACAACGACACTGCTAATGGGATTGTCGTTACGTATTTGACAGTTTCTTCCGTCTCTATATGCCATCAGGCAGCGAATAACAGAAGCCTTTGAGAAAGATGCAAATAAGAAAACACGCAAAAACATACCTGGAAACATCCTATTCCAAATTTTTTCCACTCATTTGAACTCCATTCCGTGATGTTCATATCTGTCTGCTTAGTGATAAGGTCGGTTAGGGGGAATGCTTTTCCGGCCGCTAACCTGCAAACCAATTCACGCTGTTCCAGTTTACTTCTGTTAGTACGATAAACGCAACCTCTCCAACTGCTTCGATAATACGATCATCCAACAACATTCAGCTCGACAAAAGCGCCAACATAAAAATGATGGTAGTGTTAAATTGCGTTACTGGATATTTGTATGGTATATCATTTTCAACATAACTCATTACACAAACAATTCTGTCGTTTCTCATACTTTTTACAACAGACTGCTGCGTACGCACACTGCAGCAGTTAGCAGTGAGCTGTTTTCCTGCAATACGAGTTATAGATGAGCTTACCACCCCTCCCTTTCAATTCCCGTACTTTATTGCGATCGCAACTTTCAGCTGCGCGATTTCTTTTCCCCTTTCTTTCTTTTAAAACCATTATTCTTGAACCGACTGCGATCTATTGCGACCACCCCTTCTCACCTAGAGGTTGGTCAGATTGAACAAGGTCTAGTATGGCATGAATAGGCCCGTAGCGAAGACAAAGGGAATGGACTAGGAAATTCTCCCTCCTCTTTCTTGTTCAAAAATGTCAAAGCGGTTTAGGCAATTAGAAATGTAAAGTGGTAATGCAAAGATTTCGTTGTAGCTTCTAGTCCGCTACGTCCTCATTGCTCTAACATTGCCCAAACCTATCTTATACTCCTAAGAATAACATATTTTAGACGTGTTTTAACCTAATTATGAACGGAAATACGACAGTTCCGACGATGGCCACCTTGTGACGGTAAGGCCAGCTGTTGGAGTACCGTTTTTCAAATTCTTTTCGAAATTTTCAAGTTTGAGTATGCTCAATCGGTCGGGTATGCTCTAAAACGCTCAAACACGCCTTTACATTTTTTAAAAGACATGTTTCTCGAGATATGACCAGTTGAAAAAACGAACCTTGGCTCGCTGCCTGCGAAGAGAGGTTACAGAAAACATCAACTATAAGCACAATGCACCATTGTCAAAGACTCGCTCACCACCCTCCAACATTTTCTCGCACCTTACCTAACGTATCAATTAGCGCATCGTAAACGCGCCGATCTCCTCCGCCATTAAAGAAACTATGCAAACATACAGCCGATTCGCTCAAAATAAAATCTACGTGGGAATGCGCGTTAGAACACTGGCATGTCATGCGGTTTGGCAACTCGCCAGTCAAATCATCCGCTTTCGTGAAGTCGCTAAAGACGAAAATTCAGATTTCATCCGACTGGACCGCCCGCACTAAATGCCCACTTCCGCGACCCGATCGGTCGTAAGGCCTTCAAGGAGAATAAATCTGCTGAGCTCGATGGACTAGTTAAAAAAGTGAGCAAGGGAGCTGACACCCAGAATGTAGATTACATATAACAAAGTTCGTAACTGTTCCTTCACTGGCCCCTTGTTGGAATTACCAGAGAAACAGATAAGCACGCATACAAGCTCACGCATTCTGACAAACAGGAAGTCGCCATAACTTGCTCTATAAATCGCAAAATTTGTACAGTGGCACAGAGAACAACCAGAACCACCCTTTGAAGCGGAAGAGGGGGAGAGGGGAAGGGACGGGAGCCGGGCAGAGGAAAGAGGAAAGGCGCGAAAAGAGAAAACTTTCCAACGTGACATCTATAATCCACTGCTCAAAAATCTTTTGCTCTTTATAGGGCATCGTGTTTCACCTTTTAGAGGGGAGGCGATGGTACCTTGTCAGCACAGCCTGAGTATCGCATATGGGCATCCTTCCCCTCTCCCCCTCCCATTTTCCCGTAACTTTTGGGAATTGTCATTGTCAGACCAAGGGCTTTGGGGACCTGAATTTTGCGGTTTTCGATTTCTGGGCCGAAAACGCTTTGGACTACGGAAATGACAAAATTGCTTTTATTAGCTCACAGGCGATAAACCTTTAGGTTTTCAGGCGATCCTGATCAAATTTTTTAAAACTTCCTACTTCTAGTGAATGTCGACGAGTGGCTACCGATCATTCCTGTGAAATCCCCAGATCTGCGGAGCAGCTGCCCATGTATGTCCTGTAGAAAAGACTGACCAATTAACGCTATTCTTAGACCAAAACGCAAAAATATCAGAAAATATCATCTCTATGTACCTATTCCACGATCCATACAAAACCGTTTTGGAAACAATTTATCGGACAGCGCCATTTGGCTGAGCACATCAATCCTTAACAAACGCAACAAAACAGCATGGCAGAAACAACCGAAATAAGCAACCATACGAATACGCAAAATCGATCGAATCAAAGAACACTCCTCTATCACGAACGCTAGGCAACAAAAAAAAACTGAGGTGGCGTGAAGTGTGGTGGCGTGACGGTATGTTGCATGTGAAACTTGCAGCTTGCAAACGTTAACAACTATTCACTAAGTCTCGTCATCGTGCCTTTTTGCTTCGCCTACTTGTTGTCCCTCACGGAGCACATAAACATTTACGGACACCATCCGCAGTCCAACATCATCACGACACCATAATGCGTGTGCAGTCTTCATAGTGACCAAAACAAATAACCTTTGCACACCGAAATTTTTCCTTTCACTGATTCCGTATCCCGATATGCGAATCCAAGCAAGCAAGTGTATGTAAAAACAAATGGTAGTGCGTGCCTGCGTGTTGCCATAATACCCGTCGTTGGCACTTCCATCCATCACATTGACAGGTTTCATAAGTTACTATAAAAAATAATCAAACTTTTGATAATGCACCACGATCGAACCAATAGGTCGTAAAAATGTTCTGCTAAAAATTTATATCCACTTTTCCGTTCCCTATTTCCACTTGTTACACGATCGACTGTAGCGTCCCCTTAAATAAAGTTCTACGTACCACGCATTTAGTGCATGTAACGTCCCCGAGTCGGCGAATCTGTTTCAGACTTGGTGAAGAGGTCGTTTTATGCGTAAATTATATGTGCCAAGTTTCTCGTTTCTAGCTTCAGTGGTTCAAGAGTTCGGATTACAAGATGGACAGACGGAGTGACAGACGTTCGCCTATACAGAAACATATAAGCACGCACAAAGAAGACGTCGCCAAATCGCATGAAAACTATTGTTCGCTGCATTACCTAACCGATATCTATTGAGCGTTCGGGAGCGCAGATTGACTATGTTCGTTTCTAACTGAAAATGGATTGGGAAACAACCGTGAAAAACGTCGACCTTAACAGCACCTCTGAGAACTGTAAGCGGCGATTCAGCGATTCGAACATCAACAGCACAAGCGAGAAATGATGACAAACACAACTATGACTCATTAACGGCGCAAACAGTGTACACGTTTCACTGCATGACACTCAAACATGTACCCACAAACATTTGCAAAATCAGTAACAACAAAGACGAGGCACTTCTTATTCCCCTCCCCATTCCGCATCACTCAGTACTAAAGGTCAACAATTTAGAAACGTAGCAGGACGCCTGGCGCAATATGTGCTGTCCGGAATTCATTTTAAAACGGTCTAGTAAGTGTCCGGAAAACAAGTGAAGAAAGCCTATTCACGTTCGAACATTTCTTTGGGACCTGTGATCAAATGGTTGCTTTTCGCCGATGCGTTCAACAAAATGTCGGCGGTCGTTCGCGACAACGGAACTTTAGCCGTTATTGGCCCAGCTTTCTTCGATGTCCGCGCTCCTTCCCAAAATTTTCCATTTCTTGCACACGGAAATTCGTATTTCGTACTGTCTTTGATGTAAGCTATAGCTTCCAATGTTTTGCATCTGCAAATTTGGCTAAATGAAATGAAACTTGCAGTAACTATCCCCTCTATCAACTTTTCTGCCCCCCATAATTTTTCATATGCCCAGCTGAAGTGATCCGAGCTGACATAAGCTGACTCGTCATCAAAACGCGCGAATGTTGGTTGATCAAAACGCTTTTGGATATGCGTTTGACGAACTTGTAATGTTCGAATTCATCAACATTCATCTAAACGTCCAGACTGTACAGTGCGCATTGCTTACGGGGATATTTTTGAAGCCGATCTGAACAAAGTGATCACAGCTGAGCGCCGTACAAGTATACGTGCCCGAACCAAGGTACCCTCTCCCTACTGCGTTTTGCGCATCTCAAATATGTGAATAAATTCTCAACTAATTCGCACACATGAAATTTTAAGGCGCGCCTTAAGCTTGATTCGGGTGCATGCATTTCGATATTGCCTCCTGGATGTCGTTCATTGAAGCATTTGCACCACAGGAAGGCTATATGAAACGTTTACTTATTGCACGGGAAAGTCGTACCTCACACGCCAAAAGATGCTAGAAGGGTTCTGTCTTTTAATATGTAATGTTCAGTCAAAAGCATCGGTTGGCTCAAAAAAAGGAGGGGTATGAGGCTGGGTGAGAGGTGGAGAGCTGGGAGCAATGGAAAATTGTAGTTTCGTAAAGACGCACCTGCTTTCCATTTCTAGTTTCTGTACATCAAACAAGCCAGTCCCGTCAATCACCTCTCAAAAAAAGTGCGTCTCGGGAGTGGAGAAGGGATGCGGCGGGGCAAGGGTGCAACAGATTTGGATATTTTCGAAATTATCATTTTGAACTGAGCTGAATCCATACGAATAGCGAACGGTTCGCATAGCGACGAAGCTCTGTACATACATGCCAATGACAAGACTAAACATTTATAACTGCGTGCACACCTGATGCGCTTTGTACTTTCACAAAAAAACAACAAGAAGGCGCGAGAATAGCAGTGAGCAACTGGAAACCGAATCATAAAAGCATTGAAATCTTGCAACTGGGAGAACCGGATTTTAATCAAAAAATAAATTATACTCTTTATACACCGTTTGAACATTAAAGAACAATAAAAGAAAGATAAATACCTGGGCGAAGCGATTGTTCGGGGTGGTACACCAGCTTAGGTAGTGCACCATCCCCAGCTGGTATACCACCCCCCTTATTGCACCACCCCATCTGGGTGCGCCGTCGGGGGTGGTGAACCATCTGGGATGGTGCACCATTTGTTACATGCTTTCTTTATTGTAAATAAAGATTCTCTCTCTCTCTCTGACGTAGTTCATCAGCTGTGATGATGAACCATCAGGTCTGGCGGACCATTTGGGGTGGCGCACTAGCTGGAGTTGTGTACTAGCTGAGGCGGTGCACTTGCTGGGGTTGTGTGCATCGTCTGGGGTTGTGCACCATGTAGGGGTCGTGCACAATCGCAGAACAGCTGGTGAGGCTATGCAGTAGGGTCGTGGTTGAAATGTATATGTTTGCAGAATGCATGCACGTTGGGGATATTGGAGTGCCACCTTGATTTTCCTTATCTAAATGATTTTAATTTCCGCTTGTTAGTTCATTTATTCTTATATGCTTCCTGCACCAAAAGCTTCTGTTCGACCTTATAGCGTATTATTTCCAAGCTTTCTTTACTTACTATATAGGATTAACTCGTGATTTGATTTGTTTGACCTTGTGAAGAAGTTCCCAAATCCTTTTTTTTGAGATGGAAATTTCACGTTATTTCCCTCTCGGCATACCCGTATTTCATTTTCAAACTTCCGCCGTTTTTTTTCTTTCCGTATTCAGCACAAGGAGAGGGAAATATGAATATGTACGAGAAAC